>JAUCRC010000001.1:865000-1252500 GCA_032399595.1 Tetragonula carbonaria
TGTTATGTATACAATAATTAATAATTACACATAATGATTCACTTTGTTCAAGCAAGGACTGCATGAAAAAGG
This sequence comes from Tetragonula carbonaria, assembly GCA_032399595.1. Lineage (NCBI taxonomy): Eukaryota > Metazoa > Arthropoda > Insecta > Hymenoptera > Apidae > Tetragonula > Tetragonula carbonaria. The sequence goes on from JAUCRC010000001.1 coordinate 865,073, forward strand.
CTTGTTCGGACAATCGCTGCAAAACGTCACTACTCTTATAAGTTTTTTTTTTTATCTCGCTAACTTCAATACCGAATTTTTTTCATAGCAAGGAGTGCTACGAATGGTAACGAAGGAAACTTGCTTTCCAACGAAGACGAAAGAAAAAGACAAAAAATAACAAATGGGAAATTAAAAAATTAAAAAATGTATTCTCTCTTTCGTTAAATATTTTATTTCCCTCGTTTTTTTTCCACCAAATTTGAACACGGCAGGTTCCTTTTTACCAACCGAAAAAGTTAAAACCGATTGCAGCGCCACGTGTACCACGGATGGTACACGATGTGATAACTACTCTATACAAGCTAATTATTCATAGATCGATGATGAATGACAAATCGAGGGAAAACCGCTCGACACGGAACGCGTTAAATTGCGCTATAATTCTAAAATGAAAAATTGTTTAGTACAAACGTTTGGTGTGGTTAGGTTTAGGTTAGGTTAGGTTTCAAAACCCTTTCGTTTTCTTTCTTTTTCGTCACAAATCGGAAGTTCTCAGACGAGGAGAGGGTAAATATGAATAAAATCGAATTGAGAGGACGAATGAGAGAAATCTGGTGGACGTCGAGGTAATTTTCGCGCGAATAACCGGCGCGAAAGAAAGACGAGGAGCGATTCCTCCTCGCGACGATAAAGCGCGCTTATGCTCGCGAGTGGCGAGGCTGGACGGCGACACACAACACGGGAACCGTAGCATGCAAATAGGTCGAGGACTCGGTAGCGAGGAAATAGGTCGGATTCGACCAAGTCCGATCGATGTGGACAGCCTTACGGTTTACGCGTTTTCGTCGCGATCCTTGACGAAACTCCGACTGCATCTCGGCCCTCGGTGTATTCAAACTTTTCGATACTAACGAATACAATAAGTCTACCATTGTTGAAAGCTCGCTGTACAGTCTACAGTATAGTCATCTACATACTATAATCCATAGTCTACAATCGTCTATATCATAGTCGTCAATAATTATCGTCCGTTATACGAGTATAGTCCTCCATTGTTGAACATTTGCTGTTACAGTCTATAGTATAGTCATCTATATAGTCTATAATCGTCTGTATTATAGTCGTCCATAATTATCGTCCGTTATACGAGTATAATCCTCCATTGTTGAACGCTCGCTGTTACAGTCTATAGTATAGTCATCTATATACTATAGTCCATAATCGTCTATATTATAGTCGTCAATAATTATCGTCCGTTATACGAATATAGTCCTCCATTGTTGAACATTCGCTGTTACAGTCTATAGTATAGTCATCTGTATAGTCCATAATCGTCTATATTATAGTCGTCAATAATTATCGTCCGTTATACGAATATAGTCCTCCAGTGTTGAACGCTCGCTGTTACAGTCTATAGTATAGTCATCTATGTACTATAATCCATAGTCTACAATCATCTATATCATAATCGTCAATAATTATCGTCCGTTATACGAGTATAGTCCTCCATTGTTGAACGCTCGCTGTTACAGTCTATAGTATAGTCATCTACATACTATAATCCATAGTCTACAATCGTCTATATTATAGTCGTCAATAATTATCGTCCGTTATACGAGTATAGTCCTCCAGTGTTGAACGCTCGCTGTTACAGTCTATAGTATAGTCATCTATATACTATAATCCATAGTCTATAGTCTTCTATATCATAGTCGTCAATAATTATCGTCCGTTATACGAGTATAGTCCTCCATTGTTGAACGCTCGCTGTTACAGTCTATAGTATAGTCATCTACATACTATAATCTATAGTCTATAGTCGTCTGTATCATAGTCGTTCATAATTATCGTCCGTTATACGAGTATAATCCTCCATTGTTGAACATTCGCTGTTACAGTCTATAGTATAGTCATCTGTATAGTCCATAATCGTCTATATTATAGTCGTCAATAATTATCGTCCGTTATACGAGTATAGTCCTCCATTGTTGAACGCTCGCTGTTACAGTCTATAGTATAGTCATCTACATGCTATAATCCATAGTCTACAATCGTCTATATCATAGTCGTCAATAATTATCGTTCGTTATACGAGTATAGTCCTCCATTGTTGAACGCTCGCTGTTACAGTCTATAGTATAGTCATCTACATACTATAATCTATAGTCTATAGTCGTCTGTATCATAGTCGTTCATAATTATCGTCCGTTATACGAGTATAGTCCTCCATTGTTGAACATTCGCTGTTACAGTCTATAGTATAGTCATCTATATACTATAATGTATAGTCTATAATCGTTTATACTATAGTCGATAATTATTATGCCAATTCTGTTCTTTCAAAATCTAACAAATACACGTGACATTAGGGGAAAAAAGATCGAAGGCCCGTAAAGAAAAATTGAAAAAATTTGAAATGTTAAAGTCTCGAATACTTAGACAATTTTATATTACTATTACCGTAATAAACAAAATTATTAATTATTGAACAATTTTATTAAGGCTACCCACGGGTAATGTCGTTTTCTTCAAACTTCAGAAACATTGCCATCGAGTGACAATAATTTACCTCATTATAACATAACTCACGTTCTACTTGAATATATTGACATTCAGTGTGCTTACTGTTGAATTACATCACAGATCGAAACTGTAATATTAATAAAATTTTGTGCAGTATCAAGAAAACGACATTACCTACCCCTGATAAAAAACAAAGCGCTGTTACCATGAAACGCGTTGAAGTATGAATTTGTTCTTACTTAATTATTGTCACTCGATGGCAATGTTTATGAAGTTTGAAGAAAACGACGATTACTCGTGGGTAGCCTTAATAAAATTGTTCAATAATTAATAATTTTGTTTATTACGGTAATAGTAATATAAAATTGTCTATGTTCTTTACGTGCACGGTACAAATTTCACTGTCACGCTCGTTGTATCCTGTGTAAAGTAGCGTTCGCGTGGTAATTGTCAGTGGGCAGCGATGTGTTCGCGATCGAAAATCGTCGGCGTTCAACGGAAGGGTGTAGGCACAGTGGCCAAGAAGAAACGAAAAATACCGTATCGAAAGGGTTAATTAATTCGTCGTTCTGGCAGCGTTCTGAAAGCCTGAAAGTTGGCATTAGTTTTCACGATCTTCTCTCACCTCGAACGGAGAAAGAACGGTGACACACGCACTTTGGTTTTTCGAGGGATCTCGTCATCCACGAGTTTATCCGCCGGGGATCGAGTTACAGCCAGTGATCCCCGAGTTTGCAATATCGGAAATCGTGACGGAATTACTTTCTTGAAATAACACGCGTTGTCGAGCATCGCGTCGTGACGGAACGGAAGTGAGAAGAAGAGGAGAGAGGGGTGAAAAGCGAAAAGCTCGACTGACGGGAGGGGAGAAAGAGAGAGAGAGTCAGTCGGGTGGTTGCGAGCGTGGTCGAGAGAGATCTCCCGCCACGAATCCGCTTAAAAATAAAGCGTTACGCGCCGGAGTGTCTCGTTACGGCCTGCGTGCGAAGTCACAGATGAGTTTCTCTCGGTGTGACAGGGTCGAGGAAGTGCTCGCTAGTGGACCGGTAGGGCAAACATCGTCGACCAGCGAGAGACGAGAACGAGGAGACGAGAATGGACAGTTCCGCGAGTGGTTATCGCGATCGTGATAACAGGTGTGATAACTAGCCGCGAGGGGAATATATCGAGGGAGATCTGGTGAGAGAACTGGTGGTCGTGAGAGTGTCTCCGATGTTGATATCGAGCGGCGTGGATTCGCGATCGCGGGCAAAATGACGACCACCCATGGAGGCCACGTGTATTACGTGATCAAGGTGCCCAAGGAGACGGATGGCAACGAAAGGTAATAATCGCCCTGTAAATCGAAACGACCCACCAACGCACGTTGACGTGCTTGCAAGAGAGAAATACTCTCTCTTCAACGTACTTCAGGCGAGAAACCAAGATTATCTCGTTGTACTGCGTCACGCACGGTTCGGTTGTTGCAAACACGTTGCACAGGTGGGAAAAATAAATCCTCGACTCGATTTCACGCTGACCCAAATTCACGCCTGTCCACGTTGTTTAACCTTCTTAACGTGATTTAAGTGAAAAAAAAAAATAATCGGATTCGAATCTATTTTACGTGCGGGTTGTAGTATTGCAAAGGAACACTCGAACGCGTGTGATCGGTAGTGTGTCAACTTGTTGATAACGCGACAAATACTGACTCTCCCTATTATACTGTTGTGCGAACATGTGTATGGCTTCGTTTGTCGTCGATTTCACGCGTTGCCGGGTGTCACGAGAACGGAACTGCGGATCCAGATCGAACGCAATCAGCGGAGATTAATGGCGGCAAGAAGAAGCGCTCAGTTTCGCAATATCGGACATTATTAGTCCCCGTTGGCTGTGCTCCAACGGTTCCGTTCATGCTTACTAACCATTTTACCGAACGAATTTTACTTCTCTCGTTTCCTTTTTTCCTCTCCTTTCTCCACACCGTACGATCTTGACTTGCTAGGCATATTCTTCCTCTTTATCTTCTTTTTCTTTTTCTTTTTCCCTTTTCTCTCTCTCGACCTATTCGCGCAGAACAACGAGTCAGGCTCGTGTTCTGTATTTTTCGTGGCAATAATATGCATTAAGGTATGCAAGTTTAATCGATTAATTTCGAATAATGATTATTCTACGCGATTAATATTCTACGAAACAGTTTCACCGTTTTCATTAATTACGAAGTAATTTTTTCTCTCTCTCGACCCATTCGCGCAGAACAACGAGTCAGGCTCGTGTTCTGTATTTTTCGTGGCAATAATATGCATTAAGGTATGCAAGTTTAATCGATTAATTTCCAATAATGATTATTCTACGCGATTAATATTCTACGAAACAGTTTCACCGTTTTCATTAATTACGAAGTAATTTTTTCTCTCTCTCGACCCATTCGCGCAGAACAACGAGTGAGGCTCGTGTTCTGTATTTTTCGTGGCAATAATATGCATTGAGGTATGCAAGTTTAATCGATTAATTTCGAATAATGATTATTCTACGCGATTAATATTCTACGAAACAGTTTCACCGTTTTGATTAATTACGAAATAATTTTGTTCGTTATTGAGCACGGGCGAACGTAAAAATAGTTACGAAGAGTGCGGCGATAGCGATGAACAGATTTTTTTTCAAAGAAAAAACGTTTTAGACGTATATTTTCCGAAGATTAATACGCGTATATAGAATCTTTTGTTTGTTCACTAAAGAAGTTTTTTTTTTTTTTTTTTTTTTGAATAAATATCACCATATCATCTAGTCAGCTTTTCAGTGTTTTTTTGAATCATTTCCGCGCTGCATTGCCCAAGTGAATTTTCTCCACAAAATATACATAATGACTGCCACGCGAATGGGTTAAAATCTTAACCTTAAAATTTTTTATCTCTCTCTTAACCTTTTTCAGAGCAGATTTTAAGCGTAGATTTATCAGCCGGCAAATTTCGCTGTATTTCAGAAGCTGTATGTTTTTTTTTTTTTTCCCCTAAGAAAACGCGCGAGATAGTGTATTTCTCGCAAAAGACATTACTTTTTCACAAAATTTCCAGAAAATATCGAAAAAGCATCAAAGTTGTCAAATTTGATGATTACCACCAGTCGGTAAGAGACAAAACACGTCAACGTGTTACCGACCGGTCAAGTGTTAAAAAAAAGGATTCGAAGATTTGTTTGTTCTTATTGTCGAAAAGTGCATCGTCGCTTGAATTCACTTGAAAATCCGAGGAAAACAAAGGTCGGAGAGATCGCGAGAGATCGATGAAACGCAAAACCGAGAACGAACGATCGCGTGTAGCAGCACGTCTGCAGTTACACGTGCACAAGAGCAAGGGAGAGGGGGACAAGATAGATGGGCTGCAATTATAGCGTGCAATCCGATACCATGGACAATGTCACGGTTAATCAGCAGTGGCGATTATAATTAAAGCTAACTTGCGTCGACGTTGCATAAGGAGGGTCAAACAGACAAAAATATATGCGGGCGTGTTATTTGCTTGTTATCGCGGAACTTGAGACGGCTAGGAAGCTACCTCCAGAGGTAGATATTTTCGTTCCACCGTGAAAAACGATTAGCTACGCGACGACGAGTTGATTCGATGTAATTTAGCATCCGGAAATGGTATACGATCGTCGTCGTCGTCGTCGTCGTCTAGTTTGGGGCTTTTCCACTTGACGACCTCCTTTACCCGAGAAAATATTTTCGCGACCCTGGCTACAGAGCCGTGGTTCCCAACCATTTCGATTTTCTGGGGGCAAGGGGACAATTCGAGAATGAGTCATTAACCTCTTAACACTTTACCGACCGGTAGCCTATTAATCGTCTATTACTTACCGCTATCGGTCGGTAAAGTGTGGATATCGTATAGTAATATATTTATATATTTTAACACTTTACCGACCGGTAATATCATGTATTAACATATACAAATATATTATTATACGATATTAACAATTTACCGACCGGTAGCCTATTAATCGTCTATTACTTACCGCTATCGGTCGGTAAAGTGTTAACAGGGAAATTAATTTTGGTTCACGTAAAAAAAATATCTTGTTTCACAATGGGGATTTTTCTCTTCGCAGTGAGAAGTTTAGAAGTATTAATAAAAAAAGCAAGGTAATAAAAGGAAAGAAAAGTCGTTTTTCACTTGTTGGCTATTTATTTTGACAGGATATTTTGTGACATATTTAGCAAATATAATAAATTCCATTTAGGCTTGAATCAAATATTATCACGCGTTAATTTCAAAATTTTCACGACTAAAAGTGTCGTCATGCTCATTGCAATTATCTTCCTGGTATGACGAAATATTTCTTACTCGGTTAAGAGGTTAACAGTGAATTTTGTTACGTTCCTTTAAATAAAAATTTAACAATCCAATTTTTTTTTCTTGGACATCACGTTCTTTGGAAACTTGTTTACACTTTGAAGTTAACGACCTTTCAGTGAAAGTTTCCTTCATGTGAAAAATTCATTTTTTCGAACAATAAGAATTACGCGTCACCTCTTACGCGGTGAGTTTTCAGCAGGATTTTAGAGAGAGAGAAAAAAGGAACACGAATTTGCCGATAATAGATCATAAAGGAAAAATTTATTCGAAAGCAACGCTTCAGCGGCAGACCAGTTCGGCCTCGAATTAATTTTCGATCCAGGAATTCCTCCTTTCAGCTTTGCTGAAATTCTACTTTGAGAAGAAGCTCCCTGGCCCATTCCGGCCCGATTACGCTAACTAATGGGAGAAATGAATTTTTCAGTACGGACAGCGGCTGGGATAATCCGTTTCGACCAGACGGCGATCTTTCGAGGGAAGCCGACGAGATAGTGGAATTGATCAAAGGCGGGAAGCCCATCACCCCGACACCTGGACAAACGGGTCCGCCGTTGCCGGGATGCGACACGAGCAACGCTCAGTCCGCCGTCGACCACGACTCCAGTTCAAGCCCGTTGCTGAAAACCACCGGCAACTCGACGAATCGGCACGCCAGCTCGTCGCCGAAGCCTGGCCAGGAGAACGGAAATGCGCATGGCACTCCGATGAAGGGTGCAGCCAACAGCCAGCAGCCCGTCAATGATAAGGTACATTGTCGATTCTTTCCCCGCCTATTGACACATTCACGGCCAGCGTACACTTGACTTTGATTACATATGGCGAAATATAATTATGTTAACACTGGAACTACCGACGACCGATGCATTGAAAGTTTCCATCGTAAGACGTTCAAGTGAAAGAAACAGAAGATCTTTATAATTACCTTGGTAGGGATAAGCTTCTATTTATGCACGAAGAATCATTTATGTCTCTATGATATACAACTGTTCTGTATCTAGAACGTATCTAAGAATATAGTATCTTTCGTATCTTCTGTGTCTATGAAATAGCATGTAGTATCATATAATAGTGTAGCATAAAGATATATTGTATCTTCTGTATCTGAAAAATTATCAATTGGTTATTTTGACCATTTTGGTAGCTTTACTGTTAACACTTTGCCGACGATAGCAGTAAGTAATAGACGATTAATAGGCTACCGGTCGGTAAAGTGTTAATATCGTATAATAATATATTTGTATATGTTAATATACGATATTACCGGTCGGTAGTGTTAAAATATATAAATATATTACTATACGATATCCACACTTTACCGACCGATAGCGGTAAGTAATAGACGATTAATAGGCTACCGGTCGGTAAATTGTTAATATCGTATAATAATATATTTGTATATGTTAATATACGATATTACCGGTCGGTAAAGTGTTAAAATATATAAATATATTATTATATGATATCCACACTTTACCGACCGATAGCGGTAAGTAATAGACGATTAATAGGCTACCGGTCGGTAAAGTGTTAATATCGTATAATAATATATTTGTATATGTTAATATATGGTATTACTGGTCGGTAAAGTGTTAAAATATATAAATATATTATTATACGATATCGACACTTTACCGACCGATAGCGGTAAGTAATAGACGATTAATAGGCTACCGGTCGGTAAATTGTTAATATAAATAAATAAATGAAAATATCCATTGACCTCTTAGCTACTGAATGTCGCTATAGTGGCTTTTACGTGTGTTACCTTTTTGAACGACACGCCACTGTAGTGGCTCGCCTGTTTCTCAATCGAAGAGGAAATTCTTTACGAAACAGACTTCAATCTGTTTATCCTTTCAATTTCGAAATTTTAATTTATCCGAAGTTTATTCTAACGTACTTAAATGGCCCGCCGAATGTAAATTTCATCAAATCTCTTCGTACAAAGATATATAGCTTCGCGAAAAATCTCGTCGTGGCTAAGAGGTTTGGTTAGGTTAAAAATACCTGGAACAACCGTATCAAAATATTCTACATATAAATCACTATGTAAATCGTAATTAAAATATATAGATGCAATTACGTTTCTGTCCGAACAGGAAAATTAATATTAACTTTAACATAAGAAGACTGTCCGTACTTGTAAAAAACTGAAATCAGTCATATTGGGTTATTATAGTACATTAATCAAATTGCAATAAACAAATTAAGATAGTACAATAATGAAATTGTACAATTATTTATAAAACTTCTACAATATGGTAATTTTAATAAATAATATTTCTTACACGCGACATGTATAATATTTCTTACACGCGAAATAATATTTCTTACTGTCATTTCAAACATCCCGCCGAGAGGGTGTTAATTCGTGTCGTCGTGTCACGTGATCGTTTCACTGTGGAAAAGTTGCAAATCCCCTTAAAGATAAACAACGATAAATTACATTCTCAGGACACTCACTGCATTTACATTAAAGTTCCAAAAAAAAAAAAGAGGAAATGAACGAACAAAGAACACTGCATAAATATTCCGAAAATCTTACCAAAAAATGAAAAAATGTTTAGGTTAGGTTAGCTTTCTTTTCGCCGGAGAATCCGCCATGTTTCTTTGTCATGGTATGATAATAAAATTGTACAATTATTTGTAAGACTTCTATAACATTTTAATAAATAATAATCGTTACACGCGACTGTCATTTCAAACATCCCGCCGAGAGGGTGTTAATTCGTGTCGTCGTGTCACGTGATTGGCCCTCGTCAAAAAAGTTGCAAATTGTCTAAAAGATTAACGATGAGTTACACTCACGTCCATAAGCATTAGGACGCTTACTACGTTTGCATTGGAGTCTAAAAAAAAAAAGAAAAAAATGAAATAATCGTTGAAAAATGCGAATGAATGTTTTCTCGTTCAGAGGTACACGTACCAAGGAAAGACTATCGTATAAGTATTTTAGAAATCCATACATTCTATGGAATATTTTGGAAATCAAAGAAGAAAAGAATAGTAAAATATATCTTCACCTCGTCGAAGAATCCACCGTGTTTCTTTATCGCGGTTTCCACTATTCTTGGCATTCAATTTTTTTGAAAGTTTCCACTGATACGTCGCTCCATTCTCGTCGCGGAATGTTCCATAAATCTGTTTCTGAAGTAGGACGACATTTTCGTACCTGCCCATCTAGTTCGTCCCAGAGTTTCTCAATGGGGTTCAAGTCGGCAGATTGAGATGGCCACTTTATGATTTTCAGTGAATTATTACTTTGAAGTTGATTCGAATAATTTCTGCATATTTTTGGCGTGCGTATAGCGTCATCATCGCCGCATAAATGTCAAGTTTCGTCCAATTAAACGTTATCACGTAAAATGTTCAAATATCCCTCTTTGTTTAAAATACCATTTGTTCGTACCGAATCGTCAGTTTTCTTTGCCTTGAAACAACGCCCCTCGCACAATTATAGATTGTCCCCCGTGTTTCACTGTTGTCAGAATCGAACATCTGCGAGCCACGAACACCTTGAACTTGGATTCATCGGTGCGTAGAATCTTCAGTTGCTCTTTGCCCACTGCAATCCTTTTACTTTGTTCCCGTTCCTCGATAAAGATGTATTTTACAACTACGCTACATCCTCGAATGCATCCATCTTCGCTGTTTCACAGTTGTGAAAACTCGTTGAAATTGAATAACTTTGGAGTATAACACGTCAACGGTACATTCTTGTCTATACATTTCACGGGGAAATTATTGAAAAAAAAAAGAAAAAGAGAAAGAAATGAAATTTCCAAAACATAAAATCTGAAATTGGTAATTTCGACCATTTCGTCGACGAGTGTGTTGGAAGAAAAGTGTGTAAAGTCGTTACGTGTGTTACAAAATGTTGCAGGTTGTCGCATCGTCGAGAGCAGCTACCGTCGAGGTGGCTAGAATGACTGCGCAGGGGCCAGGCGACGCTTCGCAGGTCGAGCATGTCACCTTAAAGAAGAAGCCTAAATGTAAATGTTGCCTGCTACAGTAAATGGAAAGGGGACGAGTTATCGCACGGATGCCTCGGCGGCGGCAGTCGGAGGACGACGGGGATGCGACGTCGCTACTTGGTCGCCGATAATTTCGCGGTTCACGAGATGATGACGATGATGATGATGGTGATGATGATGGTCGCTGTACAAGGAATGCCGTGGAGAACATTGCCGCCTGTTGTTGTCACAGTCGCTGGAGCACACCCAGCTACGAAAATGGGGAAATAAACGCGCGTGCGATCGCTTGAACGGCGTCGTACTATTCTCTTCCCCTCGCATCGTGTCTCACGAAATCTTCGATTCGCGACGAGGAATCGCGAGTTGTGTTGCTCGTGGAGGAGGCGAAGATGCAACGAGCAAAAGCGGAGGAGAAGAGTCCCCGTATCGAATTCCACCAGACGACGCGACACTGATTGATACCTGAACGAGCGTAAAAGCACCGAGCCTCTTGATGATAGCCTTTCAGAAAGACAGTGGAGGAGTGTCTATAAAAAGTAACAGAACTGTTTAAAAAAAGGAGAGAATTTAAGAAGAAGAAGAAGAGAAAAAAAAAGATATATATATATATATACATACACATAAAACTATATTGTAGATACAGAAAAAAAAAAAAAAATGGTAGTTGTATAGCTTATATGCTTTTACTATTGTGGTTAATTACTGTCAAAATTATTCTCGTGATTTCGATGAATATGATGAACGCGGCGGGACACGAACGTGAAAGAGAACAAGTTGTAACTCTCGGCACAGAGGATGTTTGAAAACCTTTCACCGAGTTTACAGAACCGCTATTACTTCGTTGGACATCGATATATATATATATATATATATATATATATATATATATCATATAGATTCATAGACTCTCGTTTTTACTCGAAACTCGGAGAAAAGAGACCGACATCTCCCTGTAGGCCAGAAATCTTTTACGACAATTTTTTAAACATCGCGAACTTTAGAATTCGCGCGCTGTCCGAAAGCTGCTACTGTGTACGACGATCGCGATCCGTTAGAAAGAGGGCGGCGCGACTTCTCGATGAAAAAGAGAAAAAGAAAGAAAGAAAAAAAAAAGGAAAAAGCCGGCCGTACTTTTCCTCGCGACCAAACGGGCACGACGTTCGATGATGGACGACGTGGTGTCTCTCTCTCTCATCGTTCGAGAAGATTATACCGTCTATCGATACTCTACCGCTTCACACTTTCACACACGAGCGTTTTTTCTTTTTTCTTTCCTTCTCTCGTTTCTGTTGTTGTCGCGCTAATTCATTTCTATTTCACCTCGCATATCGCAAAGGAAACGGAAACAACAACCGACGACAAGAGATGAGGAGGGAGGAACCTGCGAGTTATGTTAAAGCGAGCTGGCGCTCGCCAGTCCGAAAACGCGCGTGGGTTAAACTATTCAGGATCGTCAAAAAGAATAAAAGAAAAAGAAAAAAAAACAGAAAGAAAGAAACTGTGAAAAATGTAATTGTAAATATACCGCGATATTTTTTTGAAGCGAAATGTGATTTTTGAACTGTCGGCGATCCGAAGTGTGCGAGAAAAAACAACGTTACGCGAGGAGTCGCGGTGCGAACGAAACGACGGCTCGCTCTCCGTGTTGCTCCAACAACACGAATTGTTGTCTCGATTGTTGCGAATTAATTACACCCGTCGACGACGAAAACTACGACTATAGTAACTCGTAAACGAAGGATGGGGAGGGGAGGGGAGGGATTTAACGCGCGCGAAACGATTTCTTTTTCTCGAAGCATTCTCGAATTCTATATTTATTACCCCTCTCGTCTCTTTCGTCCCCCCCCCCCTTTTTTTTCACCATTCGACCTTGACGAACACGTATACGTCTATCTAAATAACAAAAAAAAGCGAATCTCTCAAAAAAAAAAAAAAAAAAAAATGTACAGATTTTACAAAAAAGACACATTGGTAAAAAAGGACGAGACGAGACTTAAAAGAGAGAAGAAAAAGAAAACGACGCGTTACGTATGGGCAGCGTTTTTGAAACGCCGGCTGGAAAGAAAGGAAAAACCGTTGATCGGTTCTAATTGCGTACTATAATTGTCTAAGAGTGAAAAGCGACGTGTACAAAAAAAAAAAAAAAAAAAAAAAAAAGAAAAGGAAAGGAACGCAAGGAGATCCCACTCTGTATCGATCCGGTGCTGGGTTCGCAGTTTACGTTAATGGTTGTACGTGTGTGCATGGCTGTGTGTGTGTGTATGTGTGTGTCTGCACGAGTGCCTGTATTTTTTTAATACACATATCCGCATATTTTTTCTAGACTGTCCGAGCAAAAAAGATATTTATGAGCGATATGTCTCGATCCTTTGACAAAGGGGCGGCGTGTATTAGGTGGAAGAAGTAGCGAGAGAGACCGGTAACCAATGGGGGGAGGGGGAATACACGAGGTTTCCTTTATTTTCATTCTCATTGTACGTCGTTGCAATGCATGTATGGCAAAGTGTGTAATATAAAGTTATATACGTGAAGATCCTGAATAATTTACTCGCGTCCTCGCAAAACTGTGTGTTAATCGGAGATCGATGTGCATCTATCGGCGGGATAGAGAGGATACTGCATGTATGAATACGACTATGAATGTGTATGTGTTGGTATCTCATCGAAAGAAAGAGAAAAAGAAAAAGAGAAGGAACTCGCGTGTACACGCTCCTCACACACACGCACGCACGCGAGATACGCGAAGGCTACATCGAACTGAATTCGAGCCGTGATAGCCGACATGTTGGAACTTCGCAACGGGGGGGAGAGGGAAAAATCTGTCGAATTCCAATCGTTCCGAAGCGTGGATATATCTCGCGCAGTCGAACGATCATTCGTAAAGTGCAAACACACTTTTCTTGTCGATTCGTTGGATTCTATGGTTGTCGCTTTGGGCCGTGCCTAATAATAGATAATCGGATCCGGCAATTTCTCTTGGCGCTACTTGATTAGCGATTTACACGCGCCGATTTGCCCCTCGTGACGCTACTACTTTCGATGCTACTTTCCAACACTTTGCTCAGTCTAAGGACATACTGACAGTTATCTCAGTTTTATAGGATGCACGATCTCGCAATAGCAAATGATATCTTTTTAACCCATTTTCAGCCGGAATTTCTTCTTTTTTCTGGCAATTTTTTACTTGCGTAGAGATGAAACAAGTCTTGTTTCCGAAATCAAAAAGAAAAGTACACTTCGTGGCACTTCGCCGTGCATAACGCAATTAGCTTTATCACTGCGGTAGTTGTTTGACGATCATAGAAAGACAGAGTTTTTATAAATTTATCCAAACCCGGCAGCAAAGTGTTAACAATGACGTGTCTACATCAGCTGGTTCCAACCTTTTCTCTTCTCTCCCTCTTAAATCCCTTCAGAAACTTTCATACAGGTCTCTCTTTATAAATCAAAGCTCTACAAATTTTGTTTCTGTTTCAACTCCTTCCTCTTTTTTTTTTTTTTTTTACTAATATTACTGACATTATTACGAATTGTGCGAACCGCTGCTCTAGACGAACGTTAAGGCCCCCATAGGCGTCGAAATAGCTACGATGCATGCATCACTGATACAAGACAAGCACTACTGAGAAGCAAGGAATCACTGATGGAAGAATAGACTTCTAGCATTAGTTGGACAAAGAAGCTGATTCTGAAATCGGAATTCTGGAAGCGGATTCTTTGTCCAACTAATACTAGAAGTCTATTCCTCCATCAGTGATTCCTTGCTTCTCAGTAGTGCTTGTATCAGTGGATGCATGCGTCGTAGCTGTTTCAACGTCTATGGGGGCCTTAAGAGGTTGAAGGCCCCCATAGACGTTGAAACATGTTGCGATGCGTGCATCAACTCCTAGGTTTCATGAAACATCAGACGATGTTTCAGAATCAGCTTGCGTCCGCTCTACCGATTCTTCAGTTCTTCGTGTGACGCCAAAGTTGAAACAAGTGTTTTAAAATGTCAGATCGTCTTTCAGCTCCAATATTAGCGATAGTAATAATGTTAGGTTTATTGTCACGGACTTTCTTTGTCCAACTAATGCCAGAAGTCTATTCCTGCATCAGTGATTCCTTGCTTCTCAGTGGTGCTTGTATAAGTGATGCATGCATCAATGGGGGTCTTTAAGGCCCCCATAGACGTTGAAACATGCTGCGACGCATGCATCAACTCCTAGGTTTCGTGAAACGTCAGACGATGTTTCAGAATCAGCTTGCGTCCGCTCTACCGATTCTTCAGTTCTTCGTGTGACCAAAGTTGAAACGAGTGTTTTAAAATGTCAGATCGTCTTTCAGCTCCAATATTAGCGATAGTAATGTTAGGTTTATTATCACGGACTTTCTTTGTCCAACTAACGCTAGAAGTCTATTCCTCCATCGGTGATTCCTTGCTTCTCGGTAGTGCTTGTATCAGTGGATGCATACGTCGTAGCTGTTTCAACGTCTATGGGGGCCTTTAGACCCCAACGTGACGGGAACTCTCTCGGTGTTGGAAGAAAACTGGCAGAAATTGGAGGGATCCGAGCGCGACTTGAAAATCATGATGTTTTTGGTCTCGGAGAAAGTCTTTCAAAAAGCTCTGCGTCTCGTCGAGAGAAGTACCCAAGTATATTTTGTGTATGTGGCGAGAGAGAAACAGAGAACCGGATGTTTGATCAATGCGAGTTGTTTGTACGTAATATGCGTCGAGGTACGAAGGGTGCTGAGAAACAAAGATTAAAGGTACTATTCACAATGAGCGAAAATGGGTACGTGCACGCAAGCGTGAGCAAATTATAATTGATGATAATTCGTGTTCAAAAACGTGATGAAAGAGTGCAAAGGCGTTGCCGCACAACGTTTTCTTCGAAACTGGCGTATTGGCGGGATTTTCAAACTGAAGAAAGTACTACTATGCGAGGGATTCGGGTTCAGAGCCTGAACGAAGACGAACGAATGAACGAACGCGTTGTGCGTCGATGTCACGTTGTACCAGGATGCCCCTTTTTGTTTCGACAAAAAAGAATTCGCTTACTTCCGTTCCGAGTGGAAGATGATCACCATTTCCGTTCAAATCGCACGTCGAAATTCAACGCTGCCTGTGATATCGAAAGCAATCGTACTCTCGCGACGATGAATCATTCCAAACATTTCAATGAGTGACTTCGATACTGCGTGATCCACACAGAGAGAGAGAGAGAGAGTGAGAGAGAGTAATTGTTTGCGTGTTTATGAGAAGTTTTATCAACTCTGACGCGACGTGACATCGACCAAAAAAAAAAAGAAATTTGTCAAATTCTCTGAATCCCGATGCCGATAGCACACTTCACGATCATTGAAAAGAACAAAAAAAAATATCTCGAAGGTTATGTGCACTCGCTCGAGAGGTGATTTCTTTCGAATTTCGTGGGCATGGGTGTGCGAGTCGTCGAGGGAAACGCGACGTGTTATAGCAACAACCGAAACAAGCGGAATCCACCGAAACTCTTCGACGTCTGTTCCCACCAGCAAGATGTTGATTTTGCCGAGCTTGCAGATACCGAGCGAATATTAAATGTCTTGTTAAAGAGAAAAAAAAGAAAAAAAAAAAAAGAAAACCAAAAGAGAGTAGAAAAACGTGTCGAGAGATAAACAAACCTAACCTAACCTAAACCCATCACTCGTTCCTTTCTTCCCTCTTATTTTAGCTTGCCGGCGAGAGCAGAATGAAGTGTATAAAAATCTTTCAGCAAGTGGTCCAAGTTCACCAAGAATCTAAAGCGAGGAAACACAGATTAGTAAAATTTCACAAAAGTGAGAAAAAACGCGTCAAGTTCGCCAAACGTTGCACGTATATACATGTATGTATGTATATATATATATACATATAACTAATATATATATATTATATATAATATTAGTAACTAATTATATATATACATATTATATACTAATATATATATATTATGTATAATATATATATATATTGTATTATATATATACTATTATATATACTATATATATACTATTATATATACTAATTATATATCTATATCTATCTATAATTAGTATATATAATAATATATATACTAATATATATACTATTATATATAATATATATATATATATATATATAATATAATATATATATACTATTATATATATAATATATATTATTATATATAATATAATATATATATACTATTATATATAATTATATATATATATCTATATATAATTAGTATATTATATAATAGTATATATATATATATATATAATAATATATATATTATATAATATAATATATATATTATTATATATAATATATATATATACTATTATATATACTAATTATATATATATATATCTATATCTATATATATAATTATATATATAATAGTATATATACTAATATATATATATATATAATAATATATATATAATATATATATTATATATAATATAATATATATATACTATTATATATAATATATATATACTATTATATATATATATATAGATAGATAGATAGATAGATAGAGATAGATATAAATATAGATACGCGTCGTTAACGATCGAACGGTTGCTCGAAATTCACACGTTGGCCGCGCGATCGTTCTTTCGTTGGCCCGGTTTCACGTTTGAATGGAATTGTCGCGAGAGGAGGAATATCTATCCAGACGAGAACAACAACAAGTTGGAAAAGTCAGATGAAAATCGCGGGAGATAAATCCTTTTCCTTACGAGCGACGATAATCCTTTCTTTCTCTCTCTCTCTCGCGAGGAGCAGCAATCGTTCGATTGCGAAATCGTTACATGGACGCAGCGCGTACAAACGCGGAAGAATCTCAATGCGTACGTACGTAAACGTGCGTTCACTGAAACTCTGAAGAGTGTGAAACGACTCTTCTTCGAAATGGTAGTAAGAACAAAAGAGGTTAGATTCAGTTTGTTTAGAACACAGCAGTCCCCAGTTAAGCGACCCCACAGTTTGGGACTGAAAGCAAACGCTTGACACATTATTGACCGGATATGACGTTTTCTGACAGTTGGCTGGATATCACACAATTTTTATTGCCGTCTAAGCGATATTTGAACTTGAACTCGATCATTGTCGTTAAATTTTTCAAAAACGGCACACATCGCGAAGGTGAAGTTCCCGCTGAATTTCTCTGACTGTCCAAGCGACATCTATTCTAGTGATTATTCAGATGATAATTTTTCAGATATATAGCTCTGATCCGGTATCGATACAAGACCAGCAAAAAGACAGAAAAACTTTGCGATTGATAGTGACTATGAAAATGAAGACAACATTCATGATGCTGGAGAAAATTCTTCATTTTTTTCATAGAAGACTGGATTGAAAGCAACATTTTACGAAACTTAGAAAACTTTGCAAAAGTGCCTGGTACTAACCGTTGAATGTAATAACCCGCAAAGTGTTAGTGAAGTAGCAAAATCAATTTTTGGAAACGGCTTACTTTGCAAACGAACCTGTAGCATCAACAGACTGAAAAGTCATATAAAAATTGTGATAAAACTTCAAAATGGACTGACGTCACTAATAGTGATGTGAGAAAGTTTCTCGGATTAATAATATAAATCTAACAGTATTAACTATATTAATTATTATTAGTTAATATATTAATATATTGTTAATATGTGTTAATATATTATTAATCATATTAATATAATAATAAATTATTAATTTAATATAATTAGTAGCTAATTTTATTAAATAATATATTTATTGCCAATTATATTAAATTAATTTAATTGGTAATAAATTATTAATATATGTTAATATACTAATTGTTAGTTATATTAACAATATTAACTATATCAATTATTATTAGTTTCTTGCTGTATGGCCTATCATTCTCTTAAAAAATATTAAAATACCTTGATGCACAAAGTTGTTTGTATTTAATCATACGCGGATTCTTTGTCACTTTCGGGAAAATCGCTGGCCACACGCGTCAGTTTCTACAAAAAAAGCCCCGGTCAATAATGTGTTAAGCATCAACTGTTTTGTCAGTCCAGACAGCAAAATATATATATATATATATATATCGCTTGTTTTGCACGCCGAGTATTATATTTCACGGGGCTGCATGGTAGAGTGAGGATAGTCGCGATTCCAAGAATTGGTGGGGGCAGAGCCTTAACCGGGGACTAACCGTAATAAGAACAAAGGAGGATGGATCCAGAACAAATCCAACCTCTTTGAACCCGGTTTCAACCTCTCTCAACGAGAGAGCAAGACGGAACGAAAACGAGGAAAAGATCACGTCGCGTCGCGTCGCGTCGCGTCGTGTCGTGTCGTCGGCTACCGGGCACGCGACGGGAATGCGATGGGTTTGGTACGAAAGGACGGAATAAGAGGATGAAATGTCAGCGCGCGACTCAAGAGCCGAGAAAGAGCAAACGCATCCTATTAGCGGTTTCAGAGACCGTATTGTTTGCCCGCGTGCCCTTAAAAGAGCGAGATCACATCGATCGTAACGACGTTGGCCTTTGAATCGCGTGGCGATAAATCCAGCAGCGCTCGACAGGAAAGAAAAAAAAAAAAAAAAAGAATAATCGCGAACGAACGTGGCATGTTCCCTTGCCAGCAATTCATCGAGAACGTCCAGCGCCAACAGATATACGCAATTTGCACCTTCCGTGGGATTTCTCTCCGTCTCCTCTCCTTCAGCATCACCGCTGTTCGATAAGAGAGAAACTCGTTTTAGATTGGGATCAGGAAAGACTTTATTTATCCTTACCTTTGTTAACGATTTTATTAATCGATCGCGTAACTTCGTGTGATCTCTTTGTCTCGGCCCTTTTCATCCTTGCACTCGTTTGTCTCTCTCGTTGAGAGTACTTATTATAGCCGAAGATGAAGATTTACAAATCGAATCATAGAGACAATTGGACAAAACTCTGAAATCATGACTGGTTTTTTCTTTTTTTTTTTAAGACGCGAAATCGTATCTTTTTTTTTTTTTTTTTTGTAAGATAAAGCGAATTTAAAACGTTGAAAAATGTGAAAATATGAAGAAATGGTGCGAGCAAAAGAAATGCAGACCCTTTTCAGAGCAGAGATGAAGAACAATTAAAGAGAAAGGAGATATTATATTCAAAGATGTTCGCAGCGGGGCACAATGGAAGTTGTAACGAAGAGAAGAAAAATACGACAGCCAAATTAAAGATTGGTTTAAATCTCTAACAAAGGAGATTCGTGATCAGTACGATCCCTTGCGACAACCTCACAGTCTCAGGAGGGGAAAAAAGTATCGTCCTTGCCAGTAATCGGGTATATAAAAGCTGGCAGAGCGAAGGAGTGAAGTAAACGTCAAGTTGCTTCTGAAATCCAGCGATATCGTCGCGTGTGTCTCTGCGAGGAGGATGCTATTCAAAGTGTCGTGATCAATGTGATTGATCTATGACAATGACCGCTCGGAAAATTGTGCCTCGATCACTGGTATGTTTCATCAATTTCGATTCAGAGTAAAACCATTGGCAAAAGTTAATTCAAAAACTCGCAGCCTGGCGTCGCGTAGGATTTTCATTGTTTTTTCCTCTCACTCTCTCTCTTTTCTTTTCGTTTCGAGTGAATTTAATAATAAATACTACATCGAATTGATCGAGTAGAAAGTGTTTTTCTCTCTCTTTCTCTCTCAGGCACCTTAGTTGATTGCACACGTAACGCGTGCTCGAGAGTCGCAAGAACACTTTTACCACACTTTTTCCCATCGGTCAGGAGGTCATCGCGAGCCGCTCGATACGAAAGTCGGATTCACCTCTAGGCCACTATGATTAGCGACTATGATTCGTTACGTATCGAAGAGAAACATGGCCAAATATTCCAATGCAAGAGAATTCATTCATCTGAAAAGAAATATCAATGTTTCACTGTGTGATGATTCGCGCATGGCTCGCGAGACATTTAACATTTAAAAATTACTTCCGCCCGTCGCATTTTACCCTGTTATCCTCTCTGATCTCAGATTCTCTGGCTAGTGATACTCGATACGTGGCACTGCACCGGTGAAAAGTTATCACCCGACCAAAAGGCACCTCCGTTCGCTCGTGGTTCCGGTGGCCTCGCCTTGAACACACCATTCGAGGACAACAAAGCGAGGAATCGTCCAATATCGAGCGCGAATGCACCGGCGGCGAATGCGCCAGTGGACGACGTGCAAAGAGAAGAAACGGAAATGTTGAAATTGGTGGACGGTGAGCTGGTACGAACTGTAAAGGGAAGCTTCTCTTACAAAAGCCCCGAAGGCCTTCCCATCTCCGTCAAGTGAGCAACAATTTTTTCGTTTTTCTTCTTTAGTGTTTCTTGTTGTTGTTTTCTTCTCGATATTTTTACTCTTGCGTTATTTACTCGCGTGTGTTTGAAGGTACGAGGCTGACGAGAACGGAAATAGAGCCAGCTTTAAATTCGGTACCGGTAAGTTGTCGTCTTCTTCCGGTCAGGCTGCCGGATCGGGAAATCAAGGTGCACGTGGTGGCGATAGTCGAAACGATCAAAAGTCGAAGGTACAATCTTCCAAATCTGACTATCTGCCACCGAAAGATGTCGACAGAAGCTATTTACCACCGCAATAGAAAACCATTGCGACTTCTTCCGACTTCTGCAGACCTTTTTGACAACATGTGTACCGATATTTCGGCAAAAATATTTCTCGTTGATCGTGTGATCGAAACGGTACGTTCTCTCCCCTGATTCTTCATATATGTGAAAATTCTACCGTGTCTATCGTCGTTGCATGTTTTCACGTGTCACTCGGCGCAGATGTTTCTAACGCAGTTTCGTAGACTCGAACTCGATTTGCCATCGGAGAATAAGTACGTAATTAACAAAATGAAACATACCAAACTTTTATAAACTAAGAAATAAAATATATTTTCCTCACGCGGATGCTCGTATGTACAATTTAAGAATTCTCTGTCAGTGATTGAACCACCAAATTCACTTTCGCGTAACACTCTCACTCCATGTGTAGCAAACTCGCCTAACAACTATTTACATGAATTTTTTCAATTTTCAAAATCGTCAAATATGAAAATACAGCTAGTTTTCCTTTGCACGATCAACCGATATCGTTGAAAATGTGTGTGTCTTTGTCTGCATTTCGAATCGTAAAAAATATTTATTTTTACGAAATTTGCCTTACAAAGGAACAAGATATTTAATAAACACACTGATTTTATTAACGTTCATCTTTCGGAGCCACGATAGGTGGTATAACCAAACGGACTTAGAAGCACTGGTATGTGATAGTGGCCAGCAGGGTTTTTCACATCAAAAACGATCTCGATAAATGGATACATTGTTTCTATCCTTCTTAGCGTGAAATACTTATCAACATCGAAATGTATCTTGTAACGTCCAGCTGTGAAATTAACTTTCGTATTATCCACCAAATCTACACATCGACCGTTCGGGCTCGTATTACTGGAATAAAAAACACATCGATTTTATTGTAGAAACAGTAGACTTTGAGAAAATAAATATAAGAAATATTCGATTTGAAGTACTTTATACCTTTCATTTAAAAACGTCCATCTCCCGTCCATTAACTTATAAAGGCTAACTTGCAAACCTCCGATTGGCAAACCTTTACTAGTGTCCACAACGTGAGTAGAAATACGAGGTTTCTTAACCGGAAAATTCTGAACAGTTTTTAAAAGTACATGCTAAAAGAAAGACACGATGTTTAGAAATCAAAAAACGCAAAAAAAAAAAAAAAAAAAAAGGAAATTACTACGTTTGTTTAGAACGTCGACGTACTTTCTTCGGACTTTGGTAACTAGTACTTGCTACAGCCAACTGATCTTTGTTCATTTGAACGCCTTTCGTGGTGTCCTCCACTTGATTAGCAACTGCAGTTTTCTTATCAGTCATTACCAGCGTTGGAAATTGACCCTTTAATTTACTCAGTACGTACTGAGTACCAGGTTGAAACGTACCACCTGTTAAAGTCAGAGTTTTACCACCCGACGTCAAAGTAATTGTTTTACTTTGTGTAGGTGCAATGGGAATTGTATTCACTGGCTGAAGCACACCGATAGTATTAGTAGTAGCAGGTGCGACTGAAGAATTAATTTGATAAGTTGTACCTAAAATAGGCAATGGACATGCCACCACTATTCCCGAATCTCCTTGTTGTTTGCACTCGTCTTGCTAAAATATCATTTATCTATATCTTATATTTAGAATATCATTTATTATATACTATTTATATTATCATGTATAATATCTACCAATAATCTTGCAGATTTTCTGTCTAATTTACTATCACCCCGCCGAATCGCTCTTCCATTCTCGCGTGACTCTCTCGGCGAATCTTTATTAGAATCTTCTATATCAGGAAGTATCGATACAACTTGCATTTCTGGATTACTTTGATCTTCTGATTCCACGACTATTTCCATTTGTACAGCTTCGTGGTTATCCGTTTCTTCCAGATATTCACTCTCCATGTGATCCATTGCATCGGTCAAAGAATCGTCACAATTTCCCTGAATTAATTCAATTGAATAGCAATTCTCGAACTGAATTTATAAAATGTTCATCGTACAAACAAGAGAGTCACTCACAACCCTTTCTATCTTAATCCTTTTTATCGAATCCTTAACCTCGTCATCGTCGGAAGGCATTTGCACGTGTACATCATCTTCCTCCTCTTCCTCTTCATCTTCAACCTCGCCACAAGCATCCTCACTTGGATCTTTGATTTGAGTTTCATCCAGTTCATCGTCTGTTTCCAATCTCTCGACAACATATTCCACTTCGTCTTCATTTTCTTCTACCTCGGTTTGAGTATGTTCCATAGTCTGGTAAAAAAAAAAAAGCAAGAAAACGTTTTAACCAATTTCAACTCAATGTTGTTTGTTACCACAGTGAGTACAATTCTAATTTAATTTTGAAAAATTCGACTCGAGCAATGTGAAGTTGGAAATTAAAAGATGGAGAAAGATTTTCAACCTCAATTTCCTCAACTTCTTCCACTTCGACCTTCTCCTCTATGTTTCCCTTTCGAGCAGCAGCTTTCTTCTTCTCTTCAGCTTCGTGTAGCAAAGCTGCGCGTTGATGTTTCATCGTGCACGTGTGTTTTAACAAAGAAAGTCGATGCGCATGAAGATTTTTTTTACAATACATACAGTAAGCACGTGTCGGTTGAAACGGCACAGACGTTAACCACCCTGCGACAAAATATATAAATATTTCTTTATTTGTTATCTCAAGCGAATTACCGACTACGAGATACATAATCATTTTCGTTAGAACACGTTTCAACTGTACGATGATGTTACTTATGTTGACTTATTGTTAGTGGAACTATTACTAGTAACACTTTTATACGGTTCCATTCAATGAATCGAGTCAATCAACAATATAACTACATGATCAAATCCTAAGGGAAACAGAGTCATGTTTACAACATTTCGAAATATTATAAAACAGAGAACTACTTTTCTGAATGTTAACCTCTTAAAAGTCCTCTTCGCATATGCATACGTACATTTAAGTTTCATATCCTTAGTAGTATAAATAAATTAAACGGGATGCAGGGATGTCATTCGCTGATATTTAATTTCAGAAGAAAAAGTCACTCACTATTTGACTCAATTCCTATTTAAAATCTGCTAGTGTCTCAAAAATTTACTGGGTGAGATTTTTTTCTCTTGAGAGTGTTTCTTCCTTCAAATTTCTCTTCGTAATTCTTATTCGATAGATCGATCTAGAAACCTTGTAAAATAAATAACGATGCTTTCATACTGCATAATGTGTAATGTATACCTTTCAAAAGCGACAAATACAATTGTTTACAACTTTTTCGATACTTTTCGATACTTTTTATTCCCTAGTTCTCTCTTACAAATACTTGACAATAATATTTGTCTGCTTTTTCCAATTAGCGAAATAACTCAACAATTGAAATAAACAATTCATACAGGTTGATACAGGAAACAGTTGTTCAATTATTGGCTAGTAACTCTTAGTGAATTACGAATAGCTCATATCGTTATAAAAAAAACTATGATTTCGAATCATAATTTCAATTTCCGTGCGTTCGATCGATCGGTTTGCACCAATGTACGTTTTGTACAAGGCGCACGTTTAAAATAAACGTTCAGATATTGCCAACCAGAGAACGCGAGTGAACCAAAATGGAATTCGAATAGGAACATCGTACGAGACATTTCAAGAAAGATCAAGAAGAAACGAAAGAGATTGAGACAAACTGATTGAAAGAATATTTATTTGTGAAAAATCTTTCACAGGTGAGATGTAAAACTTAAAGAGAGCGTGACAGTTTCCCGTGCATAAAAACGGGTATAAAAAGGTTAGGCTTTAAGGATAGGTTAATGCTCGCGAAAATGATTTTCCATTTCGTGATATCTTGAAATTGTGCACTGACCCTTTTTCCCCTAGAATTTGATCACGTGGTTTTATTTATCTCGATTGACTCCAATCGTTGAATAGACTATATAGTCACATCGTACGCTAACACGATACATCGGATTTTCTCATTTTTGTAAAGAAAAAAAAAAAAAAAAAAAAAAATGTTGAGTATTGTTTAAAGCCGAGAATCGTTCGAGTACGGTTAAATTCAATTGATCAAAACTAGAATATTTGCGTATATACGATAAGTCACGTTGCAGTTAACTGGTTACTAAATACGAAAATTGTCAATGCGATACACGGTAGTTGCGTGCAGCTGTAGATGTACTTTCACGAGAAAAAGAGAACGAAGATACAAGGGAAAAACAGTCCCTGCGCCGAGCTGAGGAATGACAAACACCGATGAAAAAACGGCAAATCTACGTGGTGATGATAATTCCCTCTAAAAATAATTTGCTCCCGCCTTTAACGAGAAAGCGTCGTCGTTGCTTAAGACCGACGGAGCGACGAGGCGGCAGATATAGGTCTAACCGATATGTTAGACCCATTATATACGTACATATGCAGATATCCAGCGTGGCACGGTACAGCAGCACGTTACAATGTTGACGAAACGCCGCGCTTTGTCTCGCCGGTCTCAACGAGCTATTTTAAAATTAGCGACGAAGTAATAAGCGGGATGTACCTTTAAAATCGGGCATTTGCTCCCATTCTTTGCGATATCGTTGCGTGTAGACACGCGTCTTGGCATGGCTGATTTTGCCTGTTGGAGTAAGACGCTGGCCCGTCGTCGTTAGAAGATTGGCATGCAAGACCGTCTCATTGGTCGTGATCATCGTTGGCTGCCACTTCTTCTCCATTCCTTCGGAACGAAGGCCGATTCGAAATCGCCCGGATCTCAAAATACCCAAAATCGTAACACGAAATCACTAAATAGTTTTTTCCACGATGCAAGGGCGAGGGGGGGAGGCCGCACGGCGAACACCGAGATCCTCGCCTAGCCTAGTATCCAAGTTAACTCCCTAGCAATGGCGAACAAACTGCAACGCTGCAAGCTCCTAACCCCCTCTGCTCTTCGCCATTCTGCTGCCAACGACGCAACTTGCATTGCCGTATTAAACGTTGCTCGTGCCCCGTTCCTTCCTCTTTTCTTCCCTGTACGAAAAAGAAAATTGGCATTTCACAGCTTTTGAACGTGCTTGCAACCCCTTGTAACGAATATTTCAGCTATATTTCTTCTCGTTTCGTGCGCTATATGCTTCTTGCAAGAGCAAATGTAATCTCTAAATGTAGCTCGGGGCTACAAAGTAGTAGTCAATGGTTGTTTTTGTCAAAATATGAATCGTGCTTCAGTCGTGTTGAATTTTTTAAACGAAATTGCTCGGTTTGGGACAGTAATTTTTTTAATAACTTAATGCATCGATCGACGCAGTCTGTACGTAATTTTTAAATAATTGAAGAATTCAATTATAAGTTGATAGAGGATTGAATTGAACGTTAAGACGTGATTTCCAATTACATTTAAAAGATATACGGTTAGTAACCTCGCCGTGTATTATTTCGTTCTTCCATGTAACATGTTCACGTTGGGTATTCATTTTCTATCTACGATACTGTTCTCAGCGAAACCATTGATCAAATCGATATGCGTGCGCATGTCGGTATTGTACTCCATATTAGGCGGGAAGATGTTAATTTTCTAAATACAGAAAATGTACAAATACTTTATTTTGAAAATGAGTTATAAAATATTTGTTACGTATTTACCGCACGAATCGTATTCTTTGGAACGAGATAGTATGAAATTAAATATATCGTATGGAGACTTTAGAGCGCCATCTAGATGCCCCTGAATTAATGAATCAATAATAGCGCCCCCTTTACGATAGACGGGAAAATTAAGAACAATCTAAATTAGGGGAAACCTTTGAAATAGTGTTTAAATTATGAAATTTTTAAATGCTTAATACATATAATTAATTTGCGCAATATTTTGTATAATTTCTATCTAACTTGTTTCACTCTTCCAACAGAAGATATTCCAGTGGAAGATAAGTTGTCGCTAATTAAAATTACTGAACATTTTTAATAAAAAACTTCAAACGCGTTGATATCTTTCGCTAGTTTTATTTCTGTATAAACATATGCCTATGGTACACGGTGTTGAAAAATTTACACACTAGTGAAACCTAATGTCCCTTTAATATATAGTGAAATTTAGCTGAAACAAACGTTTGCAATAAAGTCATAATTTGTTTCTAAACTGTAAAAATTTACTGATTCAGAGAGATGTCGTCTATGAATACATGATATGTATCATGTATAATTATTTATAATAATTATATACATATATAGTATATATATATATAGTATATATATACTATATTATATACATATATAGTTATATACATATATACAATATACAAATAAAATTTAAAAAATTTAACTTCACCGTACATAAGAAATATCATTCGAGGGCAAATTTAATGTAATTAAATACGAATTTGTGAAATATTCCATAAACAAGAATTGTCTCTATTCCAATACAATAAAATAATGGAAATATAATGGAAGTGATGATAATGGAAATATAAGGTAGCTGTTTAAATCAGTATCCATTAACACAGATATTGACATATTACCGCTTTCAACTATAAAATTAATTTCGTTTCTACGAGTAAAAATTATATGTAAAAACAAGTCAATTGAGAAAACTTATGAGAAATTTTTATTGAATAATATTGAAAATGAAATATGAGGAATCATTTGATATGGAAAACATGTTTTATATATTGATTATTTAATATTTGACGAACAAGTAATGAACAATCATTAAAATTTACATAATTTATTACTTTTTTCTACTCATTTATTTTTTACAGCTATAATTATTTTTGTAAAACAATTATACATGTATACAATATGTAACATAGGAGTAAATTATGGCCAAGATGGAGGTTCTCCAGGTTTTAACTCTCTTCCATATAGAGCTGATTTATCGCGAAAACTTGACATTGTTTGTCCAGAATAATATTTGTAAAAATAGTTTCCAGTTACTGCTACGATTATAAACCCAGCCGTAGCAATAATTTGTTGTTGCACTAATGATAATTTTTGCAACATTTTAATTACTTATATTGTCTCTCTACAGCTAAACGTTTCTTCCACTGACGAGTATGCCACAGATCTGCAGAAATAGCAAATATGGTAAAGCTTGGAAATAGTGTTATCATCCAATATCGCTTAATAAATTTTGTAAATTTGATTATCCCCATCAAACTAGAAAAAGAAATAGTAAAAATAATATTTTATTAGTTACGGTGTAGAATATAGTTTAAAATATAATTTAGAATATATAATTATTACATCCAAGATTTCAAATATCTTGATGTAATAATAAAAATAGATAAGGAATAAGTTTAATTATAGTTTTCAGTTTTGATAGAGATCTAATAAGCAATACTTTATAATAACTGAATTATATAGAGAATGTTTCATTTAATTGAAAATGATGGAATAAAATTATAGAATTGGGATAAGGCTAAAATTATTAAAAAACTACTTTGACAAAAATTGTTTAGTTCAAAATAGGTCGTCGTATGATATAAATTATTCCTTTGCAAATGAAGCGATAAGGGAGATTTTATTTTTTTTAAATGGATACTTTTTGAATGCATTTACGCGAATACTTCCTATGTAAAAATATTAACCTATTTATATAAAAATTGATTCAAGAAATATCTAATTTTAATTTCATAAAGGTTATTATATGAAAGGTAAAAACATAAACACAAGAATATTGCTCATACCTTTTCTCATCTTTTATATGATAGATCTCACAAAATTAAAATTGAATTACTTCATAAACCAATGGTTTTTTGATATAAACAGGTCAATACTAAGGAATGTCGATTAATACATTCAAAATTATATGCGGTTCTGTTCAAAAACATACAGTTAACCTTGAAATCTCTCCCACAACTTTTTCTAGAGAAATATCATTAATAGCACATATCTTTTCATATCAAACAATTTCTACAAAAATATTTTTTCATCATTTCAATTCCTTGTGAGAGATTGCATCACAATTTAAATGAAACATGTATGACAAATTTTATAAGATCGGAATTCCTACATACATTCTTAACACTAATTACAAAATAATGCAAAAGAAAATAATCAAATTACAAACCAATTCAATACAATAATAAATCTTCTCGATGATGGTACGTAATCGTCACGCAATCGCGTAGAATATAGTCTACTTCGTCGAATTCAATTTCTTTTGTAAGTTAAGATTTTAATGTTAGTATACGTGTACACACGCACACACACGCACACACACACACAAAATTGCAATAATATATTAATAAATTATATATTCTAAATATATACCTGTGATTAATATATTGTAGATTAATCTTAAGACATCAGTAACATAAATATAGCGGTCTTGTCTGCCATGTAACTCGGACAAAGTATAGAACAGATTAATAATTTTTAAGATTAAAATTTCAAAGGACAACTTTGGAAAATAGTATTATCGTTTCCTTATGCCAGATTAGTAAGAAATTTTTGTACAAAGATACTTTTAAATACTACGATAAAATTCGATTAAATAACGCAGCGTACTGGTGCCACTTAGAAAAAAGTCTCTATTGTCTCGGAATCATTGTACAATATTAAAATGTATGTATTTCATAGTTGGTGTTAGTATCATTGTTATTATTATAGTTAGTGTGAATATTATTATTCTACGAGAAATTTTGCGGGAAATTTGCTTAATTTTGAAACTTAATATGATGATAGAAACATATGACGATAGAATTTTTCTATTGAAAATTAAATATTAATGAATCAAGATTTCAATTGTTATGATTAAATTAAATGTTATTTACATTCTATGTTTCATGCGTGTAAAATTGAAGAACGAAATATTAAATTCATACTCGTTTCCTTCGAAATTCTTTTTATTATTATCAACAATATTATTTGTGATCGCTAGATCGAACATTGTAACATTGTTTTGTTATATTTAAATATTATTGTTTAAACATGTAAGCATACAGCATTATCATTGGATTGTGACAAGTTGTAATTTGATAAAATAAATGAAATACTATTTGATTTTTTTAATTTATAATAAAATATAAAGAAATTTTAGGATTTTATTTTATTATTTAGAAATATCTCGACCATGTTTCCAATACATTTCAATTATAGCGCGTTTCATTCGAATTTCTTATAAATCAATGAATTAAGATATTATATCAATGTTTTTAACTATGATATTTTTACAACACACGCAATACTTATATAATTCTAATAATATTACACAATAGTATCAAACAAAAATATTAAAAATAATAATAATAATAATATCTTCATTTAATTCTGAACACTGCTTATATTTATTACTTATGTACAATATTTCATGTACGATGATACTATAAACACATTATTATACCAAATATTTTAAAAGCAAACAAAACATCTTGAATAATTGGAAAACTTAGATCACAAAATTTTGTTTCAAAAAATTAAACAGGTATTATTAAAAGCACAGACTACTCAAAACTTCGGAGTTTTTTTTTTTTTTTTTTTGGAAATGTAATACTATATTCTTTTGGAAGATCATTTTGAAAAGAATATTATAGTTATCATATATAATTAAGTTTTACTAAATTTTCTTCTCTGGAATGCAAATGAAAATAAGTTCATTATTGAAATATTTCACTACATTACATGTGTGTACATTTGATGAACATTACCATCAACGTAATAAAAATACATAATTTTCTTTTTTGTTTATATCGCATCGTTGCACGAGCAAACGTTTAATCAAACAATAGGCACTGCACGTAAGTACCTTTGCCTTATCGAACGAAGAAGCAAAAGCACCAGTTTTCTTCTTTTATTAAACATTAATATTTACGGTTATCTTTTTAAGGAGCCTCGTATCAGTATCACTTAAACATTACAATGTATGTGTGTATGTGTATATGTACATTTATATATATATATATATATAAAACACACACACACGCACACACACACACACACACAGATCAGTATGTAATACTTTTGTGAGAACAGGTATCAGGCGACCAAGTTAAATTCATCTTGGCATTCATCAATTTTGTACAAATTGTACAATTTGTCTATCTCATCATGCTAACTAATACCGTTATACCAAATCCGAGACACAAAGAATGTGTGATTATTGAATTAAATTTTTATATTAATTACGTACAAATAATAACCTAAAGAAATTTTTAATAACTATGTCCATTAAGAAAATCTGGAAAATTGTATTTCACGAAGTTGTATTTATAATTGAAACTTTGGCGATCCGAGAACATGTACATGTACATCAAGTAATATACTATTCATAGTTGAGCGTCGGTTAGTCTTTTACTTTTCAATCCATACTTATACCCTGCTGTGAGTTGTTACCCAGGCGCCAACGCAATGAAGCACAATTAATATGATCTAATGAAAATATAGGGACGTAATATATATTCTGATCATTCGTACAAATTTATACTTGATATGACTTTTTTTGTTCTATTGCAATATCATACTCAACAAATAATTTTTCATTTGGTATCTGTCGATGATAATACAGCTTCCGGTGATACATTTTTTAAACTACACGAAATTGTATAATCACTCGAAGATTTTTCATTTTGTACCGTGGTAGTCGCAAGTTCCGCATTCTTTATGTTCCCTTCGCACTTGATTTCTCTAAAGTTCGTAAATATATGTTACAGATATTGGTGGAATTACACTTTTACGTACAATAGAATATATAGAAACATTTTATTTACCTGCTATCTACAATTTCACTTGGATTTGCATTTTTATCGGCAGTACACCCAGAGTACAAACTACTCTCGGTATTTTGATGATTTATGTTTGTTTCTATGTATGAAGCTGTACTATCAACTGTATCTTCAATTTTCATGTCACCTGCCCCAATAGCTTCCACGGTTACTTTGCTTCCCAACGGAGTTTCCATTTTGTTCTCTGTTGTGTTCGACGTTTCTTTTTTACCTTCATCACACAATTTATTATCTATTATCACAGTATTCTCCACGTTAAGAGCGTTTTCAAAGTTGTCAAAATTTGCCCAACCAGTAGATTCAACTGGTTCTGATGATACAACATCCCATGGATTCACTTCAGGAATTGCAGTATTGGTCGGCAATGGTTCCGTTGAACCCCAAGCTGAGATAAGAAATATTATTGCAATAGTACCGCAAAAAATAAATATTGAGTATTATATATATTGAGATTGATAACTATATTGAAACTAATAACGAGGCGAAAATTTATTTTGTATGAGAAAATAAAATAGGAATAAATATGAAAATTAAACCATACGCTCTGTAGAATCAATTTCCATATGCATATCTCGTGGATCTTCATCATCTTCATCGGATGAATTAGAATCATTATGTTGCTGTTTTGTTGGCCAATCACATTTATCTACCACTGTCTGAAAAGTGAGTTCTCCTTCATCGCCCCATTCTACTCCTGTGTTGCAATCCTCTAAGTCTGCCTTTTGTTTTTGCTGACATATCTATACAAAATCATCAAAAGTTTTAAATTTAAGATATTTATCAATAAATGTTATTAACGCATCTTATACCTTATTGAACATATCCTCTCTTTTATCTAGATCTTCCTCGCTGATAGTAAAGGCCACTGTTGTTAATTGGCCAACCGAGTTACTACAATAGAATTTAAATATGTATATATTCCGAAAATATGGCTTTATATTGTTTTTTCATTATATTAGTTTTCCAATTTTTTTTTATGCGTATATACACGAATATATAATACATAAATCATATAATTAACAACAATAAAAAAAGTAGTTAGTAACAAAGTATTTTAACAAAACATTTTACAAAATATTTTACTTACTGAAGAGCGTCATCGCCATCGTTAAATTGATCGTCATGGAATCCAAAGTTTTCAGGAAACTGTGGTGTCATATGTTGTTCCAGATAATTAGAGTAAAACTATTTATGTTGTACAATATCATGAAAAATAATAACACATTACAATTCAAAAACAAACTTTCTTAACTTATAATCTATTCTTTTTATATATAAAAAGTATTTGTATTTATGTATATTTGTTATATTTGTTATGTATCTTTTTTTTGTTATATATGACAGTTATTTTATAAAATTATGTTAAAAATATTTTACAAAAGTATGTTACTAACTTGTTCTACTCGTTGAACCTGAAGAAATTCTTCTTGGGGATAAGAACTATATTCATCTGGATTTTCACTGGAGCTTGTCATGGATATTTGTGGTTTTCCACCCTAAATATTCGAATAAATAACTTGCACAATGACGAACAGTTCTAATATTAATATAAAAATAAATAATATTTATCTAATGATTTATATTCATACCAAATGGATTTGATGAATCTTATTAATTTTTGTTAGTTCAATATTCACAAAATTATCCCAATTACTAAGACACTCAGGTAATAAATTATTCTTTAAAAATTTATCTAAATTTTCGCTTTTCTCACGTTGATTAACAATATTATTTGCAACGTTTATTAAATGGCCCATGTATCCTTGCTTATTTTTCATTTCTTTATTTCTAAAATATAAAAATGATTATTTTAATAAAATTATTGTATTACTATAAAATATGAACTTATGCAATATTATTTCAATTACTATTTAACATACTGTTTACTGTCATTTTCATCCCATGCTTCCAAAATTCGCTCTATCAATCTGCATTTGTTAAATATCTAAAAATTAGTTTAATCAGAATAACTACAGATATAAATGTTGATTCATTTTATTGATTGTGATACTTACATTATCATAAATAATATCATTTGTATCCTTAAAATCACAATTAATAGCTAAAGCCAGGCAAAATTGTACTTGAGTATGTAGAAAATTGTTCCACGAATATTTAAAAAATAAATCCTTAAAAGAAATGAAATAAATCTCAATCGTTTTTGATACTACAAATTGAATTAATCAATTTAATTACTCCTAATTATTATCAAATTTACTTACGAGTAACGTTTGGAATGTTCCTAATTCTATTAAGGCTTCATAGACCTTCATATTTTCAGTTGCCATTAATGTCGTGAATAACTTTGCAACATGTAAACGCGTAATACCTACTGGACATTCTAATACGCCAGTGGTTGTTTTAACAGGAGGTTTCTGTAGTATAAAGATTTAATTGTGAAGAATGTATACCGAATGAAATACTCTAATACTATATAAAATAATCCATATAATAGAAAAATATTTAGTTCTTATAAAAATGTTAAATGAAATTAATCCATAGTATGAATTAAATATGTAGTAAAATTAATATTTACATAAGGTGGATCCAGCAGAAGTTTGTGAAGTTGCTCTAGGTAAGGCAAAGTTGCATTTGATATCTTTATACGCTCCTCACTATCTGTGATCTCATCTTCAATACCATTTCCATGAATACTATCCTCATTTCTTCCACTGAAATTTCAAATAGGCCTGTTAATAAAATACGTATACTTTCTTGCAAGATATTAAAAAATTTTTTAAACAATTTACATCCTTACTTGTTAGGTTTTGGTAAAAGTGTAAGAAGTACCTGAATTCCACCAAGAATACTACTTTCTAGTTTTTCTCCAGTTAAAATAGTCTCTAGTAACAGGCTTACTGTATCTGCTCTGTAATAAACAACAGAATTTAAATTATCTTAAATTATCTTTATATTTTCATTATTTATACTCACGATTCAAGAGTATTTAAAATAGGATCTGGACCAGTGCGTGCTGTACATGTACGTTGATATTCTCTCGCAGCAATTATCATATCACAAAGTAATTGTGCAGCATTCGCATGCTTAGTTGGCTCAGAATTTGGGGATAATAATTTGATCACTCTTTGTACTAATTGTTGACTATCCAACCACTGTTAAATCAATGAAAAATAAATACATAAAATTTAAAACAGAATAATACAATAAATAAATTTAATATAAAATTAACTATATAACGTCAAAGAAAAAAATTTCAAGCTTCTTACACTGAGTATATTTTGCCGCATATTTCCTTCAACCTGACTAACAAGTTTCAGTACTAAGTCCATAATTGCAGATGTTTCTAAATGTTGTAAAAGCAGATCGACGCATGTCTGACGACTTTTCAAAAACTCTAAAAGCTGCAAACAAGTGAACTGATACGAATACCAGTTCTGATGGAAAAGATGGAAATATAGGATTTGAAGGTTCAGGTTATGATTAAGGGATAAAAGAAAGATAATTTAACGTTTAATACTTATAATATTTGTAATTATACTTTAATTTATATTACAAAGAATGATATTGTAAAACTACTTTCTATATTTTCTCGTATTAAAGTTTAATAAATTTATTGCATTAACTTATAATCACCTGAAGAGTTTTGTGACCAATAAGTACTCCGATAGTCTTACTAAAAAATGATGCCAAAAGGGGATTTAACGGTTGATCTGTATCGATAAAAGAATAAAGTTTTGCCAATAATGCTTCGTTGCCTAAAATATCACGAACTTTTATTAACATTTTCTGCAGAAATTTAGTTATATTATTCTTTATATTATACAAAACACTTAAATTGTCATAAGTTCATTCAAACCTGCTAATTTTTCATTTAAGACTGGAACATCACAAGTTAGTAGCTCGCAAGCTACATTTGGATATTTGTAGCGCCAACGTTCTTCTATGTCTGCTGATGGTTCTTTAGTCGTAAGTGTTATTAATTCTTCCATCACATCAGACCTTGTAAGACTATATAAATATATATTTATATATATATATATAAATAATTATATAAATAATAATATATATAAATAATTATAGAAATATTCATAGAAATAATGTTGTAATCTTACTTACTAATCTATGAGTTTTTTATTTTGGCTTTTACATTCTTGTAATATATCTTCTTCGTCCATTAATTCATGCAACGTAACATCCTAAAATTGTAGATAAAATTAAATTAAATTTGTTTGACATTAGCATAAAAACA
This sequence comes from Tetragonula carbonaria, assembly GCA_032399595.1. Taxonomy (NCBI): domain Eukaryota; kingdom Metazoa; phylum Arthropoda; class Insecta; order Hymenoptera; family Apidae; genus Tetragonula; species Tetragonula carbonaria. The sequence continues at coordinate 901,342 of JAUCRC010000001.1, forward strand.
AGTATTATTGAATTATATTTAACAAACTAAACAAGTAGATCATCAGAACCTTAAGACATCGAGAATTTCCTTTTTATAAATAGCATAAATGGAATAGTTTTAACCATAACATGAAATAATTTCATAAATTATTGGAATAACAGAGAAGAAAAAGAAAATGTGTAAATATTACTAACACGATGGGAAATATGTGACTCTTGCAACAAATATTAAACGCAGTATGGTTTTTTAAAAAAGCAGTAGTCACTTTTTAACAGATATCTCACGCACACATATTGTTGTAAGGAACTTAGTATATTGAAACATTTTTCGGAAAAATTATTCTGATATATTTCAGAAACCTCTGTGAGTGAAAAAATACTGAATCTGCACAGAAGAATTAAAACCATATACCATAGAGAGATAAATAACACGCATAATTTTCGGTGGAACAACACGGTAAAAAGCTGAAATGCACGTAACATTTCATTTCTAACGTAGATCCTTTGGCAAATTCTTTCACGTGTGTAAATTTAAATCGCAAAGAGAAAACCGTTTTATCTAAAAAAAGACTCGCTCACCTCTTTGTTGAGAAGGGCCTCGATATTAGGGGATGACACGTAATTATTTGCCCAAAACATGATGCGACCACGATACCTCGCCTTACTCGACCACGATGTAATTAATCAGATGTGAAAATAATCACAACATTGAAGTGGCTACTAAAAAAATAACGTAATGCTTCGCGGGACAGAGAGTCAACTAACATTGCATGAACGTATTAAAACGGTAATAATGCCGTGAATAACTGCAATAACAATCTTACAGCGTCACTGTGGGAAATATAGCGATAGAATTTTCCTTCGAACCGCACGGACTTTAAAATGTCACCTTTTCCTCCTCGGGAAGCAGAAATTCCTATCGAGGATTGTTTCAACTTTGACGTTTGCCGCAGATGTAATACTATTTCGCGATCGACTTTCAATCGAGGAAACGTACCTTATTTCAGAACATTTAGCTTCGCGATCAGAGTGAAGCGCGGTTTTCACTGCAAGTGTTTTCCGACCGACATGCAAACCGGAGGTCAAACGAAAGAGACAAACTGCGAATCGTTCTTTGTGAATTCCAAGTATCAAAAACGGAAGCTTAACGAACGTATTTATTTGTTTAAATTGTATTTCAAATAATACATGCAAGATAAAAAAAAAAAGCTAGTGATAAAAAATCGAATAACTGTATCTATAAATTCTATAAAATATATATAAAAGTCATGAAATATTGCTAATAACATTTTTGAAACTAAAAGATTAATTATTTATTAATTAATAATTGTATACACACATATATATATATATATTTAAATAATATATAAATAATATATATATACTATATATATATATAAATACTATATATATATAAATAATATATAAATACTATATATATATAAATAATATATAAATTATATATAAAAATATAAATACTATATATATATATAAATAATATATAAATACTATATATATATAAATAATATATAAATACTATATATATATAAAAAAATATAAATACTATATATATATATATATATAATATATAAATAATATATATATATAAATAATATATAAATAATATAAATACTATATATATAAATAATATATAAATAATATAAATATATATATAAATAATATATAAATAATATATAAATACTATATATATATATATATATATATAATATGTATATATATATAAATGCATAGTATAGTGTAGTACGTATAGTAATGTATACGTATAGTATACATTATAATAATAACTAAAATTTTTCAAATTTGCATCTAAAAAGAAATTGGTAATTTTCTAAATTTTATGTCTAAAAAGAAATTGATAATCTATTAAAATTCTTTTAAAAATACAAAATATTGTAATTAAATTTATATTCTCTTATATTTTATATATATATATATATATATATATTCCGTTTTGGACACATTGGTCAAGTGTATTGGTATTACGCGGATTCGTCAAATTTTAGATTCCAGTGTTTCTTAAGGGTTTTGTTACACAAGATGGGTAAAAAAGATAAAAATAAGAAGAAAATAAGTGGTAGTGTAAAAACTGCACTTAAAACGGAGAAAAAGTTGAATGCAAAGCAGAAAAAGGAATTGGCTGCACTTGGTGAGGTTAGGAAAATATAAGATATATAAACATAAATTATTATACACTCACATAAAGTTCTTAAAAATGTCTAAACAATCTAAACGAAATAATTTTAATTTAAATAATGTAGAAGAGAAAAACATTTATAAAAATAGAATAAATCTAAATATTACAGGTAATGTAAGTCATCGTGGTAAAAGAATAAAACTTTCACATCTCAGTTTTACTTGATGAAATTTAAATGTAATTTATAGTGGATAATTCTTGAGGCAGAAATAATGTTGATTCGTTTTTTTATATTGCTTTTTTTTATATTTTAGGATGACATAGAGCTTGTGATTGCTCAAATTGAGAAAGAAGAAGCTAAAAGACAACGCGTTATTGAAAAGACAGTGGCACCACCATCTAGACGTGTAAATTTTACTTTAACAGCACATCCTTTCAAAGATGAACTTATTATGCTCGGTGGAGAGTTTCATGATGGACGAACGGTAAACTAACATTTTGTTTATATAAAATGTTATAGATAATAATATCTATTAATTTTAATTATTTAGTAAATTCATTTATCTCTAGACATTTGTTTATGGAGATATGTTTATATACAACTTGAACAAAAATGAATGGATGATCATTAGAGCACCTAATGCTCCACCTCCACGTTGTGGTCATCAGGCTGTGACTACAACTGCAAATAAAGGAGAACTGTGGGTATTTGGTGGAGAATTTTCAAGCCCTTCAGAGTCACAATTTTATCATTATAGAGATTTATGGGTTTATCGATTTGCAGAGAAAAAATGGGAAAAAATTTTGTACGTTGATTATACTTTTCAAGTGTTATATAAGTAAAATTTTTTTATTGCTTATTTTTCTTAATTAATCTTGTTAAGGTCTTCTGGTGGACCATCGGCCAGGAGCGGTCATAGAATGGCACATATAAAAAAACAATTGATAGTATTTGGTGGATTTCATGATAATTTAAGAGATTATAAATATTACAATGATGTACATGTATTTAATCTTGAAACATATGTATGGCATAAGATTGAGTTATCTGGTAAGATCTTAACAAATAAGAAATTTAATTTTAGAGCAGATTATTACGTTAATATAATTTGTGTGAACAGGTACTCCACCACTTCCAAGATCTGGATGTGTACTGTTACCAACATCTGAAAATAAACTTCTTGTATACGGTGGTTATAGTAAAGAAAGAATAAAGAAGGACGTTGATAAAGGTTGCATTCATAATGATATGTTTTTACTGACTCCTGAAAGTAAGTAATTCTTTATGTAAAATGTTTTGCATGAAAAGTTTAAATAGTTTATATTTATATAAATAATTAAGTTTAATATTATTTTGATATTATTTTAGAAAATGATCAGACTGGCTTAAAATGGAAATGGGTGTCTGTAAAGCAATCAGGAATTAAAGTATTACCACGATGTAGTGCATCTGCCACTTTGATTCAACCAAATTTGGCTTATGTATTTGGCGGAGTGTTTGATGAAGAAGAAGAAGAGGAACTTCGTGGAACATTTTACAACGATTTATTAGCTTTAGATTTAGAAAAGTTTCAATGGCACATAGGTAGACACATTAATTAATATAAAATTTTTCATAAAATAATAGAATAAAAATTAGAATAAATTATTGCTTATTATTAGTGACACTGAACGGAAAAAAAGATGTAACTACACGACATCGAAGAAGAAAATTGAAGGAAGAAAGTGGACAAGAAAATGATATTGAAGCTGAAAATGATGATATGAATATGCTTTCTTCTACTTCTGTTGAATCTACAGTTATTGATGATGATGGAATCTTTACAGTTACAATAGGACCAACACAAACATTTACTGCCGATAAGAAAGAAAACGTACATAAAAACGTGTTTGTTCCATGTCCAAGAATGAATTCTGGATTAGTTGCAAAGCACAATATCTTATATTTATATGGTGGTATATTCGAAGATGAAGATAGACAATATACACTCAACGACTTTTATAGTTTGGGTACTTATATTATATAATCATCAGTTTCATAAATATTGTATATACATGCAACAGAAATTTATTTATATTTAATTTATTGTTACAGATTGTCGTAAACTAGAAGAATGGAATACAATATTAAAAGATGATTTATCTTCACAAACTTGGTATGATTCCAGTGATTCTAATTCAGACAGCGAAGATACAGATGATAATGAAAATGAGGATGATTCTTCAGACAAACAGATGGATGTTGATAAAAACTAATGATCTCATTGTATTGTACATGCTTTAAATATATTTAAATTATTTTTTATATTTAATTTGACTTTAATCATTCAATTTCATTTCAAAATATTTTTCTAATGAAATTTATTTTAAATTGATTAGTTTTGATTTTTTTGTAAAACTGTCTTCTTCCAAGATGTTCTTCTCAAATTGTTGCAAAATAGAAGAATTCTAGAAATAACAATTATTAAAATAATAATAAATAATTATATGATATAAATCATCACAAGTATAAAACATAAATATAAAATTTTTAAATTACCTCAATGATAATAAATAACGTACAATCAGGACTATAAGAATAAGAAATACTATTTTTATTTTCCGTATAATTATCTTTTGAGAATATCAAAATATCAAAAATTTTGCTTCCACCTTTAATTAAATTTATAACATTATTATAAAAAGTAAAATCTTCTGATTTATTTGTTACAATGTGAACTGTAAAAAAAAGTTTTATTAATTTCTTAATGTATTAGCACATATACGTACAATCTATAGGTAAATAATTACCTTTTGGATTTAATTTTTTACTGGTATTACCAATAATACCTCTGATTTTTAATATAATATTTATGACTTCATTTATTCTTTCATCTAGAGAAACGTCTCTCCATTCATTGAACTGCAATGTACATAAATTTATTGTTTTTAAGTATATTAGAATATCGATATGTCATCTTACCTGTTCTGGTATTGGATATTGTCCTTCCATTAATGATGGAATTGATACAAATTCTGGAAATTTGTTTGATAATCTTTTGTATAAATCGTCAGACAAATATGGAATTACAGGTGCAGATATACGTAAAAATGCTTCTAAACATTTTCTTAAGCTATATGTGTGACTTATGTGTATATTCATGTCTTCATCTTTATATCCCCATTTGGTAGCTTCCTATAAGATCAGATCTCCAGTTATGTTTCAAATATTTTTAATATTTTTATAGAATAATCAACATGTTATAAAACTTTGGTCATACTTAAAATATTTAAAATTATATATTTTCAATAATGACTTAAATAGTTATTGACTTAACTAGTTATTGACAATTTAATGACTTAGATCTTACCAAATGATAATCACAAAATTCATAATGTAGGAATTGTTTCATTGATGCAACAACTTGATGAAAATCTCGTTGTGAGAATGAATCATTGACTACGTTTATCATTAGAGATAATCTGCTTAAAATCCACTGATCAATAATTGTCATATTTGTAGGTTTTTGATACGCTTGTTCACCTGTCATAAGCAGGATATATTTACTTGCCTGCCAAATTTTATTTAAAAAAAATTTGTTTGTTTGGAACTCCATAACATCAAATTTAACATGTTGATCTATTTAGACAAAAATATCTGTATGTAAAATAAGTAAAATTTTAAAATAATAAAAATAAATTCTAGTAATTGATATGTACTAACTTTTGATATTGTGACTGCATAATGTCATACGTAATGCGTCTGTACCATGTTCTGGTATACCATTAGGAAACTGCTTTTTATTTGCGCTTAACATTCGTTTTAAAACAGATTCGCTGATTAAACCTGCATTATAACTTTCTTTCATTTGTGCAATAAGGTCCTATTTATGTTATAATATTTAATATGAATGAAATACATCTTAGAATGAAACACACGCATTAATACTTACATTTAAAGTAATACCATTAATAATATTTTCTGGAGAAACAATATTTCCGGTTGTTTTAGACATTTTCTTTCCATGAATATCACATAAAAGGCCATGTAATAAAACTTCCTGGATAACAATTCTTAAATAGGTATTAAAAAATAAAAAGAAAAAAGAATAAATCTCATGATCTTACATTAAAGGGTACGCAATTAGTTAATTCCAATCCTAGCATTACCATTCTTGCAACCCAAAAGAAAAGAATATCACTTCCTGTTTCCATTAATGTCAAAGGGTAATATTTTTCAAAATCTTCACTCTAAAAATATGTTTTCTGATATGATCTTATATATTATTTAATTATTATTGTTATTATTACATTCAATTATTATTTTATACCTTTTTTGGCCATCCCATTACTGCGAACGGAAGTATTGCAGAAGAAAACCAAGTATCTAATACATCTTGATCTTTATATAATTGTATATCTCGTCCATATTTATTCTGTACAAAAGTTTTTGCATCATCTTCAGTTCGACTAATTATCCATTCAGTTTTACCTTCTACTGTAACGTAATATGCAGGAATAGAATGACCCCACCATATTTGTCTCGAAATACACCAATCTCTAGAAGAAATATTATAATTAAGATGTAGATATTATAAATTTTTTAAACGTATTGTTATATTTTCTTTTTACCTGATATTATTAAGATAATTATACCACGAATCTTCATAAGTGTTAGGTATTATTTTTAAATGACCTTGTTTCACAGCTTGTATTGCTTTTCGAGCCATATCTTCACATTTAATAAACCATTGTTCTTTAAGTAAATATTCTATAACATCGTGGGATCGTGAACACAATGGCACGTACATATTATGGTCGCTGATACTTTTTAAAAGACCTTTATTTGACAATTCGTTCAAAACTTTTTCTCGAGCAATAAATCTTGGCAAACTCTAAGAAATAGAGAAGCATGAAATAAAGAAAATATGTTAAAACAAATCTTCTAAAAAAAATACAATTATTTAAATAAAAGATAACTATACTTTAAATAGTTTGCCTGCTTCGGTTATATTTCCATGTTCATCAATAACTTCAATGATTTCTAATTGATGATTCATTGCAATTTGATAATCTAAAGGATCATGTGCTGGTGTAACTTTTATGGCACCTAAAAGATTTTTTTTTTTTTGTGAGAGTATTACGACGAGCTATTCTGACTAATAAAAATATAAAATAAATAAAATATAATTACCCGTGCCATAGTCCCTATCAACTAAAGGATCAGAAATAACAGGAATATATGTTTCTCTCAAGGCATGCCAAACTTGTTGCCCAATATATTTTGCATACCTTTCATCATCTGGATGAACAGCAATTGCTACATCTCCAAAAACAGTTTCTGGTCTAGTAGTTGCTACTACTATCTCATGCTCTAAGAAAATAGAAATTGAAATAAACTTTCTTATTGATTAACAGATTGATTATACATAGTATGGTAATAATATAATTAAATGATCATACTTGAATCTTTTACTGGATAAGCTATATGCGCTATTTCACCAAATGTAACCATTTTCTTATATCCTGGAACTCGGAACTGTGTCTTTTTGGTAAGATATACACGTTCTACCTCAATATCTGATATTGCGCTGTATAAAGTCGGAGACCAATTTATTAAATCTTTCTTCCTATATAATAAGTTTCGTTTGTTTAACATGACAAGTGCCTCTATCACAGCAATATTATGTTTCTAAAATTTCGAGATATAAAAAAATATTTTGCTTTCTGAAAACTTCAGGTACTCTTTATTAAAAGAATTATATTTTTACCTTACTCATTGTAAAGTATTCCCTTGACCAATCTAGACTAGCACCCAAGGTTTCTAACTGAGATCTCATAATATTTTGTTTTTCATTTTTCCACTGCCATACAAATGACAGAAACTGATCTTTTCCCATAGTTGACTTGTTAATACCTTTTGTTTTAAAAAGATGTTTCTCTACCATCATTTGTGTTGCAATTCCAGCATGATCAAATGCTGGGATCCATATCACAGGATGTCCCTTCATTCTATACCTAAATGCCAATTATTTTTAAATTAATATTCAATCTAATATCCAAGAATTAATAACTTTTGCAAAAATACCATCTTGCTAATGTATCTTGAATTACTACAGTCAACGCGTGTCCTAAATGCAATGTTCCAGTTACATTAGGAGGGGGTAAGAGCATTTTCAATGCTTCTTTTTCATCATCTTTAATAGTGAAGTAATTATTGTTTTTCCAACTCTGATACCATTCATGTTCATTTTCTTTAGTATTGAAAGTTTTCGGAAAATCTAAAAGAGACAACAACGATCATTCTTTTGACTTTTAACGTACAAATTATGCAAATACCTGACAAATGCTGAGTAGAAAATTTATTGCAGCAATATTTATAACAAGAATTAAGACGTTGTAAACTTTTACACTGCATGACTGTCATTGTATATTAAATAGCATATGTTATATATTTTTCCTTTTAACCTATACGTTTAACAAAATATAACCAATAATACGAGTAAATCATGCGATGTTACTCGTAAATAATTTTTATTATACACAACTGGGCTTGTGCTTAGTACAGAGTAACATATGTGTATTGTAAATTTTTGTTTGGAATTCAAATACTTCTCACGTTGTTTTCAATTAATGATTTCACATTAAAATGGCTTTCCTAAAAACGATTTTAGTAATATGTTCATTGATTTTTTTCTTATTATTATTTTTATTATTATTTCCTACTAATTAAATAATACTTTTCTTTTCGAAATAATAATTTTCGTATACATGCTTTCTCGAAACAAAATTTTAATCGCATAGATATCTGCATATATTAATTTGTATATTAATTCGGAGTATAATATAAATTTTTTAAAATATTCACTTGTATCTTTTCTTTAATTGGATGTTTTTAACAAATTTTGTAATCTTTTTATCAATGAATTATACATAATCGTACAGGTAAAATATAGAGATATAGAAATTTTATTTAACCATATAGAGGAAACTTTTATTTAACCATAATTCAACAACGCATCAATTGGTTTCAATACATGATCAAAAATTAACTCCCTTAATTCAGAATATACGACATAACAAACATTGCGTTAAATACATGCAATTTCTCAATCTTTACAAATACAAATACAATGATAATCTCTGTCTTTTTTTTATTCTGTTTTTACATGATCTAAATACTTATTTTTGTCTGATCCACTGATAAAAAATTTACAATAAATAAATTCGTGCGATTCAAAGGTTCGTGCTGATACCGGGGTCAAACTCCATTGGCTGACCCCTGGTTTATTGTACCGATTGCCATACGTAGAGATAACAAAAAGGCACCTAAAAGAAATTAGCAGCTCTGATTGGTTATTTTGGACAGACTCGTTAAAAATAAGGACGCTGATTGGCAGAGAACGTTAGCACACGAACTGCGCGAGAGCGAGCGAGAGATGAGACTCTTCCCTTTGCTCCTGTGCCGTCCCGGTTGCCTTTTCTCATTCTCACAGTCAGTCTCATCCTCTCAAATGCTGTTCGTTTCCATTTCAACTACTTAGTTATTCCAAGTAAGACGAGGTAGCTGACAACAACAACAGTCGAAGCATTTTCCACATTTGTAGCGCTGTCGGAGTACATATTTTCTTAAATAATGAACGTAAGTATCAATGATTTTGTCGCTACGTGCGTTGGCATTACTACTAAAATATAAACTTGCGTAGCATAAAGATCACTTTGCACTTTTATCATGTATGACGCTAAATTGTTTTTTTGCGTACTTGTTATTTTCCATAACGAATTCAGGAAGCATATTTCCTGTTGAGAGTAACACGATTTCGATTTTGTTGACGTGGGACGAAATTATTTTCTCTTTCGCTTTTTAAATAAAATTCACTTTTTCTAAGGTAGTAGATATCACATTGAGAAAGTAGAAAAATTAGACGATTAAAAAAGATATAAAGATTATATACTTAAGAGGATAAATATTTATGCATAAGAAAGTAAATTTATACTCAGGATGGTGTTCAATTATTTATAATGCCTAAAGTGTTGCAAGTCATTTTGTCAGAAACTATAGCGCGTGTCTAATTAATTAATTTCTTTTGTTTTTTTAATTTAATAATACGAAGGAGCTGATTATTTATGAGAAACAAAAGATTTCTTCAAAGGGGATCTATGTTTTTTGAAATGAAATATCATATTTTTTTCCTTGAAATAGTTCTTATAATATTTGCAGCGTTTCTTGTTTTACATAGTCAAAGAGTGATAACGAAAGAAATTTCGCAGTGACACTGAGAAGAAATTGAAAAAGATATATTCTGAAGTAGAATTCATTTTATTAAATAATCAAAATGTTGATCAAACATTAACTTCTAAACATTTACTTAGCATCGCATTACTTTTTACATTTGACAATATCATTAGAATTATGGATTTACATGTATTTTGTATCCTTCTTCGTATCTTCTTTTGTTATAGGTGCAGTATTCATAACTTTGTATCGTAGATAATAATAGCGTCTAATAGCGTCAAATCCAGTGATCTAGGCAGCCACAAGCATAGTTTACCTATTATCCATCTATCTTCCTTTTGTCATAACTAAAATAAATGTCATTTAGTTTCATAAGAGTTATTTAAAGAAAAAGAAAAAAACATGATATTACATTTTAAAAAACATAGAGACATTCCTTTGGTACTCAAACGATCATCTCAAAATATATAATCAGCTCCTTTGTACTATTAAATTTGTGAAAAAAAGATTAATCGATATATCCACCAAAGTTTTCAAGAAAAACAATACTAGTAATACTTTGAGCGAACCACTCTACACGTATATATTGATACATATATATATATTTTTTAGGGATTAGTTGCTCTTGTAACTGGTGGTGCATCTGGTTTGGGACTTGGTGTTGTACGAAGATTTATAAAAGAAGGTGCCAAAGTTGTTGTTGCTGATTTACCAACATCTAAAGGAAATGAAATTGCTAACGAGCTTGGACAATCTGCTACCTTCGTACCAATGGATGTAAGTACAAAATAAATATATCATAAATATTATTAATTTTCTACGGCTAAAGTATGTAGCAAAGTATGTATGTTTTCTACTGCTAAGTAGATACTTCATATATAAATATGAAACATTTCTAAAAATTTTTACCGATTACATAGTTTCCTCATAAATATATCAAAATAGAATTATCAATTGTTTTAATTTACATTAATAAAATTTGTTATTTATTGTTACATTTATTGTTAAAAAGAAAAGAAAATCAGAGATGTCTGTGTGTCTTAAGTACTTATTAATTCTGTGTTTTGGCAGTAGAGAATTAATATTGCTGATAGTAACAATAATAGGAAGTATATAAATTCATGACATTACAGTATAGTGACCAAATAAAGTAAAGAGATATCAATCAAATTTTAAATAATATTAATATGTAGTATATTTTTTTCTTCGTATCTATATCAGAATTATAGTACGAAGATTAGCAGTATGAAACTTTATAGTTCTATCAATTCCAATGTTATTATTGTTATCGACCCTAATTTAATTAATTAACGTGTGCATACTACAATTAATATTATCAATATTGTGAATTACCATTAAAAATATATAAACATATATATTATATACATATGAACTCTGCCTGAGAAATTTCTATATTAATAACAATTTGTTTCGTTTTACAGGTTACATCAACGGATGATGTAACTGCTGCTATAGATACAATAGATAAGAAGTTCAACAAATTAAATGTCATAGTAAATGCAGCAGGAATAGCTGTTGCCCACAAAGTGTATAATTTTAATACACAATCTTCCCATCAAGCAGATACTTTTATGAAAGTGCTTAATGTAAATACTTTTGGAACATTTAACGTCATTAGATTATTTGTACCACTTTTACATAAAAACAAGCCAGACGAAGATGGACAACGTGGAGTAATAATTAATACAGCAAGCATTGCGGCATTTGACGGACAAATGGGTCAGGTAGCATACTCTGCTAGCAAAGGTGCGATTGTTGGTATGACTTTGCCATTGGCTCGCGACCTCGCTAAAGTTGGCATTCGTGTTGTTACAATCGCTCCAGGAATATTTGACACACCAATGCTAGGAAATTTACCAGATAAAGTGCGTGAATTTTTAATGAGAACAGTACCATTTCCAAACAGATTGGGTAAACCTGATGAATATGCTAATCTAACACAACATATTGTTGAAAATCATCTGTTAAATGGAGAAGTGATAAGATTAGATGGTGCTCTCAGAATGCAGCCTTGAATGCAAGTTTGTTAATATTTTTATATTGTTTATATGAACATGGAACGTGGATAGAGGATTTTCAAAACATGGATGTTATAAATAAAAAATAATTATGAATAAAACGGTTTTTTTTTACATGCAACACACATTATAATTCTCTTAGAATGTACACAAACAACTAAAAGTTTTCATCTATTATAGGTATTGACAATTTTCTTTATTACCTTATGACTGTACATTAATGTCTTGTAAATAAGTTGCAAAAGTCGCAACACCTTTCTTGAAATAGTTCACTAGAGTATCATCTAGCAAAAAAGTTGTGTACATAATATTAACATAAAAATCGTTTAGTTGTCCCGTTATTCGTTAGTCTTTCTTTCCAATAACCTCTGGAGATTTCCAAAATTCCAGTAAATGCTGGAATTTATTTTGATGATTTTTCGGAAGAGCCAGTTTATTTGATAAGGCAGGATAATCAGCATCTCCGAGGTCTAGTCAATCCTAGGCATTCGATTCTTTCAGATTTTGCAGCTTCTCTAGCTGATCGGGTTGTAATTCATCTGGAATACTTGCCCTTCCTCCTACTACCATTTTTTCCGGTACAATCTCAATATCTTCTTCTGTTTCTTGTACTTCGATCACGGTACCACGGGATGGTATAGACTGAGAATTATCTGCTGTACTTGGCCCGGACGTTGAGTCCGCTTCGCTTCCAGAGCTGCTACTAACTGGAAATGGTGCTGAATCTGTTGGTAAATCATCAACCGTTGATTTTTCTTCGATATCCTCGGGTGCTTCTGTAATTTCTTGCTCTTCTCTTTCATCCATTATTACAGTGGCTTCTTTGCAGTCACTTTCGTTCACATCGGTAGTCGTGCTTGAAGGTAAATCACCATCGGAACTTCCTGTCGATTTCACTGTATCATCAGCGGTTTCTTCCAACTCAGGGAATGGATGTTCAATTTCTTCCATTGGCGTCGCTGCGGTAATTACAATTTGCGCGACCTCAAGTCCGAAATCTTCTTTAGATTGATCACTGTTCAGATACTTTGCTTTTTCATCATCTACCTAAAAACAGAAAATACACTGTTAAAAACTTATCTAACAATCAGTTTTTAGGTAGGTGTTCTTTAATTACAATTTAAGAAGAATACATTTACCTTTGTTCCCGATTCATCCGATACTTCTACAACTAAGCAGCAGTTTTGTGCACATTGACATTTTAATTAAATGGAAGCGCGATGATCGATAGGAATGACTTGAAACTTACCTACTATACCAGGCCTTTCGGAATTATCGGCTCCAAACTGCGAGCCGTATTGACTTTTTTGGTCCTTTGAAAGATTTATTATGAAACCCTCTTGTCGATGCTGTTGTTCGATGTTTGCATTACTGGATTTTTCATCTTGTGATTCTGTATAATATAATACGATACAATACAATACAATGCAACGTAACGTTTCACAATATGTTCAATTTTTAGAAGCTCATTACCTTTCATCATATTTTCCGTTATTTCGTTTTCTAATAAAAATTCTGGAATTTCGGGTGGTGTAAACACTGGGGGTGCAGAGCTTGGTGGTGTTACATCATCCTAATAGTGCAAAATTAAAAGAGACAGCGTTAGAAATAAATATGTTAATCGTTTAGAAAGTACCATTGAAAATAAAATTTAACCTGTGGAGTCAAAGGTGAACCGTCTGCAGCGCAAGGTTCTACGATTAAGGATGGGAATAATCCTCGTTGTCCGCGTAATTCTCCTTCCCACCATCCGTCGTCGACGTCGTGTGCTTCTTTTCTTACGACTTTTAAGATATCGCCTTCGAGGAAACTAAGTTCTTCGTCGCATGTAGCATCATAGTCGTAAAGGGCAATACAATATTGCTCCATTTCTGGCAAACAAATTAATTGTTACAAAGCATACTTACTGTATTAATTTACCACATGACCTGTCATATGTTTAATTTAATCAGCTCATTTAATTTTTGAGTTTGAAGTTTCACACTTGAAGAAGATAAAGATTATCCAACATTGGAGAACAACTGCACAACCAAACAAACCAAACGCAGACTAAAAAGTAGATTTACCTCCAATGTGATTTTGTACAATAGTTTCTGATGCTGCAGCTTGTAAATTGGCATCTGGATCTACTGCGTCGTGGTCGTCGATTGTGTAATCTACCGAGGAGAAGGATATTTGTTGTACTAGACCTGGCCCTTGGGAAGTGAGACCGGACGTTGTCTCCCTTTCAACATCGAGATAATTCTGTGGAACGAAGCCTTCTTCGCCACGATAATTTCGCGCTCGCAGCCACCCATCGCCGTCGCCTTCGCCAACAACTTCCAGTTGCTCGCTTTCGACGATCGATAACTCGTCGGGATTTTGCGCCTGTAAAGAAACGCATTTTTAGTAAAAAGAGAAAAAAAAAGAATATTTAATAGTAAAGTATGTATGTAATATCTTTCTAGTGAAAATGATTTTTCTAACATAAAATTACTCGGCAAAATATCGTAATAAGTAAATTTTTTATAAAATATCCACACCGTGTATGAATAGATCGCGGTACACTTGTATATTGGCTGGGTAGAGGACATTTCAGATGTTTCATGGATCTCAGTCTGTTCTTCTTTTTCTTCGTTATCCCAATCGACAGCTGTCGGATCGTCCCAACCAACTGTAAGTTGTTCTATTCGTTGTTTCTCTTGCTCGAGCAAAGCTGTTCAATTAATAATGTAAACAATGTAGATCCCATCGAGCAACGTTTCATTATTGCACAATTTATAATATCACACGATACGTAATTACCATCAACTTCTTCGCTATCGTGTCTTTGTCTTTCCTTAGTTGTTTCTTCTTCTTGTTGAGGAACGTTTCGTGCGCTGCCCGGTCGTTCAACGGTCGTCAGGTCGCTGCCACCATCTCCATCGCTGTCGTAGAACGAATCCGAGGACGGATGTTCCTGCATAATGTAAACGTTTGACTTTCTTCTACGATATTTTATACGATATACAATTTTATTATGTAAGTAATGGCTTAATGTAACAATGGTTAACGTAAGTAATGTATTTAAATTTTCGAATCAAATGATGGAGTAAGTACCGCCGTTCCTGATGCATCAGTTCTGACAGAAAGAGAGCTAGCCGAACGTGGCATATCTTGAACACTTAATGTTTCCGCCTCCTGTAGCCATTCGTCAACATTCACTAAAAAAAAGAAAAAAGAAGAAAAAAAAAAAAAGAACAGATGGAATTGTTAAATGTCAAGTTACAATCTGTCACGCTGATTATACTCGAACAAAGGAGAAAAAAATAGGAGTAACAAACCTCCGCCGGTTCGAAGGCATTCTATTCTCGCTTCTGCTTTTAGCTTTGCTGTCTAATGAACAAGTAAACAGGTAAAGAAGAGAATTGACGCGAGTCACATTTCGCCGCATCGCATATCTTACCTCTGCACGTCGTATCATGTGTTTCAATTCGTCCATCTTCGTATCTAAATCTGGACCTTGTGGATCGTTTGGATCAGTCTACAACCATTGTTAAATACAATTATTTAAAAATCGATTCGATCGAACGTACCGCGAAATAAAAATAATTTAGCTAGGTTTTCTTGTGCCCTTTCGGACAGGATTTTTTTTTTTTTTTTTTTTTTTCGTTAACCTTTTGTCCAGACTCTTTCAGTTGCTGAAGAACTTGTAATTTTCTACTATTCTCCCGAATGCTGCTTATTTCGCGAGCTATTCTCGTCGACCAGCGACGAGCTTCCTTTCCGAGCGTAGCTGCAGCAGAATGATCAGCCGTTATCCTGTAACGAATACGTTTCCTAAAGTATCGTGAAAATTAGCATTTCAATATGTATATATCTTATCTGATAAATATCGTTTAGAAACCTTTCTACCGGATCGCTGTCGCAAGGTTCGAAATCGTATTGTATATGTTGCTTCAAGACAGGGTAATACAAACAGCAACACTGTATATTGTACTCTCTGGTGAGCTGCAGAAGAGATAGAAAATGAGACAGGATAAACAGAGGCGTTTATTTTTATACGCACGTTGTACGTACCCTTTCGCGAAGGATTTCTTTACTTACTTGTTGCGCTTGGTCACGAATTTTGCCGAAACTATTTTGCGTAGCTAAGCAGGTCAAGAGTTCTGTGCGACCCATTAGCGTCAAATATTCTGCAACTTTATCGTAAACACCTTGTTCTAAATACTGTTAAAAGGAAGAAAAAGAAGAAAAGAGGAAATGTTCACTTGTTCCAAATAGAAGGAGAAATTAACGTAGTAACATATACATACAAGTGACTTACTTGCATAGTGTTTTGTAAGTCGACTACAAAATACCTATTCTGATGTGCATTGGAAGCGGCGAGACTAAGCAAATAATCGTTTCGAGCTCCTGTTGACTTCTCTTCCAAAGCGTCGCGTTTCGAGCTTACCTGAAAGAAACAGTAATTTCTTTGAAAATGCAAAAGTAAATTTAAATACCGTCACAGGTTACGTGAAATATTCCTGCACCTTTGCACTATTTTTCTGCAATGACGTTATCGACTGAAAGAAGGATCCCTTTTTCTTCTTCAATCTGTAATTCAGATCAGATTCAGGTTAATTAATCGCAAAATGTCAGCTACCTGCTTAATCCGTGTAAAATACGTACTTTTCTTCGATATCCTTCGCTTTGTCGCGTACATCGTGTGCGCTGTGCTCTTCGTCGAAGTACAATTTCTTTGTTTTGTCTACATCTTGCACGCACATTTGCAGCTCTTTTTGTACTATCATTAATTGGTCGATCGCCTTCTTAGAGATTTGTAGTTTGTGCATCTTCAAGCTTTTCGCATCGTCGGCGATTTGCTGCTGAAAAACTTCTACCGCGGCTAACCGCGCTCTGGCCAATTTCTCGTTTTCTTCCAACACAGTCCGCCAAACGTTCCACATGTTCCTAAAATTGACAATTATTTGAACTCAATTCGGACGCCTCTATACAAAAGATATTGTATATTTCAATTTTTTAATATACACAGCGTAATATACCATTTTTCCTCTGCACCATCGACTTTCAAGTCCGGAATGTTTGGTATCTTTTTATTCAAATACGCGGAGGATATTTTAAGCAGTGCCTGGAATGAACGTTTGGTCGGTAATAATACAAACTTTTGATGATGTAAATATCACAGATGTCTATCTCTAACGTTTTCTCTTACCTCCGAGTATGATTTTTCAATCGCAGATTTTTTTATCGTAAAGTTGCTGGAAAATATATTTGAAACGTTTATGTTTTAAAAAAAAAAAATATATATATATATAATATATAAATAATATATATATAATATATATAAATAATTATGTATATATATATAAATTATTATATATATATATTTTAATATATTATATATATGTAAATTTTATATATATATTATATATATATATAAATATTAAATTATTATATATATATAAATATTATTAATATAATATTATATATATATAAATAATTCTCGACGTGTCAAACAATTATCTTACATGTTACTCTGCACAGATAGTATTTCCAACTAAAACAAGTATAATACGTGAACTTTGTATTAAATATATAATAAGCTTAGGAGATTTTTCAGTACAAGCACGTACGTAGCAAATGTCGACAACTGTCAACTCATTCGTGCAAATAATGCAAAGTTTGTCAAAGGTGGAAGTTTGTCACGTCGAAGAATTTCAACGGATCGGTGATATAAAATAAAATAACTTTAAGTTTAGGTTATCTAAACAGCTTTCATCTAATCCTCTTTTACATAAGTTTAAGACTTACCGTATATCTTCCAGAAGGTCGCACTCATGCTGGTTTTTCGCTTGTAACTTCGCCGCCTGCTCTGCGTGTACATTCTTAAGAAACTTTGTGTAATTTCCCTGTAAATGTTTTTTTTCACGGTCGTTAGTTTTTCTTTTCATTAACGTTACGCATAATGTATCTCTGGAGTGATGTTTCGATTTTGTAACAAACGGAGGCGTATCCTTTGGCTGGTCGCCAGAATATCCGTACAGAGGAGTATTAACTCGGCAACGATAACGTTAACGAACACTATAGTAGTGGAATACTACGCTGTACTATACTATACTCGCTATTCTTCCACAAATCTAGTCTATATCCTATATCCAGAATAGCGAATAAACACTTGAAAGAGAAACATACAATTCGATCGTTCGTATGTTTTTGAGCATGAAAATAAGTACTGACACAACTATTCGTATACAAAGTTCTATCGTATATAAATTGCTACTCGAATGGTTAAGTATTCAACGAAGACATCTCGAAATTTTGGCTCGTCACTTTACGATCTTGTCGTGCGCATAGCTTCCGACACGAAGAGAGGAAAAGAGAAGAAAAGGAAAGGGAAGAAAAAGGCACGATAAAAAGTTTTATCCCTTTTCTTTTCTCTCTCTCTCTTATACATTGCCGAGGTATTAATTGACGTATAGGAAAGCGTGCGAGGGTAATGCTTTAATCAGCGATAACATTGTTGGCGAATCAAGTTCAATTTTGTAGCGCAAGGTGGTGCATCGATATTCCCTTTATGCATTAGGACTCACATTGACCTCGTGAACTCTAATGAACAGTCGTTCAATATGCAGGGGGACGATACGCTGTGTGTCTAGTTATTGAAATTTCACTTACTATTCCCTTATCGATTCCCAATATTTTTAAGGATTTTTACGTGCATCGCGCGGATGTGCTCATGGTCTAAAGACACACACACACACACATACACATATATATATATATATATATATATATATATATATAATTACACGTATGTATGTGTGTGTATGCGCTAGTAATATCATGCATTATTCAATGGATCGTTAAGTGTAGAAAGCTGTTTTATCATTTTCGAGAACAATGCTAATTTTCCAGTTTCTCTTACTTTTTTTTTTTTTTTTTTTCGTTTCAATTCGACAAACACGCTAATGGACATGGTCAAATAAAAGAAGCTTCGTTCGTGCCCGGTATAAACTGGAGATTTTCAATAAATCTGCTACTTCACCAGCTCTCGTGATACGAGTAATTACCGGCTGCTTTCCCAAGAGCAGAGTTTTTTTATCGACGCCCCGTGAGACGTAGGTAAAGGTCAGACTTTTAACCCGTGCTAGGCGTACTCGACAAAGTACGATGATAATCTAGCGGAAAGGAAAATAGAATCTAAACAACAGCGGATGAAAAGGGCAGGTCGAAAGGAACCTAGACGATCGTGACTGGTAAGTCATTGTTTTCGAAGAACACGTTATCGATCGAGGTGGCTCGATGAACGTTATTTGAAACTGAGGAAGAGAGAGAGAGAGAGAGAAAACGAGGAAGAATTTCTCGATGTCTCTGTAGAATTACGCTCTGCATCCAACACCTCGTGAATAATTAGCGTCGTTGAAATTTTCATACGGAAGGCTTGCCTCTTCGAGCCCCGTTTCTTGCGAAAGGAAAATTTTCTCGAGTGCGAACGAAGTGGGTAAACACGAAATCGTCCGGAAGAGGCGAAAAGAGGGAAATTTCCAGTCGCTGAAGAACAAACAGAGGGAGCGTACCAAGTCGAGAGAGCTGGGGCCAAATTCCGCCGGAAGGAAACATGTTTTCGAAAACGCTCTCTCGGGTGTGAAATACGCGGACTTCGTCCTGGCATTCTTATCACTTGACTGACATCCGGTAGGTGGAAGTGGGTCAGCAATCTCTCGATCTTTAACTGCGAAACTTCATTGTCACGAAGCGAGGTTCGCTATCTTGATAAATAGGTCGGGCAATGCCAATACGATTGTCGCGTCGAAGTTGATCGAATCAATTTTTCGGGAAACAAATTTTCTGAGAGAAACTACAGCTTCGCCTCAGCCATCGTGAAATTAATTGGTGGAAGAATATATTTCGTGGAGCTACGCTTCGGCATATTTGCCCCGGAGAGTTTATTATCCTGTGAACAATACGTTGGTCACGTCTGACGGCGTGGGAAGATCAAATCACTATTTGCACGTACAAACAAAAAAACAGTACTTCGCCGTCCGTCGAATCGATTCCTCGAATAGCATATGACGCTATCCGCGAGACTAGAGATCTCACGAAAGACAATTACCTTCCTCTTTTTTTTTTTTTTAATTTTCCACCCGACAGAAGCTTCTCGCGGTTTTCTTCGCGAAATCTGAGAAATCGTCCTACATTCGAGATTTTCGGGATCGATCTCGACGAGAGCATAGTGTGCTCGTTATATAATAAAGGAGACAGGGAGGAAAATTTCAGATATATATGTACGCGAAGGAAAATATCTCTGGAAGGGAGAATTCGCAAGTCGTTATCTGTAGTCAGGCACTGGTTTCGTTTCGATCTGACAGTTATTAACCCGGGTCTTTGGCCCGTTCCATGCATTTTTCAGGTCAGCTTTTGATATAGATTCCGTGGCGAGGAACCGAAGTGCTCATCGATTTTCCTATCGTGGCAACGTTCGAGCGCCGAGTTTACGTCAATTTTCGCCGAAGATCGATACGCGGTGAAAAATTCGTGCGTTACACCTTCTGCTTAACACCTGCTTCTCGCTGAACACACTCGAGAAATGAGAGCCTCATTTTTCGCGATTCCATGCTCGAATCGTTCGAACCTGCTTCAAGTGCAAGGAAATGCATTTCTGTTGAACGCGCTGCAATTGCGCAACGTGAACATTTCAGTGTGAAGAAGAAGAAGAAGAAGAAGAAGAAGAGGAGGAGGAGGAAGAAAACTGTACAGTGAGCTGATAGAGAAGAAAATTTTGCGAACGAAGATGCAAGACGAAAGATGTCGGGCTTACTTTTCTCGGTGGTGGTTGCATGCTGGACGAGCGCGGCCTGCTCTGCAGCCTCACCGCTGGCAGCCCGTTTTACACCGTCCGCCGGGGAGGGGTGCTCTGTTGTTTTCGTACGCCTCACCCGACACAATATTACACGCGCTACCACCCTCGCTGCTTGCGTGTTCGTATGCTACTGATCTCCTGTCCTCGACTGAGTTAGCCTATTTATTGATCGCACACGCGCCTGCGTCCTCTCGATCCACATCTTCCCTTTTTTCTCTCCTCTCCTCTCCTCTCCCCTCCCCCTCCGCCCTTTCCTTTTTCCGAACCCGATGCTCGCGATCTACACGAGAATTGTCACTTTCTTTTCCAGGTGAATTTCCGCATGCTTTATCGACCGACGTCAACTAAAATTCCCCTCTTTCCGACCGTATCCGTCGGTTTTGTTACTCGATCCGCGAACTGAAGGATCAAGTCGGGAAGTTTGTTTTTTCTTTTGGTGATCTTCGTGATGTTGTTGCGACGAACGATTTACAACTTCAAAGAACTTGGAAAAGAGATTGGAAGCTTGGAAGCAAGAACGCGCCAATGGAAATGAAAGAATCACAGGTTCTCGGAAACGGTATTCAACTTTATTAATTGTATAAAACGGGGAATACTTTTCGCAGATACATACCAAACGAATCGTTATTTCGTATTTGACATGTAGTTAAATGTCTTTTTTACGTTTAACTTTACATACAAAATTGAAAAAGTCTCACAGCGGACATTTTTTTAAAATTAGTCGACAACATCCACAAGATGCGTTGTATTACTTCGCTATACACCATTTTCACATGGGTCAAAATCAGACTTGCTGAACCCACGTGAGAAATGGTGCTTCCACCTTCGTTGAATGCGAAGCGCGGCCAGTATTCAAGGAATTTTGTTCGTCTGGCGTTTTGATTATATCTTATAAAAATACGACGATGAAACGTACGATGAAATTTCACTTTTTTTTTAAATCAATAATTCGTAGCTTAATTTTCTTAATTAAACAGACATTGCGAGATAAGCGAGTCTGACCAAGTAGTTTAAAAATTGACACAAGAAGAAAGCAGTCCGTAAATACTTGGTAAACGAAATTCGTGTCTGTTCGTTCTAACTACTATAATCGGCATTCATGGTAACTCGTCAGGTGGTATCGGTCCTAGATCGTGATCAGCCGGTAGACCTATGGCACCTTCGACGTCGGCGTCCGAGCCGACTGGTAGTACAACCTCTGGTTGAGGCACTGGTTCAGCTGCTTGTAAGAGAGCGATTGCTATCGGATTTCCGCCAGCATCTAATACCGGATCGGCAGTAGCTTCCGCGAGATTTGTCACAGACTTTGACTTCACGCATTGAAAGTCAACGTGTCGACTTTTCGCTTCTTCCTTCTCCCAAGACATGTGAATAAACGGTCTTTGCACGTAATTATAAATTACTTCGGCACGTCCTCCGGCTCTTTTCTTGATCTTCTCCTTATAGGTGGGGTATCCTTCGATACCAAGGCGAATCTTTTTTAAACCGCGTTCCTTCATTACCTGCTTAGCCACGTCTCTGTTTTCGATGTACTTGAAGAACCGATACATTGCGGTGCTATTAACGGCTGTCAAAGAGCAAAAGAAATATCTTGTTAAAACATCGTGCTTTCCTTGGTGAGAGATGAATCAACGAACTCTTTATCGAAGCAAATGAGTTTTTATATAAGTGTTCAAGACTTATATAAAATGTGATTATCGATGTTCTATTTTATGCGTCCAGCACACCGTGGCAAGGCCGTATATTCTAATAACCTTGATATCGCAAAAAAAAAAAAAAAAAAGCGAAAGAAATAATATCTTTCGCACAACTCACTTTGTGAATATTCTTCCCCCATTTGTGGCGGGTATTCTTCATCCCAATCGACGATATCGTCTTCCAATAAAACAACGATGTGACATTCGCGATCGCCTCTACGCGCGCTGTTTACCATTAGCGGCAATATTAAATCTTCTAGGAACACTTCGAACTGGCATCGTGCACCCTCGTTGGACAATTCATGTAACAGTCCTCCTATGAAACGAGTGATCTTATTTTTAGAATTTTTGTTATTTATAATATCACGAATAAGCATCGTGGTCTTCCATGGTTACAAGTTGTTACCCCTTGTTATTTGCAAAAGCAGTTAATTTTCTTACACGGCAAATGATTCTAATCAGAAAATTTGGAGCAATCTCGGAACGTCTCGTCGCTAATTTTGCACTTTTGAATTGTGTAATTCAATCACAATTTTTACTTACTTAAATTTTGACACTTTACTGTATTAGCATCGAACGGAACAAGAAGATAATCGCAGGCTTCTCGTAATTCTTGAACGGCAACTGTCGGCGGGCATCGAATTACGCCACCTTTATAATAATCAAGAATAGCTCTAAACACCATGGCAGATATACCATCTGCAACTTCATATTCACCACGTTCATTTGGTTGTGCATATTCAACGCCGGAACTGAACATTCTACCTAGCATTGTGTTTGGATGCGCAGTGAATAATGCAGGATCAACGATAAATCTAAAACCAAAATTCATCTTTTAACTTGATGTAATTGCATACGTAGTTAAAAAGAAAACATTGTTCAATACCTACCTGGTATTATCAACAATAAGAGTAATGCGTTCATCACTAGCTTGAGGATTATTTATACCAGTAACAGATCCTGACGATGGTAAATTGTCCCTATTTTGACTTTGTTGATTTTTTCCAACACCAACTCCAGAGCAAAGTCTGAAGAAAAATATGTTCTAAGTGACTACTGAAGATCACTTAATATTAATACCTACATAAAACAAAGGAATTATGACTAATGAACGTATAAAGCAATGCAGACTATTCAATAAATTCCTAAGTAATACCTACCTGTTGCATATGTTGCGTGGTACTCTTGTATCAATAATATGACAAATAAAAATACAGTTGACAAAAGCATACGATAATTAAATACTTCGAATCATTAAGTATTAACTTAAACTCATTAAATATTCTGGAAACGAGATACAACTATGTTTACATTCTTTCATTCATATTACCTGTTCTGTTGATTAACATTAGTGTTTTGTCTGCCAGAATTGAAGGTATGACAGTGCCTTTCACTGCTCCCATCCCTTTGTACCAAACAAGATTTTGGTTTTGAAGAGCCACCACAACTACATGCAAAACAACAACATTACCTTTCTAATGATTGCATTCGACAACAAGCATCGTGTACTGAATCTAATGTGAATACAATCGAATGATGAACAAGTGTATGTACACACGAATTTTACTGTAAAAGTAGTACGATTGTAATACGGAGATTTCTAACTGTTCTTCTAACCTTTTTGTTGTTCCAACATTATTCTCTTTAATATTAACGTAAGATAAGAAATAAATTAAACAAGATTACAAATAAGCGTATGTGATACGATACTAGATAAGAAATATAAATTAAATTTCGCAAAATGAGCAATAATGTTTAGCAGTGAAAGATGGAATGAATTATGTCACTTTTGATACACTGTCTATTGATTGATTTCAGTATCAAACTATAAGGAAGTATGAGCTCGTAAGTTTTAATAAAAAGATTAACTGACATGCATGACATTCTGCATAACATCTTAATACATGCTACATTTTAAACGTGTAATTGTTAAAATAGAAGTTCGAAGGGTATATAGTAGATTATAGGTAAAATTGTTGTCTTGGTCGTCTAAAATATCTGTTTTAACAAAACTAATAAATTAAGCTAATAATAGAAAATATCTAAAATATCTAATATATCTATGATTTTTATTCTATTTTGTAATATCATGTACTTATTATGCTTATAACATTATACTTATATCTTTCACATAGTACCTCATTCTATTCTTGTAAATACGATGCCGACCCCTGCCACCTGTCTCTTTGTCTGTTTCAGTATCACTGCTACTATCTTGAACATAGTTCAAACGCTCAACAGGATTTGACATCTTGGACCAGCTGTAAAAATACAGTAAGTTACATCATACTTATTTCTAAACAATTTTTAACTTTTTGTTTTTAAAAGACACTGCGCTTCGTTTATTCGATAAAATATACTTTATCCTTAAGCAACATTAATAATCAGATTCTCTTCCTTCTTTTCCGTATAATGTTATGAACTGTAGCAAGTATAAAAAAACTTGAATAATACAGACAATGAAATTCAAATTGAACGTACAAAGATTCCGAGTACTAAAAAAACTAGCTTTTGTTTATTAATTTTGCAAATATAAATAGCATGTAATTATAATAATATCCGAGTAATTACAATTGCATAGTATGTTTTTGCATATATAGTATTTATTTTTTGACGCTGGACGCGATGATGTTGCACGAAATTTCAAATATACTTGTTACAATGACAACCAGAGGCACGCTATTGTTGCAAAATTGCACATTTCAAGCACTTGTGCGTACTTTTTTCGCACAGTGCTTGCGAGGCGTGCACTTCGGATACTTACAAGTTAGATACTGACAAATACCATCCGAGTTTCCTTAAGAGCCAGCTGGCTGGGGTACAAATTTCTAAGCCGCAAGATTGAAAGTTAACCTGACCTCTCCTTTTGACGGAGAGTTGCATTCCAAACCGATGAAACAGATAACACGAAACACCACACGGTCATTGATGACAATTCGTCCCGACAGGCGTTGCCCTGAACTTCACGTTGCGTCAATGTTAACTTAACTTACAACGCGTCAATGAAAATGAAACGCGAATTAGAGTCTAACTTGGGAATTACAACTGGTCCTGTCATGCGAAATAACGACAGAGTTATTTAATTTATTTATTGTACTCCGTACACGTTATAACGTGTACCGACGCAACAAACATTTTGAAATAATACGAATTCGCGCCAAAAGAAAATCCAGGTGTCTGTTCGATGGTTCGAGTAAAGATTCGTATCTAGTTCTTACGAATTTAATGATGTTTACAAATTCTTTAAATAGTTTTTTGATATCCGAAGAAGATATAAGAAAGTGCAAATTTTGATTGAAATATTATCGGTAAATTATAGTTAGTGTGCATGTTTATAGTGATTACGATGTAGCGCAATTATTTATTGTCTTTTGGCTCGGGTGATGTTTGTTTATGTACAAAAATGTTTGTAAAATTTATTAGCGCAGTTGTTTGCATCGCTTGTTTTTCATATACGTTTTACATCTTGTGTAATTTGACATACTTCTTGTCGAGTCATCGTGAAAACAAAGGAGTGATTGCCGTACCAGAAAAAGGTAAATAATGATGATAACAATAGTAATGACAAAAGTATCAGAACTGGAATGGTATAACAAGTTATGTATGTAATTCATATTTGTATTACAGATGAAGATACTGATTCAGTAATATGGATGCTAATAATAAACATGTCTCTATTGAGTATGTTTATGTTACAACACTCTCTCATGGCTAGTAATTTCGTGAGACATTTATTTTGCAAGTTACACGTAGACTATATAGAAAGAAGTATTTACAATGTTACTAGTGCCATGACGCTTCATTTATTGTTCACCAATTGGCAAACTATTTCATCTATTGCATTATGGAAAATCAATACCTCTCATAACAATGCTTTATGGTTCACGTTCACTGGATTTCATGTGTTGGCTTGGTCGATAATTTATAGCGGATGTTTGATGATGGATATATCAGAGTTAGCTGGAATAAAACAAGTATATTATAAATTCTCACTTAGACCAAGTCCTATGCTAATGAAGTCAAAAGAACTGTTACGTTACTACTCGCATATGAGACATCCAAGTTTTACAGGATTTCTTATTATCTTATGGATATATCCTTATATGACGTAAGAGATATTTCAAATATTAATGTTATGATACTTAAACTATGTGAAACAAATGAATAACTCGATTTTAATATCTTATAGATTAGACAGATTATTATTGGCTTTGATACTCACAGTTTATATGACCTTAATGTGGACTATCGACAAAGAAGATTACAATTATCATGAGAATCTTGTGAAGAGAAAGCAAAGAGAATTATTCTGACTTTCATTTATACATATCAGTTTACTTTATTAGCATTACAATTAAGTTATGTACTCAAGTGTACTAACATTTGCTTAAAAAGTTTTGTATTGTAAAATACGTATGTAACATAAATATATTCTTCTTAATTGCTACATGTAACTTATTAATTAGTATATCTGTTATAGCATAGGAACTTTAATTTACAATTTCAATCAAAAGAGCTGTTCCTTGTAAAATCCAGTACGATTGTTCTTTTTTAGATGGAAGTAGAACAGCAACAACGAAATTAGTACTATGTCCAGTTGTAGATAATACACCTGCTCGAACTGCTGTTTTGTACAAAGGGCAAACATATCTTTCTAAATCATCTTTTGGTAATTCTAATACTGGATGTATATGTAAAACTGGAAGAGATGGGTGCATTTCTCCTAAAATCGATAATTTATTTACTTTTCGTCAGCAATATTATTATTTATTTAAGTATTTTATAAAATTAACACTTTACCTATATTTGCATCTACTAAGCACATGGATCCGAAATCCCATCTGCCAGCATCAATAAATAACCCATGTATTAAAACTCCATCTTTTGGCACTTGTAAGTTTTTATATACCTCTATTACCTAAGATATTACATTAATTGTATAAAGGAGATATTCTTTTGTTACGTGAGTTTTAGGTGCTGTAAAATATTTATGTAACGATGGGACCTCTTTTTCAGCCTTTTTATGCTCTATTTCAATGTCTTCTTGATCAAGTACAACTTTGGTGGCAATGAAATCAAACTTTAGATGATCTATAGGAATGTTGTATTTTCTTGCACATGTTTGTAATATGCCAGTTAAAAATCCTTGCGGGAAGGATAAGCCCGAAATCCAAAAAGAAATAGGTTTTTTGTCAATTAACCAAATCTGTAAATGCATAATGCTTACTAATACTAATACTTACTAAACTACTTTTTTTTTTACGTTTTTCATTTTTTTTTTTTTTTTTTTTTTACTTGAATGAAGTCAATCCTCAGTTCTAAGTTTCTTATCCAGCTTCCTAAGGTCTTTAATGATGGATAAACATTTACAGTATGCCACATTTCTGGTACCTAATTTATGTCAGTATACTATTAAGAGAAATTTAAAAAATAGCTTAAAAATATTGATATTAATTAGAAATATTTTTTGATAAAAAAAAGTTAGAATTTATGTATTTTTTTGAAAAAATTGATAGCAAAACCTGGCTATTGACAAATGCCATAAAGATGTTTTCTAATTCCTCAGACATAACAACAAAACCTTTGATGGCGCGTTGTAAATTTTCTATCGACGTATGTATCTTCTTTAGAAGTATGTTATATCTGTCAACTTCGTGAACGAGGACAGTACTTAAAGATGGAAGTCTTCCCATTGAATCTCTCTATAATAAAGTTTTATAACAATATTTGCTTTATAACGAACTGTAGTATAAATTGAGTAAATTGTCAATTACTTTCAAGTGCTCTGGGTTACATTTTGCAATATCTATCTTAAATTGAATTCTATCCTTTATCATATCAGCAATTTCATATGCTATATCTGAACTGGATTTATCTTGATCAGTGACAGATTCTTGCGGTTGTATTTCCAAAATAGTATTTAATACGAATTGTGCTTCTTTTAACTGATATAATTTTACAAATATTCCAAGTTAGTGCGGGGACATAGCCTTTCCCGATTCCGTTTCGCTAACTCTGATTACCTGATAAACAATATTTGCATTTTCATGCATTCCGAAAATTTCTGGATCATCAATTATAGAAAAAGTCTCCGTAAAATCTTGATATTCTTGTAGAGTACTGTAAATAGGACAGTAGTATTTTCCAGATGGCGAATAAACATAATCTGTAATTAGATTATATATGTAATTAGATTATGTTAGTGAATGTTCTAAATTATTTGTACTGTATAATTTGTTTTGAAATTATTTACCGATGTTCAAAGATTTAGGAGAGAAGAAAATAGTTAAGATTGTTTTCATACACCTCAAGTCCCAGTTATCTGTAACTCTACCTCCGTAAGTAATTTCACCTGAAATGAATACAACGAAAGTGCCTAATATGAAAGTGTTTGATTCTTTCTAAGAGAAAAGATTCAAACGACTCAAATGAAAATTTATGAACCTGTGGTATATATTAACGCGTTCCAAGGTATGTGATCATGCGTACAAAATAATTTCAAATTTAGCAAACAGCATTCTCTGTCGCTGTCGTTAAATTCATATACAATATTCCATCCTAGAGGTCCGAACTTCTTTCGTTCCTGAATAATCGCGTGGAAGAAGCAAATCCCGAATATAAGTCGGCGCCAACTTTCGCCCAAGTCTTGAAAGGAAGAATTTCAAACTTATTATAGATTTAAGTAACTTGCGTCTCTCGGTCATTAACACTGACGACTCTTTCTTACGGTGATGTTGAAAATATTCCTCGTCCAAATCATGCAATGCCCTCTTGATGTTGGCTTTTAGCCCTTTCGGTGGTTCGTTCGTGACTTTTACAGAATTCTGAAGAACGGAAACTGGAAAAGCGGCGCTCGGCATCGAGCTCAGAAATAATCGAAAATTACTGTGAATGATTCCCTCTGGTTCCTCGGCAATTTCTGTTACAAGCTGCTCCAGTATGATCATCCACGACACAGCCAGATGACAATTCTGCAAGAACACCCATCTACCTTCGATGGTACCTGTGCGTAAATGCCCTTCTGCAATGGGACCTTGGCCTTGGCCTAAAGAAATGGAGTCGTATCTATTGGAGAAACCCATATCGTGTGCAAATTTCTGAAAAGCACTGAAAGGATCCGATCCAGTTGTAAGTATGAATATCAATGGTATTTTATTTGACGTGTCTGCGTACCTGAAAATATCCAATAGGAAATTTAATCCTAGTCTGATTTCAAAGTACGTCGACTTGGAATAATATACAAGGTGGAAGGAAAAGTTTGTTCCATGAATTTTACATCTTCAATTTGATGGAAAGAACCTGCCGCAAAATTGACTTGTCAAAGATGCGAGTCATCGCATCGCGAAGGTAAAACTAATTTTAATGGTTTCCAAGGAACCATCGGTCGCACCCTAATAGTTTTTTTTTGAAAAATGGCAAAAC
Source organism: Tetragonula carbonaria (assembly GCA_032399595.1). Classification (NCBI taxonomy): domain Eukaryota; kingdom Metazoa; phylum Arthropoda; class Insecta; order Hymenoptera; family Apidae; genus Tetragonula; species Tetragonula carbonaria. Next base: position 931,675 of record JAUCRC010000001.1, read on the forward strand.
AGTTTCTTAATCGTGCATGACGAGTAGAATACACAATGCAAAAGAAAAAGAAAATTTTGTCCTTGAAATTCAAGATCAAGGTCAATTTTGCGAAAGGTATTTCCATCAAATTGAAAGTGTAGAACTTTTCTCTCCACCTTGTGGACACAACTTTCTCTCAACAACATACAAAAGTTGCAACGTCGCCATAGGTGATTCTACGAATTTCGGCCCTAAGTTGTTCGATACGTAGGCCGTGATTGCAAAAATTAATTTCTCCTCTTTCAGTGCTTTCAGCAACATTAACTTTTCAATGTCAGTTAACATGTTATCCCAGTCTTGGCTAGCGACGTCTGTATTGGTAGGAATTATATTAATTTCCTAGGAAAAAAAAAAGAAAAAAAGGAATCGTAAAGCTGTATTAAAGCTTAATCGAAACGAAGATTGAAAAGCGTGTAAAAAAAATCTAAAAACGTATATTTTACTTCCGTAAAATATCCAAGAGTTAACGGGATCCTTTTGAACACGTCGTCTAAGACATTCTCAAATCTTTTGAACGTGTCGGCCAAATAATTGATCGAGGTCCACATTTTAGGCGTCAGAGTTGGATAATTTGGCACGTCCTCCTATTTGCAAATATATCCGCAACATCGAATTGGAAATGGAAATGGTATCAGTGACGATTAATTCAAGGAACACGTGACACCTACCACGACAATTCGCGCAGGACCTCGCAGCATGAAATTCCACTGTGCCTGCGACATGATGCCTCCGTGTATATGTATCGCGATATTGAGCATGGCGCTAAATACCAGCTTGTGTTTTTCAAACAGGCCTCGTGAAACGTTCGTGTAGATGGCCAATGTTATCTCGCTTAACAACGTTTGCAAACGTTGTTGCAGGTTCTCTTCTTTCTCGGTGGTTTCGATCACCGTGTCGAATATCTAATAAAATACCAATATAATACGAACGTCGCGTCGTTAAATTGTAAATGCTTGCAAGCATAATTCGTCGCGTAATTCATGTTCACCTGGCTGAAGTACTTCAACGAAAATTGGTACATGGGATCTATGTGAGCGAGGTCCGCAACTACGAAATACAAAACTGAGCCACGATCCGCGACAGATTGATATTTCTCGCGTGCAATTGATATCTTCCGTTCGGTTGCCTCGCTTTCGATCAGTCTCGTCGCAATGATCGCAGAAGTCTCTTTGCTGTCGTTCAACGTTTCTATCAGTTCCTCGTTGTCTAGAATATCGTCGCCCGCGCCGTACAACAATGTCAGTATCCTCTCCTCGATACTTTGCAATTGGCCCTTGTCCATGTTGATTTTTATTATTAAATCGTTTCTCATTGTTTCCAAGTCTGGCCTCTCGAGACGCACGACATCTCTAAAAAGTAAAAGTTTAAAGAGAGAACATTGAAATTGAACACACACACACACACGCACACACACTGTGGCAATGTACATACGCGAGCAATTGTTCCTCGAGGCCTCCCATGGTCACGGTAAAGTTAACTATCGTCACTTTAATACAGATTTCTGGCAAATAATGTGGATTCGAGATCTTCGTCGTGATGTATAATTTAAAATTAGCATCGTACTCAACGTCTGTGTCGGCAAATCGTATTAATGTTCTACCACCCTAAACACGCCGTAACGAATGGTCACTCGTTGCCTCGTATCGCTTCTACAAACATCTACGAAAAGCATTATACTTGCCAGGACAAAGATTTGTTTGAGCAAGATAGGCTCCAAGCTTGGATCCAACACTTCTCCTACCTCTTGAATTAGCACAGGTGTGCCAAGCCTTATGGCCGCCTCCAGTATCCTCATTAAATTTGCATCCGTCAGTTTGCACACTTTCAGATCGTTGTCTTGTTCCATGTTGCGTATCCATCTGTTCGCCTTGATGGAAGCAGAATATATTATAAGCTGGTAAAACTCGACTGTTAGTAGCTTTACATATTAAACAAGAATGATTTTACTTGCTCCTGAGGATCGATCATCAAAGGCCAACGGCTGGCTTGTGTCACAAAGATCGCATTCTCCGTGCTGACTTTATCTCGCGGCAAGCCGTGCGTATTCCAAAGACGAATTGTATAAGGATCGACCAGTATCGTGACGAGATTATAGTTCTCAGTAATTTTGATGTCGTGGCCTTTGCAGCTGGACAACCAAGTTTGTATTAATTCTTCTCTGTACTCGTTTGTGAAAGCACCCAGATAAGCAAGGGCTCCCGCGGCTATCAACGTGTCGCCAGTCAAGTTGACAATTTGCTTGTCAAAGCCCTGAAAAAGAGAAATTGATAATAATTCGTTTCTTGAATTTAGCTGTTTTTTTTCTTTTTTTTTTTTAATCGTACGCGCATTGATTCTTCCCATCGAACTCGCTCGTCCACCAACGCGGACGTCAATCGTCCAGATCTGTTCAATCTCGTTTCTGCCAGTTGCATCTCGGCTTCTAATTTGTTCAGGTTCTTCACCGCCGCGTCGTATTCTTGTTGCAGTTCCTTGATTTTATTTTCCACCGCGACGAGTTCTCGCTGCTTCAGAGCAAGGACTTTCTCTATCGCTCGTAACTCTTTCTCAGCCTTGTACAATCTGTTTATCAGCGAATCAAACGTTGATCAAATTGCAAATGTGTGATTTCACTCGCAACGTTTCTAAGGGAAGTTTTCTGTTCGAATTTACTTTTGCCGCTTCGGCTCGACCACTCGATAGATTTTAGCGTACTCGTCCATTGCTCTTACCCAGATGCACAACGATTTACAAGCTTTACTTTGCTTAGCCACCAAGTCTGGCTGAAATTCTGCATGATGGACGTACTGCTGCAGCTTTTCTAATAGTTTGTCGCTTATGTCGTCTTTGGGATAAGTGATCAAACGATTCAGGAAATGTATGTCGCCCAAGACTAGCCTGGCAGTCGCCCAATCTGTCCTGAAACGGTAAAAACGTAACCTGACAGAAGCGTTTCAGCTTTGAGAAAAATCATACTTTGCGAAAGAACACATACTTTTCGCCCAGCAGCAAGTTCACCGCTTCCATGACGAAACGCACTAAATGAGGTGGTTTGTGAAACACGCGAATCTCGTTGATATCGGCTTTGTTTAAAGCTTCCAATGCTTTCTGAGCTTCCAATAAAGCTGGCATCACTGCCTCCAAGTCTTCTCTGGCGTCAGCTTCTAAAATCGCCATTTCCTCAGCTTTCGCCTGGAACGAAGATGAAAATTATGCGCTCAACGAACAAGAATAAACGATAAATTAATAAATCGTTCGATCTTTCGTTCACGTTCTTCAAGTTCATCGCTCGTACCTTTGCTGTCGCTTCCTCGGCTATTACGATGTACTTCACTTTGTCACATTCGACTTGTTGCTTGGCAAGAATTTTCACTAGCTTCGATACCTCGTCGGTGCTCGCTTTCAGCTTAGGCGCGAGAATTGTCAACTGTTCCTTCATCACGCCGACCATCTCGTTAGTTTCACGTAGCTTCTGTCTAAGCAAATGTCGTCGATGAAGTTGTACGTAATGTGACTCTTCTCAAAGTAAATAATTAAAGCGCAAGTGAGATGACAATATTTACGTTGAGCCCGTTGGCAATTTTGCTTTTCAACAACTCTATCTCCTTCTTCTTTCTCTCCAGAGTTGTTTGAAATAGCTTTAAAAGCTCCAGATAACTGCTCGGCGTGGTGTAATACCTTCGTCGCATCTCCACGAAGAATCGCGCTGTCACCTCTTCGACGCTCTGTAATTTTCACACGATTCTCCTCTTAACGCTAGCTTTACGGGACCCGTCAATTATAGCATTAATTTGAACCATTTTGCATCGTAAATTAATCATTTCGTTCAAAGAATTTACACGCGCAATTATTTTTTCCTAAAGCTTTCGAATCTTTGAAATTTCTATGTAGTATACCCATCTCTACGAAACCCGTCAATTTGACGGATTTCAAATTTTGAAATGAAATATCCCAAAAACCATAGTATTAATTTGCATCGTAAATTAATCATTTCGTCCAAAGAATTTCTACGCGCAATTATTTTTTCCTAAAGCTTTCGAATCTTTGAAATTTCTGTGTAGTATAGCTATCTTTACGAAACCCGTCAATTTGACGGATTTCAAATTTTGGAAGGAAATATCCGAAAAACCATAGTATTAATTTGAACCATTTTGCATCGTAAATTAATCATTTCGTCCAAAGAATTTACACGCGCAGTTATTTTTTCCTAAAGCTTTCGAATCTTTGAAATTTCTGTGTAGTATACCTATCTCTACGAAACCCGTCAATTTGACGGATTCCAAATTTTGAAATGAAATATCCCAAAAACCATAGTATTAATTTGCATCGTAAATTAATCATTTCGTCCAAAGAATTTCTACGCGCAGTTATTTTTTCCTAAAGCTTTCGAATCTTTGAAATTTCTGTGTAGTATAGCTATCTCTACGAAACCCGTCAATTTGACGGATTTCAAATTTTGAAAGGAAATATCCGAAAAACCATAGTATTAATTTGAACCATTTTGCATCGTAAATTAATCATTTCCAAAGAATTTACACGCGCAGTTATTTTTTCCTAAAGCTTTCGAATCTTTGAAATTTCTATGTAGTATACCTATCTCTACGAAACCCGTCAATTTGACGGATTTCAAATTTTGAAATGAAATATCCGAAAAACCATAGTATTAATTTGCATCGTAAATTAATCATTTCAAAGAATTTCTACGCGCAATTATTTTTTCCTAAACTTTCAATCTTTAAATTTCTTGTAGTATACTATCTCTACGAAACCCGTCAATTTGACGGATTTCAATTTAAAGAAATATCCGAAAAACCATAGTATTAATTTGAACCATTTTGCATCGTAAATTAATCATTTCGTCCAAAGAATTTACACGCGCAATTATTTTTTCCTAAAGCTTTCGAATCTTTGAAATTTCTGTGTAGTATAGCTATCTCTACGAAACCCGTCAATTTGACAGATCCCAAATTTCGAAATGAAATATCCGAAAAACCATAGTATTAATTTGCATCGTAAATTAATCATTTCGTCCAAAGAATTTCTACGCGCAATTATTTTTTCCTAAAGCTTTCCAATCTTTGAAATTTCTGTGTAGTATAGCTATCTTTACGAATCCCGTCAATTTGACGGATTTCAAATTTTGAAAGGAAATATCCGAAAAACCATAGTATTAATTTGAACCATTTTGCATCGTAAATTAATCATTTCGTCCAAAGAATTTACACGCGCAGTTATTTTTTCCTAAAGCTTTCGAATCTTTCAAATTTCTATGTAGTATACCTATCTCTGGTCATCATCTGGTCAACGACGTCCACAGCGAACTTTGTTTTATCATAAAAAAGTAATGGTTTCTGGAACACGTTTGTAATTGTCTTCTATTTGTACATCTGTATGTCTGGTGGCTTAGAAGCAGGACTTTTACGTTAGGTTTACTTTTATACACAGTAAGGATGCAGTTTTCTGATTTATATAAATGTGAGGAAAACAAATCCATCTTGTAGCGTTAATATTATTGTTACCATTTCCGTGATAGTTTTTTAAAAGAAACGTATTTTCTTTCTACGTATTAATTATTTATTTATTTAATTAAACGCGATTATTATTTAATTATTTATTTAATTATTTATTTATTTATTTATTTAATTTAATTATTTATTTATTTATTTATTTAATTTAATTATTTATTTATTTAATTTAATTAATATTTTATTTATTTAAACGCGAAGCCTGATATCGTTCAATTCAGATTTAATTTGAATAAATCGATTTTTTCAAAGAAAATGCGTATTTTCGTTTACCCGTCAATTTGACGGGTGGTCGTAGAGATAGGTATACAAGAAACGTTTTTTAAAAGACTTTTTACGTATTAATTATTTATTTAAACGCGAAGCCTGATATCGTTCAATTCAGATTTAATTCGAATAAATCGATTTTTTCAAAGAAAATGCGTATTTTCGTTTACCCGTCAATTTGACGGGTGGTCGTAGAGATAGGTATACAAGAAACGTTTTTTAAAAGACTTTTTACGTATTAATTATTTATTTAAACGCGAAGCCTAATATCGTTCAATTCAGATTTAATTTGAATAAATCGATTTTTTTTAAAGGAAATGCGTATTTTCGTTTACCCGAAAATATAATAATAATTAATACGTAAAAAGTCAATTTGACGGGTGGTCGTAGAAATAGGTATACAAGAAACGTTTTTTAAAAGAAAGACTTTTTACGTATTAATTATTTAATTATTAATTATTTATTTAAACGCGAAGCCTGATATCGTTCAATTCAGATTTAATTTGAATAAATCGATTTTTTTAAAGAAAATGCGTATTTTCGTTTACCCGTCAATTTAACGGGTGGTCGTAGAGATAGGTATGTAAGAAACGTTTTTTAAAAGAAAGACTTTTTACGTATTAATTATTTATTGAAACGCGAAGCCTGATATCGTTCAATTCAGATTTAATTCGAATAAATCGATTTTTTCAAAGGAAATGCGTATTTTCGTTTACCCGAAAATATAATAATAATTAATACGTAAAAAGTCAATTTGACGGGTGGTCGTAGAAATAGGTATATAAGAAACGCCCGTAAACCTAGTGTTAAATTCGAGTACACGTTCGTTTCGCAGTTCGAGTGACAGTCCTCTGTTATAAATGGCAGAAACGGTACCGCATGAATCAACACGCAAATATTGCTGAGGCTGGCAAGCTGCGTCGAATCCTTCGGAGCGATTGCAATCAATGAACTCTCCGCCACCGATAAAAGGGCATCGTTTGGCCACTTTGTGAACCAGTCAATGGTGCAACAGTTTACCAACGAAGGAAACATACGGCAACGACGTCTACGAAAACAATAGAGAATGATAAACGAAGAAAGCAGAACGATTGATCGATCTGAAGTCTAAAGAACTGACCGAAATGTGTCACCTATAGGGCTCATGCAAATCATCAAGTGAAGATGATCCCTGACCCTTCCGATGAAATATTGGTAAATTCCGTCTCGGTTTTCTTCGTGAATCCCTGCTAGTTTCGCCGCGGGCCTGGTAGCTATGATAACTTTCTCAAGTTCGTCCGCTTCGTACAAATTTGGCACCTCCCCTGGAAAAGAAAGAAAAAAGAAAAAAAAATGACAATCTCAGTCAATGTCAGTTCGAGGAAATTTTATTCGGTACGTGTTGAAGTGTGCCTGTGTTGAGCGTGTTGTTGACGTCTTCTAGAAATTCCTCCAGCACGATCTGAGTATCGGTGAACAAGAACGTCGTGTGCTTTGCCTCGGTGCCCGGTTCGAAGTAAAATCGTCGGAGGTCTTCGTGCCACGAGTTTTTATCGTACGTGCGTGTGACTTCTATCTGATAAGATCTTGACAGTTTCAATGGACTCGTTAGATAGTTGCGTTGTCTCGGATGTGATAATTAAATGGCTGGTGTCGATACCGACTTGTAACCATTCAGGTGAGACGCCAATCTCGTCAAGCTTTGCTTTCCCATTCCACCGACACCGATTAAAAGACCGTTGCCTCTTTCGGAACGGAGAATCCTCGCGAGCCTGCAAACGTGTTCCACAGCGTCCATGAAAAATATGATTCTCATGTCCTTGCCGACGGAGAACCGATAATCTTCCAAGTAATCCTGCGATGCGTGCGATCACTCGTACGTGATTTAACCAGTTAACAGTGGCACTGTGGTACTGCAGCACCCCCTGTTACCACTTGATATTATCGATAACATTTCGACGACGAAAGACCATCGATAACAAAGGACTCGTTATATTAAATGTTATCGATAATATCAAGTGGAAATAGGGGGTGCTGCAGTTCCACAGTGCCTATACGCGAGCCGCCATTGCCAATTAACCGCGTTCGACGTGTATACACGCCAATCTTCAGAAACGTGCGGTTATTTACGTGCGGTGTACGCTCGTCGTGTAAAATAAAAAATTACCATTTGCTTTAAAAACTCCAGATTCCAATATGAAGTGATAAAAATGTCATTCGGTGGTACATATATGTTTCCTTTATATTACCAATGAAACTGCTACGTATTTTATAAAAAAAAAAAAGAAAGTTTGATTATTCTCTTAATCGGTTGATTATATCGATTATATCTTTATCTTTGGTTGATAATAATCAAAAATCTCTTAATCTCTTGGTCGGTTGATTATTTTCCCCGATGTATCTGGTATTCTCTGAATTGTTTTCTGTACTTTATCAAAGAGAATAGTCAACTTTTTTTTTTTTATAAAAAAAAAGATATCCTTCGTTTATTTCTAAATGAAGCAAACGTCCCTACGATCTTCATTCGTTCATGATAAATATAGAAATAAAAATATATGACTAGTTATCGGATTGTCGTTTAAAAATTTACGTTGTGCATTATTTCTTACGGTAAATTGACAATTCCTTTCGAAAGAAATATTTATTTCGTCATTTGAAAGTAAGAATAAATATATGTGAAATTTATTTGCCTTGCGTTCGACGTGTATACTCGTCGTTGCTTGACACTTTAATTACGCGCGTCTCCGCATGAGGGTTTTTTTTTTTTAAATTTCAACACTGTTCAACTGGTCAAAGATACAGATCAAAAAAGTTAACACTCTTACCGACCGTGTATTAGCAGTGAATAGTTAGCCGATTAATAGGCTACCGGTCGGTAAAGTGTTAAAATATGTTAGTTAGCCGATTAATAGACTACCGGTCGGTAAAGTGTTAAAATATGTTAGCCGATTAATAGGCTACTTGTCGGTAAAGTGTTAAAATATGTTAGTTAGCCGATTAATAGGCTACCGGTCGATAAAATGTTAAAATATGTTAGTTAGTCGATTAATAGGCTACCGGTCGGTAAAATGTTAAAATGTTAGCCGATTAATAGGCTACCCGGTCGGTAAAGTGTTAAAATATGTTAGCCGATTAATAGGCTACTGGTCGTAAAGTGTAAAAATATGTTAGCCGATTAATAGGCTACCGGTCGGTAAAGTGTTAAAATATGTTAGTTAGCCGATTAATAGACTACCGGTCGGTAAAGTGTTAAAATATGTTAGCCTACTACTAATAGGCTACCTGTCGGTAAATGTTAAAATATGTTAGTTAGCCGATTAATAGGCTACCGGTCGATAAAATGTTAAAATATGTTAGTTAGTCGATTAATAGGCTACCGGTCAAAATGTTAAATGTTAGCCGATTAATAGGCTACGTCGGTAAAGTGTTAAAATATGTTACTATAGGCTATACCGGTCGGAAAGTGTAAAAATAGTTAGCCGATTAATAGGCTACCGGTCGGTAAAGTGTTAAAATATGTTAGTTAGCCGATTAATAGACTACCGGTCGGTAAAGTGTTAAAATATGTTAGCCGATTAATAGGCTACTTGTCGGTAAAGTGTTAAAATATGTTAGTTAGCCGATTAATAGGCTACCGGTCGATAAAATGTTAAAATATGTTAGTTAGTCGATTAATAGGCTACCGGTCGGTAAAATGTTAAAATGTTAGCCGATTAATAGGCTACCCGGTCGGTAAAGTGTTAAAATATGTTAGCCGATTAATAGGCTACTCGTCGGTAAAGTGTTAATATTAGCCAGTTACCTCCAGGATTCTTCTAACTTTCGAAATTTCCGTAAGCTCTTCGTACATTCGTTGCTCTCTCGCTGCCCCGAAAGTCATGAAATCGCCAAACAACAGCACCGGTGGTTTCTCGACGATCTTCTCGACGTCCGGGAGCCGCATCACTTGCACGCCGAACGTGTTCACGCACACGTCGTCCAGAAGTCTATAAAAGTAGCTCTTGTCCTGAACGTTGATCAATCGATCGTGAAAAACTCGAAGAGATTCGTGGTAGAAAAGCCTATACGAGCAATACAAGAATTGTTTTTTTCTCTATATTATACATAAAATTGGAAAACAATCGTCACGTGTAATACCTGTACATTTCGCTAGGTTGTTTAATGCCCGTCGCGTCGACTTGCATGATACCTTGCACGCATTTCGACAAATCGCGCAAATTAAAGATGTAATGACTCTTCTCTGGCGTGGGCAGAAGATCAGTGGTGATCCTTTGATAAATATCGACTGCCGCGTTCACTATTCTGTCACCGACTTGCCTGACAGGCTCCGCGAAATCTTCCAGAAATCCGCTTACAATTGCCCTGAAATTGCGCGAAAGCAATTTCGTCGGTTGAATCAGTTTTACGCAAAGGTACAATTAATTACGCGATGTGATTCCATCGCGATGGAAGTGAGTTTTACTTGAATATTCGCTTCAAAGAGAGTTCCATAGGAGCCGGGATGTGCAGCATTGCAAAGTGCCTGACGAATCGCGGCGTTAATGGGTTTCTACCGCCTCCGGGAGGAGCGCAAGCCACAGTGAAGACAACGTCTTCTACGCATTTCCAGAACAACTTCTCTTTGTCGTACATACCGCCGAAATCTAGCAATTGTCTGCAAAGATTCAAACAGCTACAATGCGAACAATTCTATTCTGAAGAGAAATACAGAAGTAACGTAAACGTAAACGTAAACGTGAAGTACCGCAAAAGTTCGATCGGCGGTTGGGATCCGTACGTGTCTAATTTCGGCATATTGACGTCGTCGACGAACACGCACACCCGTTTCCCGATAGGTGCCCCCAACACCGTTCTCTTCCTCCTTTCCAATTTAAGTTCCAAGATTTCCTGCGTCCTGCCGCTGCTCGTTTGAGCGGAGAAGATCAGATTGATCGGCGACCAGAGTTGACTGTCTTCCAAGTTCTTTAAAACGACCTTCGTTATCACCGATTTGCCGACTCCTGAAAAAAATTGATATCCTCTTCTAGAAGACGGATGGCGCCAGCAAATTGTCAGAAGAGAAGAGAAACATCGCCGACCAGTATCGCCGGTAACGAACACCGGCTTATTTATCTCGATTAACTTCTTCGTCAGATAACCAAAGCGTACAGTGTCGATGGTTGGCACGAGGATGTCGAAAAATGGCATTTCGCTGTCGTAAACGAATTCCGGCATAACGTCTGTCCAAAGGTTCAGCCGATGTTCTTGCACGTTTACGTACAGCTCCCATAAATCTATCGACGGCAAACTGGAAATGACGCAAACATTAACAAACATCAGACGAGTCTAAAACGAATAGGGAAACGTGGCAATTTATAATTACGAGATATCGTACAACGCATCTTCGCTGTCTTCGAATTGCTCCCTCACGAAAGCCTCGAACACGCTGCGAGACGCGTCGTCGACGTTGCCACCGACGGCCCAAAGGAAAGCGAAAACGAACGACTGAGCCAAGAACGTTCTAATCCTCGCCTTCTCCGTCGTTTTCTCTATCGCGTCCGGCTCGCTTAAAATATATTCCAATATCGCGCAAGTCATGCATGCTTTACTGATGTCAACCTGTCGACGACAGAGGCACCCGAACACAACGTTGGGAAAAGAAATTGGTACTCGATGTAGAAATAGAAACGCAAGGTAGAAACACAACTTGTGCGATTGGAGAGACGCAGCTCTTGCTGCAGAAGGCTAGCCCGTCTTCGAAATATCTCTCGAATAGTTCGGCAATTTGCAATCGATGCTCGTTTTTAACGGTATCGGGAAGCGTGTTCAGCCACGATTTCACCCGAGGCATCCACTTCAACTCCGTAGGATCGACGTACACCATTCCTTGGAAACGGACAGACAGAATCACGGTATCTTTCTTTGATAGAGAGATCGGACAACATATACCGAATAAACGATCATTGTTTTTTCGTATGTTTTTACCACAGCGACTGACGGTAGCGGGCGACGCTTGTGCAAGATCCATAACTTCGAATAACATGCGCATGTAAGGGGTGAATTTGATTCTTTCGGAGTTGGCCAGGCACAACATCTTATTATCGTCTAAAACAGTGTTCATGTTTTCTATCCAGACAGCGTCGACCGGTCCGTCGCAGACGATCCATTGATGGTCCTCCGTGGTGAACTAAACGACGAAGATTTGTATTGATATTTGTGAGATTTGTATTTTCCTCGCGTGTTTGCTCGCGTCAGGGCAACATCTTACTAACAGAACATGCGTGACGAACTGTAGAGCCGATCAATCCGTCGCGCCATTCGTTGGTCATTATATCTACTTTACCGTACAATTCACCGATCGTAACTGCTTTCGGATTGATTACATACGTGTGAACCGACTGATAACACGGCCCGAGTACACCCATTTCACGCAGCCGGTTGTAAGTGTTTGCAAGAGTCTGAAAGGAACAGATGCACATATTTTGACTTATACCGGAGAATTATACCGGAAGAAAAAAATATATAAAGAGTTTTTCCAAAGACTTGCTCGAAGAACTGTCGTTTTCCCCGAACCAGTCGGTCCAACTAACATCACCCCGTGTCTCACTTGCAGACACTCGTGCAGCTGAGTAACTTTCTTTAAGATGCAAGCTTCCGGTTGTAACTTGGCTTCTTTCAGTATCTATAAATAATGAAGTTACACTAGTCGGAGCTTATTGCGTTCTGCAAGCGAATACGGATGGATAAATGTTGAGACAATCGGAGGAAGATACGTCGAACGTTGTTAATTACTTCGATAGCTGTGTCCTTTAGAATACCATAGTCTTCCTCGGTAATGCCGATGCCTGGAAAGAGATCTCCCACGATACCTTCGAACAATTCAGCGTCATCGCGTAGAAACTTTGGTACATTACTGTCGCGCAACGCTCTGATCAAAACAACATCCTCTGGTTTGTCAGGATTGTTTCGTTTAAGGCTACCCGCCATCACCAACACGCTTTTCACAGCCCTTGGAAAACGAGGAAACATGTTTCAACTTCCGCCAATTAATGAACAATGTACAAGAGTATGACGCGGGTAGGAAAATCACCTCATCCCAAAGTCGTAATGATCCTGTTGGGAAAGCTGTTCGCTGCAAAGCGTATACATTAAAGTCATTTTCTGCGACAACGGTTTCGACGACTCGAATCCTTCCGAATACAGTGTGACCTCGGCGATAAGTTCTACGGGAAGAGATCTCGTCGAGCATCTGTTCGAGAGGTGTCTGACTCGAGACAGAAGAGTATGCAAAACGTACTGTAGTCTGGAACCATCATAGACATCGTTCGGAACAATGCCTTTAAATTGTCTGGCAATTCCGTGCGGCCAGCATATCCTGGATTCATAGTGATGAAAGTTGCGCAAGACATCACCAGTTTGATCGTTCTTCCTTCGAACATGAATCTGAAAGGCAAAAGGTGTAAACATCGTAGTTGCTTAAGTTAAGCGTTTAGCTTAACGGGAGCTGAAAGGGGAACTTACTCAGTGGCTTTGGCAATCTTGGCATTCCTGATGGTGATTAGTTGCTGAGCTATCACGGAGAGCACCTCGATATCTATTCTGTTAAATTCGTCGAAACAGCACCAGGCACCGGAAGTTGCCAAGCCGGAAAAGAATCTACCCATCATCTATGAAGCGCGATTTCACCGTCATTAATAATTATTTAATAAAACAAAATAAAGGATGTTTGATGAAATAAAGGCTATCACAGATCAATTCTACATCTTCGATTTGATGAAAATACACGTTGACCTTGAATTTCAGGATCAAAATTTTTCTTTTCTCTTTCCTTGCCATTTTTCCAAGAGAACTATTCAGATTACGACCTGCGGTTCCTTGGGAAAGTTTTACCCTCGCGTACTTACGAGTAGAATACAATGCAAAAGAGAAAGAGAAATTTTCATCTTGAAATTCAAGGTTTCAATTTTGCGGCAGATTCTTTACGCGTATCTCAAAGGTGTAGAATTCATCTGAATTTTTCTTTCCAACTTGTACGTGTAATTGCCACGAAAGAAACAATCAATGTTGTACCCTGTAATCAAGTCCTTCTGAACAATTAAATACAACGCACTGAATAGCGACTGCTTTGGCTAAATCCTTTGTCGTCTCGGTTTTTCCAGTGCCAGCAGGTCCAGCAGGAGCGCCGCCTATTTGATATAACATTTCCGAATATCATTCGTTTCATTTAATTTCTTTTTTCGAAAATTCGTTCGCATCAATAGATCTAATTGATCACCTAGGTCTAATTGAAGAGCTCCCATAAGGCACAGGTAACACCTGTCCGTCAGAGGAGTTATAACGAGTCTCCTCTGAGCACCGAGATATTCGTACCCGTAAAGATATTTAGAATTACTCATACGTGTTAGACAATTGTCGAGTTCTTCGTGCCAATAATAACGTAATGTTTTTACCCAATCGAAGCTTACGCTGCAACGCAAGTGATTAATTTTTGAAGCAGCGTTTGTTCGATATACGTGGTTTTCTTTTTTTTTTAAATTGAAACGATCGTTGCGTTACCTCGATGTCACTTTGTTTTCAACCAATGTTGTAACGATGTCCCTGGCATGCACGTCTATTGTTATCAAATTGATTATGACATCGCGTGTCAATTTTGGCAATTCTTCTCTCACCATCGTCGCTAATTCGTTCAAATCCTGTACAGTGAATGTGAATTTTCATTTCATCAAAAATGTTCAGTGCAAATTGTGTGCGAAAAACATGGATATACTGAACCGCGAAGCACTTTTGTTCAAATGCTTTCATCTTTTCGATCACGTTCTCAGGGGAATCTAGGATAACGTGGATACTTCGAGTCCAAAATATTTGGCACACAGCGAGGACTATCTGGGTGCAGGAAAGCAAGGGAAAACAAATGCGGTGATTCCATTAGTCACATTAGTTTTATTTTGATTTTATTTCGATACTAGTGAAAGTAGAGCATATAAACCTGAGAGGGATGCATGTACAGAAATTGGCCACGTCCTTTCTCAGCCAAGTCCTTAATTCCATCTTTCATTCTTCTCCTTAATGTTATAAACATAGCTTCTTCGACTCGACCTAGCCAGTCTTCGACATTACCCCTGGCTCTCAAACCCTTTCCAAGCGGGACTCTCTCACCTTCCGGTGAAATCATAGCAACTATATCTGTTGTTAGCACCAGGTCGCCGGTTTCGGTTTCTTTCATTGCAAATTCTAATCTGTATATCGCGTCGAAGCACTTCTGCAAATGCCTCTGCACCGCGTGCGGGTTTTTCGTCTGTCGCGCGAGAGTCGGTTTTTGTTTTAGTCTTAAAGAACTAATTCTAATTTCGGTTAGTCGATTTTCCTTGCTTTGATCGATACCTGAGCCAAAATTTCTAGAAGCTCGTCGTTGGATAGGAAAAAGAATCTGGGGAACGCTATTCGCTTCGTCTCGAGATACGCCTCCAAACATTTCATCACTTCGTCCAACATTCGATTGTTCTCTTGAAGTTGCTCTAACAAGCCTGGTTGTGTGCACGCCTGCATGGCCAAAGGCGCCTAGAGAAATCGTTCGAATAATAGTCGAGTGTCATCGGTCGAATAATTTCAACTTTGCGAACCTTGTAAGTGCGTCTCATAAGGTCTTTCCAGAACTTGTCGACCTCGATGAAAAGTTTTGCTTCCATGGGTAATTGTCGCTGAATATCCGGCGCTGAAAATATCGCCTCGAGATACAACCACTGCTGTTGCAGATATTGCCACTCTTCCTGCAATATATAACTCAGATACATAACTCGCGAATCGCAGTTGGAAATCGCACGTTTTAAAAATTCCCCGGATGATAGATACAATTTAACCCCTTCGCTTACAATGACGCCTCAGAGGCGTCGCAAGGTCATCGGACCAAACACGAACATGACGCCTCAGAGTCGTCGTAAGTCTATCGGGCAAAACATAAAGAAAAGAAACTTGGTGGGGCGGCCGTCCCAAATATGAATATAATAGGTCACAGAGACATTCCAGAGGCGCGACGTTCAGTTACTTCTCATTCGCATTCGACGTTACATCGCATGTAAGAAGTATTATAAAATCACCCGTTGTAATGTCTTCAAAGAGAAAAATTAAAATTGAGAACAGTGATGACATTGCTACCAGTAGTAGTGACAGTGGTAGTGACATTGTACGTTTCGTACGAAAAGCTACTAAGCAACTGGTGATTAGCGAAGAATCCGATAATGAAGATTATTATCAACCACCTGAGTTGTGGGCCTGGAAAAAAAAACGAGAACCAACGAAAAATATGGCAATATATGGGAATTCGCGGAATAAAAGAGGCAACGTTAGATCAGTTGAGTACGAGCAAAAAAGAAATGGGCCTTTTTAATATAATGTTTAATAGTATATTTTGGGAAAATCTCGTGACGGAGACAAATCTACACGCGAAACAAGCAATAAACAATGAAAATAAAAGAAGAAAAATTGATGAAGCTTGGTTTCCTGTTGACTGTGATGAACTAAAAATATATATTGCCCTATGTATGATTGCGGCTGAAGTGAAGAAACCTGCAATTCAAACGTATTGGTCTAAGAGGGCCGTTATTGAAACTCCAATATTTAGAGAAACGATGCCGTACAAAAGATTTTTACAAATAAGTAGATTTTTGCATTTTGCAAGTAATAAGGTGGCCAGTAGAAGTGATAAATTAAGGAAAATAAAACCCGTAATAAATTATTTTAACCAACAATTCCAAGAAATATATACTATGCAAGAGGACATTGCAATTGACGAATCATTAATAAAATTTAAAGGACGCTTATCCTATGAACAATACAATCCGTCAAAAAGAGCGAGATTTGGTATAAAAGTTTATAAATTATGTGAGTCCAGTTCAGGTTACTGCTATAGTTTCAAAATATACACTGGCCGTGACAAAATACATGCTACGGAAAATGCATCTGAAACTGTGGTCAAAGAACTATCAAAGCCAATTTTACACAAAGGACACACGTTATATTTGGACAATTGGTATTCTTCACCAAATCTTTTTATAACTCTGCTCGACAGTAAAACGAATGTCATTGGAACAGTGCGCGCAAACAGAAAAAATATGCCAAAAGATTTCTTGGAAACAAAATGAAAAGAAGGGGAATATGAAATGAGAAGCTGCAATGGATTACCGGCAATAAAATGGAAAGATAAACGAGACGTTTCTATTCTATCTACAAAACATACAACAGTAGCAATGACCGAGCAAATCAAAAAGCAACACAATCCTACTTGGAAACCAAAGTGTATCGTCGAATACAACAAAGGGATGATAGGAGTTGATCGACAAGATCAAATGTTAGCGTGCTTCCCTCTGATGAGAAAGTGTACGAAGGGGTATCGCAAAATTTTCTTTTACCTGCTTGACATGGCTATATTTAACTCTTTCATTTTGCATAACGAGATAAATATTGAAAAAAGACAGGGATGTGCAGAATGTAAGGTTAAAATAGCTGAATTATTATTGGAAAATACACCAATACCGAACTACAACCGTAAAGGACAGTTGTCAAGTGGAAATTCACCGCTAAGATTGCAGGCTCAACGGTGGAGTCATTTTCCCAAACGTATAGATGCAACGCCGTCGAACCAACACCCAAAACGAAGATGTGTAGTTTGCACAAAGCATAGAAAACGCAGTGAGACAACGTGCGAATGCAAAAAGTGTAAAATTGCATTACATGTACCAACATGTTTCGAGAAATATCGTACTATCAAAGATTACTAAATTTTTGTGTTAAAATAAAAATGTCATTATTAATGGATTATTGAATTTGCAACGATAAATCTTCGTTTTGCTTGATAATCAACTAACCGCAATTATTTATCAAACATCTTGCAAAGTTAATTGTACCGCGCACGTGTATATCACAAATCATAGGAAGTTTGCGATTTCTACAGTTTCGAACGCCGAGCCAAGCTGTTTATGTCCCTGCGCGCGACCGACCTTGGTGTCGCTTTTGGAAATTCCCGCACAGTTGGAAATTAAATCGTAAGGGAAGGGGTTAAACGAAACATTCGTACCAAAGTGACGGTGAATAAATCCAACTTTTGCACCCACTCTTCGACCAGTGACCGAATTGGCGCAACGTGGCGAGACGCGTTGATAGTTTGTAAATTGATGTTGCTTTCGTCCATTGCGATCTGAATCTCCTCGAGAGTGCCTATGATGAAAACGTCTTTCCCTTCTTTGTACGGCACGATGATGAATTTCAGATTTTCCCACGTGTCAATCACTTTCTTCAACATGTTTTCCAAGCTGGCCTCGGAGCTCGCCGCGGCGGCCACTTCCATCAATTCGTTCGGTTTCAAAAACGCACCGAGCTCCTCCATCTGAGTCCAAGTCTTCTTTTCGTCGGGCACGAAAGTGTAGTTCAATATAGTTTCCATCATCTTCCAGTGTCTGTCCTTTAAGTCTGGATTCCTCAAGTAACCGAGAACAGGCAGCTTGTTCCTTATCAATTCGACGCTCTCCTTCAAGTCGGGCAGGATATTATTCGGTGGCAGGCCTCTTTCCAACTGGATTATGTTCTTCATGGTGCGCATTGTAAACGCGGTGATTTCACCGACGTCCAAGGCGTCGAAATCGCTGGCGTACCACTCGTACACAGCGTTCTCCCAAGAAGTCAAGCTCTCCCACAATAAAATACGTAACTTCAGTTCGTTCGTTACTCGATCTAAAATGTCGAATCTCGTCTGTTCGAGCTTCTCGGAACGAGGAAAGTGAAATATACCTGATTATACAACTGGTTGTAGTTTGAAAGAAAATCATTTCATCTTTCATCAACTTAAGGCGATACCTTAAATGTCCTTTGATGGGCACGATATTGTTCCGCTTTGCTAGCACACGCTGCTAATCGTTTATTCAGCTCTTTCAACGTATTCAGACAGGCGTCAACGTCGCTTCCGTAATCCAGTAACCATGGTTGCTGTTCACAGTTAAGATACAATGGAATGGCGATGAGATAAAGATGATTAGAAATATGTATTTGCTCACCGTTATCTCGTCGTAAATTTCTGATATTTCTTCGTTCAACGCTGTGATGTCCTTTTGAAGTTGAGCGTCGAATTTATTTATTAACTTTGGCCTTTGTTCCAATCGGTTCTCTACGACCAAGCGTAAACTGGTGAAATGACTTCCAATACCCTGTTTCCAGTAAGTGCAAAATTTCAATCGATGCTACACATTTGTGAGACGTGAGATATTAAAATTAATTATCCAGAAATTAAATTTCTTATAACTCGTTTGTTCTTAAATATACTACATTTCGACTTGAAGCATTATTTTATTAAATATTTATATATATATATATAATTTCTTTTTACAAATCTAAATAACAATGCATAAATAAAATTTGAGCATATCCTATCGTGGATTATCAAATTGAACAACAAATTTCCCTGAAAAGCTTAAAAGACCGCCATATTGTTTTATTTTAATGATTTAACATTTAATAATTATATTTATAGTATTTTTATCTAAAAATAACAAGGGTAATCTAATCCCAGTTTATAATTTTAACTTCAATACATATTTATATTTTAAATTACATTGTTATTTATTAATTTAGCCTAAAATTAATAATTTAAAAATAATTTCTTTTCGAAATAGAATTCTTAGAATTATTAACTTACAATAAAAGTATAACCGCTATTGCTGCCACTTATTTTATCATTATTAATTTTAATTCCCATGTTTAATTTTCATTGATTACAAGTTAGAACTTTTTATTAAATGTTTCATAAATTCAATGTCTAATATTATATATTATAATATATTATATATTATAAATTATATATTATAATATATTATATATAATAAATTATATATAAAGTGTTGCAGTTACCAGATAATTTGCCATATCCACGGACGATATAGGAAAAGCGAATTCTTCCATCGTGTCGTACAACTCTTTCACGTAATCCAGCTGCGACTCCATCTCGTCTACATTTTCTTGAGCTTGATCTACAAACTTTATGTACGCAACGTATTCCTCAGTTGTCACAGGGACTGTTTCCAGATAATTGATGGCGTCGATCGCTTGCGTTAATAAAGCGTCAACACGACTTTTCCCCAGTCTAATAAAACGAGACGTAATGTACGTGTAATCGTAACTCGCGTTGTATAGTGACATGAAAAAATAAACTTCTTTCTTTCCTTTACATTTACCCGGGCATAACAGCTTCGATAACTCCTAATTTCCCTCTAGGCGCAGTTTCGGCTGCGCTTTTGAATCGTTCCAGTTGAACGAAGAACAGGCCGAATGGCTGAAAATCGATCACTTTGCGAATCAGATCCACTTGCTTCTTGTAACGAATGCTCCATTCTCGGAACAATTTCACGTCTCGATTGTCCCGGATGATGTTCTCGTCGAATGTCGTGTCCTCGTGATAAAACTGTCTGATCGCGTTGAATCGTTGACAGTAACGTTTTACAGCGTCCAAGTTCCTCTCGAGAAGTTCCTTCAGTTCTGTCTTGAAAGCTAGCGTGACTGGGTCTTGTTTCAAAATTTCCTGTACCTCCGGTGGACACCCGCAGATACGCTCTTCCACTTTATGATTGATCATAGGCCTCGAATAAATACACAGTATGTAAAATCGCGCAGTTTCAAGGGGGAAAAATTGATCTCACAAGTCGCTTTTTGCAGAGAAACTCTGTCTCGCCCTCGTACCTCGTGAAAGAATGGAAAAATGGATCCGAGAGCAGAGGTTTAATAGCGTACAAGTTCTCCTCCCACATAGCTTGTATAATTTTTATCACGAAAAGGAAAATACTTTCAGATGGATCCATTACAATTTCTGAAGACGGTAAAATAAGCAAATCCACAACCCAATATGGTAACTAAAAAAAAAAAGAAAACGGTCTTTTTAAGTTATAAACGATGTGTAAAATAAATCTGTTACATTTTATACCTGAATACGATGCAACGATGGGCGATTTTCTTTTAAGGGAAGATCAATTACGTCGTTATCTATTGATTCGTCATCAGGCAAAAATTCCGTGTAGATCTTCAAGAGTTGTATGATCTCTCGATAAGTGTTCAACAAAAGAACATGCATCGTGTTCGTTTGCATGTAATCGATCAGATGAATAAAGCTACAAATAATGAAATATTTCATCGTTGCCAAATGAAATTCATCTGCCATATACGAGGAAGAAAATATTTCATTGGAACGACTTACCAAGACAGCCGGTAACATTTTTCTCTCTTTCGTGCCTGTTCGATGTAACTCATTTTGAGAACACCATCTTTTGGCATTTTAAATTTAACAGCGCCGAACTCGCCTGTCACGGCGTTAAATAAGAATTAGAAAATAAATTCTAAATAGACAGGGAACGAGATACAAGACACCTATGTACTTGGTCACAAAACATTACCAAGTTTTCCGTACGCAGTTTGCTCGATTGTTATATTGGAATCATCGGGAGTGTACCCAGCCTTTAATAAAGCACCGAGGCAAGCATTGTTAACAATATTTATCGCCAATCTCCTATACTCGTCTAACTTATTTCTAATTAGTTCTAGCTTTGCAAACTGTAAGAAAATGTTGCGTCAAAAAGATGTTGCGTGACATTTGCCGTGAATATAAATCAGGATGGATCCTATTAATATTATCTAGTAATAATATTATCTATTAATAAAATACCATCCCAATGTACATAATTCTTTTCTTTTCTTTTTAACGCAGACAGATATTTACTTGTTTCTCTACGAAATAGAAAAGCAAAATCTTCTCGAAAGTCGAGCTGTCGAAGAGACTCGAGTCAAGGAAAATCGAGCACATGGACTTGATTTCTAACAACGCTTTGCTGAGAATCGAGTCCGATATAAACAGATTCTCCTTCAAATGATGTTTCGCCGCGACGAATTTTTTATAACTGACTATCTTCTTCCAAACGTAGAAATTCTTCCACATTCGGAACACGATGAATGCCCTTATCTGGAAAAAAGAACATTGAGTTGTAAAAATGCAGAGTAAGTGAAAAACATTTCAAAAGAGACAATGTACCTTTAGTAATTTTAGGTAAAAGATATATTCCCTTTCCCACTGTTCAATGGGGGTGAAGCTCATTTCGTCTGGACTGTGCTGGGTTACGCCACTGGCACTGATAGTCATGTAAACTTTGCCTACATCTTTGTACCGAACAACCCTAAAACAACATCATTCAGAATTATTCATTGTGCGTCTTTCAAAATCTTCGGGCACATACAGAAGTGATTTACTTTAAAGCATAAGGAGTAAAATACTTCGAGGATCGATCCACAGCGTAAATCATGTAAAAAAATCCGATTTTAGGATCTTCTCGTAATTGTCGTATTATCTCCAACTGATCGATAAACCGAGGAGCATCGAGATCCATTTCTCTTTTATATTTTCGAAAATCCCGCGAAATTCTTTCCCTTGATCCAACAACACCTGTTTCGCGTGTTAAACGAATGATTAATAAAAATTTTCATTTCGGATATAAAGTTAAAGGAAAAGTGGAGGAAAATGCGCGATGCAACTTATAAGTGTTTCAGAAGTGACGTCCTTTGTCAACATCTTCTCTTCTACCCTCGTCAGCGAAGGTTTGCACACCTGTTTCCTAATTTTCTCTTGTTGAGCGCTAAAACCGGTCTGCAGAAATATTGTTTTTAAATGTCTGTCTGATAAATACTAATTAAAAAAAGAATAATATAAATTCTTACCAGTGGCTCCCGAATTTCCGGTTTATACTCCATCTTTTCGAGCAATTTCTTATGTGGTATGAAAAACGGTATTTCATCTTTTCCTCTGTATCAAACATTGTCAAATATATATATATATATATATATATATATATATATATATATAAAAATTTGTTACTCAGTGTAATAAACTGTATATTTAATAATGTTAATAAATATTAATATTAATGTTAATATAATATAATATTAATATATATATAATAATTATATTAATTTATATAATAATATACCAAATATTATTATGTATATATACAGTTTATTACACGGATAATATATATATATAATAATTATATTAATATATATAATAATATAATAATATTAATATAATAAATATTAATAAACTGTATATATACAGTTTATTACACGATAATAATTTTTACAAAATACTTTCATATGTAATAAACTGTGTATATTTAATAAATATTAATATTAATATTATAAATATTAATGTTAATAAATATTAATATTAATGTTAATATAATATAATATTAATATATATATATAATAATTATATTAATTTATATAATAATATACAAATATTATTATGTATATATACAGTTTATTACACGGATAATATATATATATAATTATATTATATATATATAATAATATAATAATATTAATATAATAAATATTAATAAACTGTATATATACAGTTATTACAAGAATAAATTTTTACAAAATACTTTCATAAATGTAATCAACTGTGTATATTTAATAATGTTAATAAATATTAATATTAATATTAATATAATATTATATTAATATATATATAATAATTATATTAATTTATATAATAATATACCAAATATTATTATGTATATATACAGTTTATTACACGGATATATATATATATATATATAATAATTATATTATATATATAATAATATAATAATATTAATATAATAAATATTAATAAACTGTATATATACAGTTTATTACACGGAGTAACAAATTTTTACAAAATACTTTCATAAATGTAATAACTGTGTATATTTAATAAATATTAATATTAATATTATAAATATTAATGTTAATAAATATTAATATAATATTAATATAATATAATATTAATATATATATAATAATTATATTAATTTATATAATAATATACCAAATATTATTATGTATATATACAGTTTATTACACGGATAATATATATGTATAATAATTATATTAATATATATAATAATATTAATATATATTTAATTAATATATATAATATATTGATATATATTAATTAATATATATTAATAATAATATAATAATATTAATATAATAAATATTAATAAACTGTATATATACAGTTTATTACACGGAGTAACAAATTTTTACCAAATCCTTTGACTTTGAAATTACATTTTGTAACTACGCGGTGGTTGCCGGCACAATTTAAGTGCTAACTTGTTCGGAGAAGAATCGAAGACAGTAGACGATTCGGAATTTTTGTCCGATCTTTTGCACGTAGAAACATCCGAGACGCTTTTTTTGTGTTCATCATCTCTGTCCATATTTTTTTATTTGCCAGCGAAAATTATAATGGTCAAACGGCTTGACTTTTCGTCGGTCCTCGACTCGCCGTGTATCGATTAAACAAACGAAACTGAACGAAGAAGAGAAAAGCTTTCGAGCTCCCTCTATTTTTACAATTATATCGCAATTCCATATTTATAGCGATATTGAAATCGTCGATACACATCTACATCTATTCCATGCAAAAACATACATTTAACTATCAGTGATTTGTTTAAATCTGCAAATCTATCAGTTTTAAAAAAAAAATCTACTTCCGGATGTCGCTGTAGTTGTTACTTTTTAAAAGAAGTTATCGCTACTTTTATCAAGATATAACAAAAAGAGTATACAAAATTTCGACAAATGTATCATTGTGCATGGTGTATTCACTTATGAATACAACGGAAGAAAATCGTTTCACGTTCGTTGATTTTGTCGTCTTGAACATCTTGCAAATGTATCGTATTAATTTCGCGAACAATCGTAGTCGAAATCGTGATCCGGACAGTATAAATTTCCTGCGATAAGTTGCTTTCGCTTAGAACTGCAAAAGCATCGAGTGAGAGTTCAGCGTTTTATTACGTCATTTATCACTGTGAACTTTCTGTCAACCTCCTATCAGTTCTAAAAGAAACAACGTGTGATTAATTCTTAGAATAAAATACGAAAAGGAATTATCTTCGTCTTTACGCACCAAGGCACATCACGTACGTCGAAGTAGTACATATTTGCATCGTGCTGACGACTCTTCCGCGATTAGTAAACACGCCCATCTTTAATTCGCATAGTTACAGGTTATCATGGCGAGTATCTTCAGTCCTCAGTCGAGCTACAAATGCGCGAGGAATTGTATGCGTGTTCGTGCTACAGCCGCTGCAATATGTTGCGTTTTATTGCTGATACGTAAGTGGCGAGTGCTACGCGTAAGTGAGTTCA
Source organism: Tetragonula carbonaria (assembly GCA_032399595.1). Taxonomy (NCBI): domain Eukaryota; kingdom Metazoa; phylum Arthropoda; class Insecta; order Hymenoptera; family Apidae; genus Tetragonula; species Tetragonula carbonaria. The sequence goes on from JAUCRC010000001.1 coordinate 956,652, forward strand.
CGTCTACGTAAATTTTAACCTTGCATTTCGTTGCGAAGCGTGAAGTCACGCAATTTGTGGAAATGTAAAATTTCATTCACGGGAAACGCGCATAGATCTTCGCGAGATACGGTGAGTTAACTATCTGTTACGTTCTTATCAACAAATGTATATATTTACAATATATCGTTCTGTATATTGCCGATTTTACGTTTTCATGGAAACGTGCCGACAGTTTGGACATTTTTTTTGGATTTCTCTGATTTTACGTGCAACTGATTCTCCCACCGATTACGCACAATTCGCAAGAATAATTATAAATTTCCCACCGTCTGCTTTATTTGCACGGTGAACATATTACGCGATTAGATTTTCACAGACATTTCATTAACAAAGCAAGTTGTATATATGTTGCGTTAGCAAAAGCAACTTACGGTTTTATCATTTTAGCGTTTTCCTATGGAAAGAAGTAGCGCGTATCTCGGTCTCACGGTAATTTAGACAAACATTCTGTTACGAGAATTATTATTCAAATTACTGCGAAATGTTATTAAAATTACTCTCCGCAGCTTCGACTTGCGATTAAACCCCTTTATCATAGAAACATATTTCTTTCCTGGCACGTATAAATACTTCGTTAACTGTATCGTAGCTTCCATAAATCAATTTTATCTAACACTGTCGGCGTTGCGATTATCACGAACAATAAATACTAATTGGAAGATAATTATCGTTTACGAATCATTAACAATAAAACCGATGAAGTTGTAAGGGCAATTTGTCGTATCCGATATTTGCTAAACGATAAGCAACGCTTGAACTTTTTTTTTTTTTTTTTGAAGCTTCAAGTAGAGCTTATCCGTAAATTTGGGTCGCACGGTGTATCGATTTTTTTTTGTATTTCGTAAACCGTTGCTGTTACTCGTTGACAACCGTGTACTCTCTGCAATATTGCAAAGAAGCACACGGTATTTCTAATTCAACGTTAATTTCTAATTTTTCCGATTGCAAGCGAGTGACGTTCCATCATTTTCATCAATTGGTTTTGCTTGATTGAAAAATCCCGAGTCGGACAAAGCGGAGAAAATAACGTTACCGAGAGGTTATTTTCCAATGTTACCAACCGAGTTTCTCTCGTTGCTCGCCAGTCGCTGTTTGAAACGCAGCGTGATACATCCACGTAAGCGCGAATAATTACGTTACGAAGGATCACGAGTCAATTACGGGCTTCGCAGTTTTTTTTATCGCGAATTAAAACGAATATTACAAATAAATATTACAAATGTGACGGGAGCCTCGTAAAGAGTCTCTGTACGTACAAAGTATGAAAATCCCGTCTTTAAATCGGTATGTCTAATCTTCGTTTGCGATATATATATTGCGTAATACACGTTCGAGGATTAGTCCTTGGGAAACATTTGAAGACACTTGCTGCAACTACCGTGAATTTAGGCGATTCGAATAGGCGGGGAAAAAAAGCTGTACGAACGTAATAATAAAAATGTTTTATCAATATTTTTTCATTATCATAACGCTGTTTGAGTAATCTTTCCGATTGCAAGCGAACGACGTTTCATCATTTTCAATTGGTTTTGCTTGATTGAAAAATCCCGAGTCGGACAAAGCGGAGAAAATAATTAACCTAGAAATCGAGGCCCGAGTGAAATTGAAAATCTGCGACACGCGACAGATAATCATATATCGCAGCATGTGCTGCGTATTCAGATATTTTTGCACGATTTTGGCAAATTGTTGTAGAAAATGCGGTTTCGCTTGGAACACGTGTTTTCAAGCTGTTGACGACAATACCTTCGGTGGTTCGTCGTCTTAAACGAGTAAATAGATAAATAAGCTCACGGACTTTACAGGAAAGTTTGCAACCACGATTCCCCGTCCCGTCGTCGCGATATTCTCAACTTTCGAGCTCCGTAAGTTCTGTGATACTTAATATTTTCGTATTAATCTTAAAAGATTCTGACCACGTCAACGACTTTTTTCTTTCAGCACCCGTTCATATTGCGACGAGAAATTATTGTTAAATACAGCGCGTGAAATGTATGGAATCGTTACATAAATACGCAGGAAATAGACGAAGATACGAAGATATTATGTATTCAGTTCTGAAGCTGACGTTTTTTGAAAATATAAGTTGGCGGTTCGTGCGTTTTAACTTAACCGATAGTACGTCGATGAATAAGGTATAAACGATTACTCGTGTGAAAGTGTGAAAGAAGTGAAATGATTTTAACGACTAAGAAAAAAGTACTGTATAATTCGAGAGGAATATTACCTCGTTACCTTGATCGATATTTAATTTAAGCACGGAGCTATATATTTCTAAATACATTAATAGATGATATTTAATATTTAATTATTACAATAGATATTAATTGATAGCATTAATATTATTATAATAGTAATTAATATTATTAATTAATAATACAAATTATTATAACAGATACAATAGATGATATTTTATATTTTAATTGAGCTGTGCCTCTAATTATTTTCCATATGTATTTCCTGTTTTCGTCTTTTCGTCATTAAATTTCAATAAGCAAATACCGCGAATTTGTCGAGAATTAGAAAGTTAATTTATTCACGCGTTTAATTAACATTCCCTTGGTCGATAAAAATAAATAGAAAATATACCCAATTAGACTGTCTCGCGGAAGTGATAATGAACGGATGATCGATCAGATTGTTGATTAGATGATCGTTTAACCTGTTTCAGAGAAACATTCTTACCAAGAAATCTAATTATCTAATCGTCGGAATATAAAGAAAATCGAGCAGTGCTTTGTATCCGGGAAGTGACCCCGAGGACCCGGCCGTACATCCGAATATATTAAACTCTGCCTTGCTCGGTCTTTCTACGACGAATACGTTTCTGCGCGCACTCTCTTTGATATCCTAACAATAACACGAAAATGGACCGAGTCTACGTTGACGAAGAAACCGGCGAGAGTATTGGTCTACCAGGCTCCGACGGTGAAATTCGACGACTCATTGGCTTGATAAACAACGTCGAGACGGGAGAGCCGGAGATCAACGTGGTTGGAATGGAAACGACGAAAAGTCGAAGAACACGGTTCCAGGTAACGAGACTTCAAATAATTATCAAACAATTACACGTGTTATTTCTTTTTTTCTTTTTATTTTACTTATTTTTTTTTTTTTCCTTCCAAAGCGATTGCAACGAAACCGTAATGAGTCGTGTAACGAACGCAGATTACATAATTCGACGATATTATTATGTAAATATAATTGTAGGATTAATTAGGATGAGAATTTAAAGAAAACACCGAAAGTTTCTTGCACGATAACGAGTGTGTAATTGAAACGTTAATCAATGACAATTCCCTAGATTCCGAAAGAAGTGAAGGAAACGTTATCGGTTAAAGATGGCTCGTTAAGGAAAAGCGAGAACCTGATGGATTTGGAACCGGTCCCTGTTGGAGCGTCGTTCGGCCAAGTAAATCCAATTTGTCTGTTCTTCCTTGCTGTCCTGTGTTTCCGCTGGTTCTTGCCTATACTAATGTTCTTTGAGATGTCGTTGCACGTCTGGGCTCATCATAAAAACAAAACGCTGAAAGATGCCAACGTTTACTTCCGTTCTCCGTTCCACGGTATATCGTCAGAGTTTTGCGCACTATGTCAAAACGAAACGTGCATGAACCGTGTGGGGAAAATGCAGCAAATACGAATGCACAAGTTCTTGCGACAATGTAATTACATGAAGAGAGTTGTAACGTGAATCACTTGCCACTGTTGAGGAAACATTGCGAATTATTAGTTGAACTCTGATTCTGGAAGAAAAAAAAAAAAAAAAAAAAAATAGAATTTTTGAAATGAACAAAAAAACATTCCATCCCACCTTGACAAAATACATATCGCATTGTATTTTAACATTAAGAAAATAAGAAATATGTATTCGTGATTTTTGTCGATTTAGATTTCATTGCCGCAAATTAACTGAATTTATTAATGAAAATAATTAAAAAAAAAAAAAAACAGTTTAAGCATAACAATGGTGCAGGAAGTGAACTTTAGATTGAACGTATGTGTATTACTGAAACTAACAATGTAGTAATGCAAATTTATAATTATTGTTACACGTTAAAATTACAATAATTATGGAAATAATCGTCGCACAAACGTTTTTTTTTTCTTTTTTTTTTTTTTTAGAAAAACTATTTAAAGTTTTTATCCTACAAATGTAAAAAAATAAATTACTCTTTCAAGGCATGTTCGAGTAAATATTTTATACATAATGACCTATACGAATTTTGTCATTTGTTATGGAAACAATAAAACGTTATAACTTTGATCTTTTATATATATATATTTTTTTAAATAAAACTACTCAGTTAATATATATTGAAATATGTAAACCCACTTGCTCAAATTTCGAACATTCATAAACTATAAAAATAATTATAACGTCAAATGTCTAGCATTTAAGAACAGCGGCTGTGGTGTACCAAAATCTATAAAAAAAAAAAAAAAAAAAAGAAAAAAAAAATTAACGTAAAGCTAAAATTTCTCTTGTAGCAATTTGACACAAAGCGTTGAAGTCAAATGAAATATGAGTCCTCCAGAAACGACATTTATTCCATATATAAGCAGGATAATTTGGACTTTGTATCCCATGAAAGATTCGCGCGATTGCACGTCCAGTGAAATTATTATCGCGGTAACTTATAATCAAGTTACGAACATCGCAAGCTACTTGCGCTTCATTCTCTGTTACATTCTGGAAAAGAAAAACACGTGTATTCAGTCCCCATGATATGTGCAGCAAGATAAAAGCTTAGAAATTAAACATTACGAAGGTTTATACTTGTTGTTTCAAATCGATGTCTAAGAGAATCTTCCCATCGAAGTAACTGCGAATAACGTCTTTCAATTGATTAGACTTGTTAATCATTTCATCGTTTAACGTTAGACACTGTTGTACGGATGAAACACTAAACTTATGAAGAGTAGTACTAATCGTTTCAAGTTGTTGCAAAGCCGAAGCTTCCTGAGATTGAGCACGGCTAACTAGAGCATCTAGTGCTTCGTCTAATTCCGTTTCCGTCAAATCTCCTGGGGCTTTCACCCTCGAGCCAAGCTTCTCATATTTTACTGAAATAGCTGAACGCTTTGAGACTCCATTAACTAAGGAAAAGAAATAAAGATATTAATCAAAGAGATGACAAAGAGTATTGCAGAAGAAAGAGAATTTTAATGCAATTCTTACACGTATGTTACTGTTTATTAATTAAAACAAACCTGTCTTCCACTCTAAATTCTTCAGATGACTTTTTACGACACCACTGTCCCAACCTATAGCAGATGCGACATCCACAACTGGAAATTCAATAACGTTACTGTTTTCATGAGAAATACCATTTTGCAAGTCCAGTGCTATAGCCATTGCAAGTGGCGGCGACTGAAACATTTATGAAAATTTTATGTCAGATTTTATGAAGAAATTCTATTCTATATGTACAACGCTTACCGTTTGAGCAGCTCGCTTCAGCGCTTGAGGTCCGTTGTAACTTGAAACTCTGGCCTTGATATATACAGACGAAAGAAGAGTGATAAATCTTTTTGGATGTAATTCAAGGTAACACAAGAGAGTTGAAATCTTTTCCTCCGAAATATCTAAAGCTGCGACTGTATCGTCGATTGGAATGGCAACCTCGTGACCAGGACATCTGCGATCTACCTTGCTTTCGCGCAATTTTCCACACGAACACGGGACGAAAACTTTCTGAAGTAAACGTCTAATTGTATGCCTGTCGATTCCGTTTGCGTATATATGCCGTCGTAACTCCAATTTATCCTTATTTTCCTGAAACGAGAGAGAAAAAAAAAACCAGAAATGTTTGCACGGTCGCAAGCCGATACAGTACAGTGAAAATTCGATTGTAGAGCAAATTTAAGTACCGTTGGATTTAAAAATAAATGACAGTGTGCTGGAAGTCCATCTCGGCCAGCTCTGCCGACTTCTTGAACGTATCCTTCGAAGGTCCCAGGCATGTTGTAATGTATCACAGCGCGAATATCCGGCTTATTAAGGCCCATACCGAACGCTACAGTGGCAACAACAATTCTGATTTGCCCGTTCATGAATGCCTTCTGGACAATTTTCCGGCGATGAGCCGACAAACCAGCATGATACGCTTCCGCGATAAAAGATAGTTTGGCGTTCGGCTTCTCAAAATTATTTTCGTCCTGTAAAAAAGCAGAATACATATTATTGTGATGTTATATCGCCAACGTTACTGCTAACCACTGTCAAGTCATCGAGGCGATTAACAATCAAAAAAATACCTGCAAGGAAGCGGTTCTTAGAAGAGCCGCGATTCTTACACATTCTTCTCGACGAGTGCAATAAACAATGATCGAGTTGCATTTCTGGAATCTTTCGCTCGACAATAATTTTATTAAAGCCTGATCTCTATTCTCGTCTTTGGATATTGTAAACAGCAAATTCTTCGGTATTGGAATGTCAGTGATAACACCGGCCATACCATCTTCTATATCCAAGTGACTTACTATGCTTTCCGCGGTAGCTTTCGTCGCGGTTGCGGTAAGTGCTAATACCGTTTTCACGCCTAACTTCTCTCTAAGAACTCGACAGACCATAAGGTAAGACGGACGGAAATTATGTGACCATTGTGAAATGCAATGGGCTTCGTCTATACAGGCGAAAGCAATTGGCGGAAGCTGCCTCAATAAAGCACCGAATCCAGTTGACTTTTCACCAGCAACTACAGCCTCTGGAGAAATTAATAAAATATTCAGTCGTCCCTCTCTCACTATTTGCATGACATTGTCTTTTACTTTTTCCGTTTGATTGGTGTGTAGACAAGCTGCGGATAAAAACGACGGGACACCCGTTACTTGATCATCCATTAAGGATACCAGCGGCGATATGACTAAAGTGATGCAGTTGCAGCATTTAGAATACAGATATGCAGGTAGCTGGTAACATAAAGACTTCCCGGAACCAGTAGATAAGGTTACCAATGTCGATTGACCAGATAGTATTCTCATTACAGCTTTCTCTTGTCCAGGTCTGAATGTTTCGTAACCGAATTTTCGCAATGCGTCGAAAACTTCGGACGGTGTTTCTGTAATTATACAAACAAAGTTAATAACAATCCACAAGTTTAACTAACACTTTACCGACCGTGTATTAGCGGTGAATAGTTAGCCGATTAATAGGCTACCGGTCGGTAAAATGTTAAAATATGTCAGTTAGCCGATTAATAGGCTACCGGTCGGTAAAGTGTTAAAATATGTTAGTTAGCCGATTAATAGGCTACCGGTTGGTAAAGTGTTAAAATATGTTAGCCGATTAATAGGCTACCGGTTGATAAAATGTTAAAATATGTTAGTTAGCCGATTAATAGGCTACTTGTCGATAAAGTGTTAAAATATGTTAGTTAGTCGATTAATAGGCTACCGGTTGGTAAAGTGTTAAATATCTTAGTTAGCCGATTAATAGGCTACTTGTCGATAAAGTGTTAAAATATGTCAGTTAGCCGATTAATAGGCTACTTGTCGGTAAAGTGTTAAAATATGTTAGCCGATTAATAGGCTACCGGTTGGTAAAGTGTTAAAATATGTTAGCCGATTAATAGGCTACCAGTTGATAAAATGTTAAAATATGTTAGTTAGCCGATTAATAGGCTACTTGTCGATAAAGTGTTAAAATATGTTAGTTAGCCGATTAATAGGCTACTTGTCGATAAAGTGTTAAAATATGTCAGTTAGCCGATTAATAGGCTACTTGTCGGTAAAGTGTTAAAATATGTTAGCCGATTAATAGGCTACCGGTTGGTAAAGTGTTAAATATCTTAGTTAGCCGATTAATAGGCTACTTGTCGATAAAGTGTTAAAATATGTCAGTTAGCCGATTAATAGGCTACTTGTCGGTAAAGTGTTAAAATATGTTAGCCGATTAATAGGCTACCGGTTGGTAAAGTGTTAAAATATGTTAGCCGATTAATAGGCTACTTGTCGGTAAAGTGTTAAAATATGTTAGTTAGCCGATTAATAGGCTACCGATCGGTAAAATGTTAAAATATGTTGGTTAGCCGATTAATAGGCTACCGGTCGGTAAAGTGTTAAAATATGTTAGTTAGCCGATTAATAGGCTACCGGTCGATAAAGTGTTAAAATATGTTAGTTAGCCGATTAATAGGCTACCGGTCGGTAAAGTGTTAATAACTCAAACTATAATCCTAATTAATTACCTATACACGATCGATCTTCCTTGAGTTTATATAGCGGTTGTAGTCTACCAATCTCTGGTGGTAGTAATTTTTTTACCAAATCTTCGGGAATCTTATGGCTGAGTAAAATGTTCTGCAAATTTTTTATAAAGTATGCATTAATTGCCGCTATAAAAGATTGTAAGAAAATTAAGAATTTGAAAGCACTTACTTCGTCCTCGATCGGTTCCCACAAATCATGCTCGTCGGTTTTATTCCCCATTTCATTGTTCGTTGATTCAAGCTCCGCTTCAACAAAGTACGATGGTTTCTCCGGCAAACGGTCGATTCTATTGACATGTGCTGTGATTGCATTCTGACTGGCCATTTGCTGGGCCTCCTCTAAAGTTGGAAACGTCGAGCTTTCATCTACTTCGTTTAATGGAATTAAATCGTCGTTGTTCATGTTTGGGCAGTATTTTGAAAAATGGCCGACACCTCCGCATTTAAAACAACTGGATGCACCTTTTTTCTCAACAAAGTCAGCTACCATTAAACTGCCCTCGCCGGATGCAAGCTCTTTCTTTTTTTCTTTCCACTGATTCTTCTTATATTTGGAGAAATTGAAATGTTTCTTACCACGGACGAATATCTTTTTCTTCAAGTTTATTCTGACAAAGTTTTCATTTACTTTCCCATCTGCTATCTTCTTCTCTAACGTTTCTTCTTTACTTGTTAATTGTTTCTTCGACTTTGCAGGCTCGGAGGAACTTGAATCATTGGCCTTCGAAGAAATGGATCTAGCAAATTGTTCAATAAGATCTCCTTGACTGCTTTTGCATATTGGAAAACGTGGAACAGCTTCTAAGGTTTCTATTCCGTATACCTCAGGTTTCTTATCTTTTGTATTTTCAAGATCTGCGTCATACGTTTCTAAGACATCTTCCTCGTCTTGTATATTCTTTTTCTTTCTACAAGATCTTTTCGCTTTAGTTGCACTTTTCATCTCGTTTGTTGTTGTTGATTCGTTAGTAGCAGCTTTACTCTTTCTTCTTGTACTTGTTCGTCTTGTTTTTGACACTTTCTTTTTCTTCTCCTCGCTCTCATCGAAATCAGGATCTGAATCGTCGGACGAGTCGTGTTTAATTCTTCTTCGAATTTTACGATTCGTTGATTTTCTTTTAAATGATTTTTCTATGTCCTCCTGATCGTGCGTGTTTGTATCTACAGCTTGTAATATATCTTTTACATCGTCACTGTATTTGTCAATATTGTTAATCAAATTTTTCTGAGTATTTACATGCATGCTGTTATTCTCGGAGGAGCTTACATTAGTTATGTCTAAGTCGTTACATTTTTCTTCGTTACGAACTGTTTTACTTGATACTAAACCATCTGTACAGTTTTCGAGACATATTTTTTTGGAAGGATGATTCTCTGGATCACCGAGGCCTTTTTTAAAATTTCTGATACGTTTGTTCTTATATTCTCCTTCTGAATCACTGTTACAAACAAAATCTTCCTCATCCGATATTTGAGGAACTTCTGGCATGTCAGACATTAATATATTTTCTTTAGATGAACGAATACTTGTTTCAATTGATTCGATTCCAGAGTCACTTTTTCCAGAAAGCCTTTGCAAATCAAGCGCTGTGCAATCCAAATTATTTTGTTTGGCACACCTGTTTAACCATCCAGGATTTAGCTTTCTGCTAATAACATGTCCTTCAGTCATTTGTTGTATCGTACCGATTGATTGGGCAACATATTTAGGTTCGACGTAACTTACTTTCACAGACTTTGTGCCAAGTATAGATTTTGTTTCTTCATCTACATTTAAATCATCTTTGTTATTTAGTTCTATATTTGTACTTTGTACCGATGTATTTGTGCCAGTATTATCGTCTTTTTCAGATTTATTTTTTATTTTTGTTACAGACAGAGATTTTCTAGGATTTCTTTTCATAAAGTTTGAACCTGTGAATTTATTTTGCGACAACTGAAAAGAAGATGATCTACCTATAAGTGACATTTGTTTCTTCTTAAGTATTTGTTCGTTTTTGCTTTTACTCAAATGATCACCCCATACACCTTTTACATTTTTACATTCATTTTTATCTGCCACCAAACTATCAATAGTATGCTGACTTTGGCACTCTTGCGAACTTTTATTTTCATTGTCTCTGTTTTCTGTGCTTTTTATATCTTTTAAACTTGTATTCTTCTCATTACCTTCTATATTTTTTTCATTATTTTCTAGATTTTTTTCATTACTTTCTGTATTGTTCTCTATATTTCCTGTGCTGTTCTCGTCTTGCCCATGTTTTTTATTATCCCTTAAAGACCCGTTGTCGCCTTTAATTTCTTCAGACAATGTACACGTTACATTTCTAGTAATATTATCTTCTATCTCATCGGAAAAAGAAATGTCCACAAGTGTTTCCTCCAAAGCACGCGTTTTTAACTTCCAATACATTTTATAAGATTCTTTAATTTTCATGTCAGCCTCTTTAATGTCATCCTGTAAGAACAAAACGTTGGTAATATGGCGTAAGATTTGATTCTATATAACTCACAGTTTTATAATTTAATATATGCATGTCTATAATGGTGACTCGAGAAACATTAAACAAGAAAGGATAAGAACAATGTTCAACTCTGGCTAGTATTGAAATCTCTTATAAAAAAAGAAACAATTGCTGACTGAGGAAGAATGATTTCAACTGTAGAAAATTAGACTAGTTCCATATACTTAAGAAAGTAGGATCCTCAGCTTTGAACAATTTTAACTAAAAAGTAACCGTTTCGGTGACAAAGCGAAACTGAAAAATTCTCGTCAGAGTTGGATAGCAAACATTAAACAAGAAAGGATAAGAACAATGTTCAACTCTGGCTAGTATTGAAATCTCTTATAGAAAAAGAAACAATTGCTGACTAAGGAAGAGTGATTTCAACTGTAGAAAATTAGACTAGTTCCATATACTTAAGAAAGTAGGATGCTCAGCTTTGAACAATTTTAAGTAAAAAGTAACCGTTTCGGTGACAAAGTGAAAAATTCTCGTCAGAGTTGGATAGCAAACATTAAACAAGAAAGGATAAGAACAATGTTCAACTCTGGCTAGTATTGAAATCTCTTAATATAAAAAGAGAAACAATTGCTGACTATGGAAGAGTGATTTCAACTGTAGAAAATTAGACTAGTTCCATATACTTAAGAAAGTAGGATGCTCAGCTTTGAACAATTTTAACTAAAAAGTAACCGTTTCGGTGACAAAGCGAAACTGAAAAATTCTCGTCAAAGTTGGATAGCAAACATTAAACAAGAAAGGATAAGAACAATGTTCAACTCTGGCTAGTATTGAAATCTCTTATAAAAAAAGAAACAATTGCTGACTGAGGAAGAATGATTTCAACTGTAGAAAATTAGACTAGTTCCATATGAAGAAAGTAGGATCCTCAGCTTTGAACAATTTTAAGTAAAAAGTAACCATTTCAGTGACAAAGCGAAACTGAAAAATTCTCGTCAAAGCAAACATTAAAGGATAAGAACAATGTTCAACTCTGGCTAGTATTGAAATCTCTTATAAAAAGAGAAACAATTGCTGACTACGGAAGAGTGATTTCAACTGTAGAAAATTAGACTAGTTCCATATACTTAAGAAAGTAGGATGCTCAGCTTTGAACAATTTTAAGTAAAAAGTAACCGCTTTGAACAATTTTAAGTAAAAAGTAACCGTTTCGGTGACAAAGCGAAACTGAAAAATTCTCGTCAAAGTTGGATAGCAACGAGATAATTGCAATCGCGTTAATTTTATGTCACGATTTACAAAAGTTATAAAATACCTTATTCGGCTTGCGTCCATGTTTCGCGGTGAAGCGGCTTTCCCATAATTTAACACGAGTTTTGTATTTTTGATACTGTGTCTTGAACACTGGGTCTGACAATATCTCCATCTTGCCACAAACATTGAGAAAACTATAACTGATCGCAAGTGTCTCAGGATGTACGTGTACACATCGCTCGGTTCGATTCGCTTTGACAAATTGTAGGTTAGGTTACGAAAGGTTACGTCGAATGAATGAAATGCTCGCAACGCGAGATCACGTGACAAATATCATTCGTGCAATTTCTTCAAACATCTTCATTCGGAAATATTAATTTCACAGAGCTAAATAAATGTCACCGATATTTAAACGACGCGACACGAGTAACGGTAATTCATCAGTTCGCGACTGACGAATAAACGATGGTAGTGGGATATTTAAATCGGACTAGCGCGTGCACAGAGAGAGTACAAGATGATTAGTCAGAGATACGTGGATTTGATTGGCTATTTCTGATAGGCTCAATATACACGTGGTAATAAACATGCGCGCATTGGCCAATATCTGTACGAATTACGCATAGCCTTGAAACGAAAAACAAAAGTGTTGTCCTCGTGCTTGAAAGCCAAGAAATAATCTAACGTATATTCTTTTTAATATTCTTTCTAGGAACGAATAAGTATCTTAATTTATACAACACGAAACAGAGTATGTTAAGTTTAAATCTCTGAAACGCTAAACACAGGCAATCACACTTTACGTGTATGTACACGAGCAGAGAAAAGTTTCACTCGCGGTGAAGATTTCCTAAAAAACAAACGTATCGAAGAAATTCTAGAAACGAATAAAAGTGCAACGATTTAACAGTTTATTTGAATAAAAGCTTGCACAGTATCTTGATTCATATAACAAGTCATTACGGAGAATCTAATCAGAGAGGACGTGTATGTACACGAGTAGAGAAAAGTTTGTAGCATTACGATCTCGTAAGGCGAAGGTTTCTCGTAAATCTTCGTAAACGAGCCAACGTGTCGGGGATAAAAAGAAAAGAAAAGGACGCTGGATAAGCGACGGACGAACGCGCGCAATCGCCAATTGCGGATCAACTGTTTGCCTGCTCTGGGCGCCTGTGGCGGCGATAGGTGTCTGATCGAACGGTGTCGCCAGCTGACGGCAGCTGGCAGCACCAGTGTAAGGCAAGATGGCCGAGCGGTGGTGACGGGTCGTGGAATGTACGGCTGGAGAATTGGTGATCTCGGCGCGGATGGCTTAGTGATGGCCGAGTTCAACATCGATATCGGCAAGCTCCCGGAGGACGTGCGGGAGAAACTTGCTGAGCTGGACCTCGAGTTGTCCGAAGGTGAGTAGACAGCTTTTTCACGGTGCGGCGCCGCTACGCGAAACCCTTTCTCTGACTCACCACCCCGGGTGCACACGGCGAGAAAGAATCCCCCCAGTGCCCGTTGATAAAATCGATAATAGCTCGGCTGTTGCCATTTTACCTCCCCGTGGCTGCGTGCATCGCGTTCTCGGGCATCGCTTTCTGCTCGCCGAACGCCTCTCCCCGAATCCTGTCAAACGTTTTTCCATTATCCGGCAGAGACGATCGGGGGGAATTCTTCCGAAAGCGAGTCTGTGCCTCGCCTCGGTCCGCGGCGGACACTCTCGAGTCCACTTATCGACCGCGCCTCGCTCTCTGCATCGTCCTTTGCCTCTCGTTTGCGACAATCGATCACCGACAGCGATGCTCTTTTCCTTTTTCTTTTCTTCTCGTCCGTTGACAACCTTCGGTTCATCATTCAGCTCGTCGTTCGAGATTTCTGCCCCTTTGAACCCGGTCGAAACCGATCTCGCGGAATCGGTTCCGCACCATTCCGAACGTGTCTACTTCGCTGCGAAGCACAATGCTCGACATTGCCCTTTTCCGCTCTTTTCCCGGCGAAAAGCTGTTCAAACGTCGATTAATCGGCGGAATTTCGAAAAACAAATGTCATTGATATTTCGCACGGTCTGTACGTGCGTATCGAGATCTATATCTATGTCGGACATAATGCCTGAAAAACGACGATCTGTTCTTTCGTTTAATTCAGTTGAATTTGATCTCGTCGGGAAATTGGGAAACAGCGTCGATCGTTGAAACGGTGATACGAAAGACGCAAGAGCGCATCGCGCGTTGTTTTTTCTTTTTTTTCTTTTTTTTCCTTGTTATTTCATCCGACAGGCAAGTGGAATCCTATAAGCTTGTTTGCATTTGAAGTTTCGTCTTTCACAGCAAGGTATCGGCCGTTTTTCTCGTGTTATCCCCGAATACTTGACATTCTCCTATCTGCTAGGTATTCGCCATTTAACGAGCCGTTACACGCTTCTTTCTCTTGCCGGATTCGTCTGTGCAAAATCGCGCTACCGTTCGAACGTCTCTTCAACCCGAATACAACTACTTTCTTCGTGACCTTTCGAAATCGTCGAGTGGAACGTATCGTTAGAGTTTTTATCAATCTCGCGGAAGTATAAAATTTGATAGGTTTGTGAACGAGCCAACGGATTATGGATATGTACACGTCGGAATCTTCGTTCGAATTGTAGATAAAGCGTAGCAACGGCATTTGAAAAATTGTCGATAATTTAAATACTGATATAACTGTCTAACGAAAGATCGTGCACGGTAGAGTTCTACTTTGACAACCCTCGGTTCATTTCTTTTTTTACATCGTGCAGCGGATGGGAAAGTAAGGATACTTTATTCCCGATAATTGTGAAAATTCAAACGCGTGTAAAGACATTGAAAGATTTTGTTTTTCATTGCCAAGTTTCATCGTGGTCTTGAAGACGAATTTTCTCTTTGCAACGACATCTTTAAAACTTGCTTTACGATTTTTTTTTTTTATCACTTTATCGAACTTGAAACATTAGGGTTAGATTTTTGTCAATTTAACGCTGATATTTAATAAAATTATACAAGTCAGTTTCAAAGAGTTACGAAGAAATAACGGTAGACTTAACGAAAAAAATTTTTTTGATCATCTTTAAAAAAGGCAAATTGACGAGTTTATACGATTTTCTACGAAGTTATACCAGCGTATGTTGTCGACAATTTTTGTTATTGGTTATGTTCTTCATTCGTCGTAGGAATTTATTCGAATTCATAGGTGATGGTTGGGGAGGAGGGAGGGGCAAACAGTTGATACAACATGAATTCATTGATTCTTTTTGCTGCTTATGCTTTTTCGTTCGAGTAAGTGAATTTAAGCCATTCGCGTCGCAACTTAGATTGTACATGTCCACGTGTATTATAATTCGGCAAATCTTGAGATCTTGTAATACTAACTCTCTTTTAATATTAACTGATCGTAATAAAATATCAGAATACGAAAGAGTACGTGTTTTTATGGAGAGCTCGTGATCTGATCAAGTGCAAGTTACTTTTGACGAGGAACAATTTATGTTGAAGGTTTTTGACATAACCTGTTCAGTCAGCGGAACAGGTTTAGTCGTTATTGTACTGTGAATGTAACTACAACTATCATGCTATGAGTATAACTGTAACTTTATAATAAAAGAATACAATAATTGAAATTAAAATTAGAATATAACGACTGAAACTATTAAGGATATTATTAAAACAACATTAGTTTCTAATAATTATCAGAACAGCTGAACTGTTTTACCGATCGACAGTTTCAGCAACAAAAAGACGATGCAATTGAATTTTTAACAAGAATCTACCAGCACTGATTATACTTTCGAATCTTCTGCACATGTATTAATAAATATAATTCTTAATTATTCGCTGCTCGCGAGTTATTTCTTATTTTGCAATTTATCTACTCGCTTCGCGATGCAAGTGTGACGAGTTGATTCAGTCGGGCGTTGACTAAAATGAAGTTACCCGGCAGCTAGAGACGCGAGAGAGGCCAGGCTAACGGCGAATGTTTCGAAACGAACGACGACTCCTGAAAATATCTCTTATAAGTGGCGAGTGTCTGTATACGTGTACACATATATACATATATGCATACTTAGTTGTGGCTGTTGGTTGGAAAGAGTTGGTCAGAGTTCGCACGGGTGTCGTCTCGTGGCGCAGCGTCAGCTGGATTCGACGTTACAGGTGTGAAGTTTCGACCGTTTTGCGTTTCCCTTGTGATCGACCCCACCGTTCTTTCTTATTTTCGCCCGCGGTTAGAACTGTTCCGTGGCGTTCGTCGTGCATCCCCCTGATTCACGCTTGTCTCGCCCTCTTGCGATTTAAAGGGATTCTAATCCTCATGGGTCCGTTCACTTTCCTTGCCAGCGCTGTTTGGTGATCGTTCGACTCTGGCATGAAACGATGCAAATTAGAGTTGGCAGACCTTACTCGGATATGTGAGATACTCGGAGTGTCTCGCGATCTCGAGACTACTCGGCTATCTTACGAGATAATTAAGGCCAGAGTTATTACTACCTGACTCGTTGGATGCAATTTCGTTCGATGTTTCGAGTAATTTCTGTTTCTGCGACGAATAACAAAACAAGTTATAATTTGTATCTGCTAGAAAATGGTGGTGAATTTGGGAAAGGGGGAGAATATCCAAGATTGGTGTAAAATTTACTAAAAAATATTTATACGTATCAGAAATATCTGTAGCTCTGTAAGAATATTTTCTATAATTGGAATATGTGTGTGTGTGTGCTTGAACTAACATAATGTTTCCATATATATATATATATATATATATATATATATTAATTATAATTATATATATTATATTTATTATAATATATATAATTACATATTTATATACGTATATTAATTATTTTATGCTTATACTGTAATATATTAAAATATGATATACAATTTAAACACATAAATGTTTTCCAGTATATTTAATATATTTAATTATACATTTCAAGTTTAATAAATGTATATTAATATCTTTATATTATAATACATTTATTTATAATACCATTTTATGTCTTTTATAGTACCACATATATACATTTAAATTTATCTGTATTTTTGTGAAAATGTGATACAAAAAGCAAATATTTCCCTATGTTTTGTTATTTATCGTTAAAAACATTAATTACATTGTGCATACCAGCGTAATATAAATAGAAACGATAGATGTGTAGTCTCAACTACACATATCTCATGCACACGGATAATGTTTGTTTACTCATGACACAACAGATCTAATGCAAATACGGGGTCGATTCATCGAAATAAAATCGCCATTCGAAGCGAAATTTGAAGTGTAAAATTTTCGATAAATTTATCAGAGCGAATTGAAAAATTGCTGGAGAACTCCGTGAGTTTCTCCGAGAACCCTTTCTCTATTTAGACGCGGAAACAGATTGTGGCTCGATAAAGGCAAATTGCCGATAACGAATATAGATAGAAAATCATTGATCGAATATCTCCTCGACGAGAAACAATCGCGGAACGGTGATCGTTGCTCGAAATTCAAGGCCTAGTGTGACTAGAGACGTATTGTATTGTGTCATTTCTAACACGGTATCCATCTTCGTGTAGCGACGTGACGTCAACTGGACGGGTCACCGTCCATCTTCGCGAAGCTTTATTTGCATGTGAGGTAATTGCGCAGATTACCCGTTCGTGCGTATTTCAATTGAAACGGACTGTCTTGTACGACCGTCTTGAGAGAAATCCTGGACGCCATTAGTATCCGGACGATTTTGTACCCTTGACGCACGGTCCAAACAGTGGACACACGTAAATTTAGCCAGTTTTACGAGTTTCACGTAAACAACGATAACCGACACAGTTCACTTAACCTATTGCGCTGGAATGACGTGCCACTCACGTCGAGAATTTTTTGTCCCAAAATTGCAATACTAAAACAATACTAAAACAAATAATAAATTTATTACTTCTTAGTAATTCTATCCAGTGAAAAAGAAAGCGACGAATTATTGTATACGATTTGGTCACTCGTTATGGTCCGCAAACCAGTTGCCAGCGCAAGGAGTTAAAATTTTGATTTAACATAGGTTAGGATTTTACACGACAAAATAAATTGCAATATTTTCTTAGTTTCAACTATATTCAAATATAACCCAAAAGGTAAAACAAATAATAAATTTATTACTTTTTATCAATTCTATCCAGTGAAAAAGAAAGCGACGAATTATTGTATACGGTTTGGTCACTCGTTATGGTCCGCAAACCAGTTGCCAGCGCAAGGAGTTAAAATTTTGATTTAACATAGGTTAGGATTTTACACGACAAAATAAATTGCAATATTTTCTTAGTTTTAACTATATTCAAATATAATCCAAACAGCAAAACAAATAGTAAATTTATTACTTAATAATTTCTATCCAGTGATATATCATACCGACGAGTTCAAAAAGAAAGCGACGAATTATACGTAATTATATGTATACGGTTTGGTCACTCGTTATGGTCCGCAAACTAGTTGCCAGCGCAAGGGGTTAAAATCTTGATTCGAAGTAGGTTAGGATTTTACACGACAAAATAAATTGCAATATCTTCTTAGTTTCAACTATATTCAAATATAACCCAAAAGGTAAAACAAATAATAAATTTATTACTTTTTAGTAATTCTATCCAGTGAAAAAGAAAGCGACGAATTGTTGTACACGGTTTGGTCGCTCGTTATGGTCCGCGAATCAGTTGCCAGCGCAAGAGGTTAAAATCTTGATTTGAAGTAGGTTAGGATTTAAGGAAAATAGAGGACATAAAATTTCAATCTTTTACAATTAGCATTGTTTCCATTTTTTCTCACGCTACATTGCAGACTATACTGATTGTTGCGTTGTCCCACTTTAGGCAAGAGCGGCGTTATTTTACTCGATGATGGTCAGGTTGATGTAATCCTAATGAAAACTTCTTCGAACAAGAAAAATCGCGAGCCACGTGGCTTTCCTAAAGTATCAACATTAACATTTCTTCGTTCTGCCACTTCGTTTTCTAATTGAAAGTTTAGCATGATCACGCCTCGATTCGGCGGAATATTTGAAATCACTGTTAGTTGTTTTGTAAGGAACGCGTATCATTTGCTAGAACTATCGTTATAGAAATTTTGTATAAATCATCGTGCGATTTTATCATTTGTAACACTGTAACGATCGAACCCAATCGGTATGACCCATTTCAGACTTCAGATATTCCTGTCAAAATTAACATTAATTTCCGTTTGGATAGAAGCATGATTGCAAGTAAATTTATTTATTTCAATTGTCATTTGAATTGTAATATAAATTGGAATATTTTCATACGGTTGTTTCAACGTTAACATATTCGCGCGGCAGTCATTTATGTATAATTTGTGAACAAAATGCACTTGGGCAATGCAGTGTAGAAATGATTCAAAAAAAAAACACTGACAAACTGACTAGATGACATAGTGTGGTAGTAAAAAGAAAAATGAAAAATATACTATTTATTAATTTTTACTACTATTTATTAATATACTATTTATTAATTTTTACGTATTACTATTTATTAATAATAAATTTTCCAAAAAAAACTTCTTTAGTAAACAAACAAAATATTGTATATATATATATATTTTATATAAATATAATATTAGTAAATATTGTATATATATTTATTTATTTATATAAATATAATATTAGTAAAGCCAAAAAGAGGCATTTTATTGTTAATAAAAATATTGAATTAATATGCCAATTTAATTGAAATAAAAAATGAAAGCTTCTAACTTTATACAATTAAAAAAATCTTTATTTCCAAATTTATAATTTTATTTCGAATATTATCTTTTTCGGTATAAGAATTAATTAGTCAATATTTAAAAAATTTTTATTTCATTAATGTTTTCAATATTATGCTCTAATGCAAGCCGTTTAAATATTTAATATATAGAAAAAAATTTATAAATATTTGCACACGTTAATACAATATTATTGCCACAAAAATACACCGCAAGAGCCTGACTCGTTATTCTGCGCGAGAATAGGTTAATGGATATTTCCATTTTGTTTATTGTGTATTAATATTTTCGTTGGCATACATATGTATGACTTTGCTCAGCGTTAAAAAAGTGTTAATCGAGCCTATAATCGACAACGTTTAATATAATCGGCGGGTATGATGCAACGAAGCGTTGTTGGCTCATTTATTCCACGATAGGATTTGTCCATGAGTCATTAAATCTAGCTTCAGTCTGCACATATCCGCCACCTGTTATACTATCTAACGTTCCAACGAACGATGCAAAAATCGTGTTTACTTCTCGTTAATTCCGGTTAGTTGTTTTTCTCGTATTTTTCGTGTCAGACGTTATGTGCATACATAAGTGCTGTGGATCTTGGAACGATGATGTTCTCTACGAGCTATTCCAGATGATAGCGCAAACTTGCATATATATGTAACAACACGGCGTATTACGTGTCGCTTAAATGGTGCAAAATTTCGTCAAGGAAGCGAGAAACGCTTGAAAATAATTAATAATTTAAGCTCGGCTTTCCTTTTCGATTAACACTCTTCTACGCTTGACATTTATTTATTGATTTTAAGTGGGAAAAAATTCATTTTGACACTCGTTTAAAACCATTTTTATACTCGTTTAAACCCATCTTGACACTCTTGGTCTAACTCACTTGATAATTATTTATTGATTTTAAGTGGAAAAAAACCAATTTGACACTCGTTTAAAACCATTTTAACACTCGTTTAAACCTATCTTGACACTCTTTTTCATTTGATACTTATTTATTTGGTTTTAAGTGGGAAAAAATTCATTTTGACACTCGTTTATAACCATTTTTATACTCGTTTAAACCCATCTTAACACTTTACCGACCGGTAGCCTATTAATCGGCTACTATTTACCGCTATCGGTCGGTAAAATGTGAATATCGTATAATAATATATTTATATATTTTAACACTTAACCGATCGGTAATATCGTACATTAATATATACAAATATATTATACGATATTGACATTTTACCGACCGGTAACTTATTAATCGTCTATCACTTGTTGCTATCGGTCGGTAAAGTGTTAACACTTTTGATCTAACTCACTTGATACTTATTTATTGATTTTAAGTGGAAAAAAACCCATTTGACACTCATTTAAACCCATCTTAACACTCTTTTACACTTGATACTTGTTTATTGATTTTAAGTGGAAAGAAACCCATTTGACACTCATTTAAAACCATTTTAACACTCGTTTAAACCCATCTTAACACTCTTGATCCAACTCACTTGATACTTATTTATCGATTTTACGTGGAAAGAAAAAATGCAAAATGTAAAAAAAGAGTAACAACGATAAAGTAAAACAACGGGGCACAAAACGAACGACAAACACAAGAATGAAAATGTAAATTTCAAAGAAGCAATTATGTTAACTCGCGAAGAAGATCGTTTCACGGATTCTACATTTAATCCGAGATTGAAAAAGAGATCGAGAATAATCCCATTAATAATCTTGTTTTTATAATGTTTCAATAACGATCGATTGCAATCCTTTAATTAATAATGCTATCACGATTCATCTTAGGAAGAATTTTTTTCAAGAGATCGCGTTCCGATAAAGTATCGTTTTTTCTTTTTTTTTTTTTTTTTTTCTTTTTTTCCTTTCAAAAACATCGTATTTCGTAACTAAATTGAACACTGCACGTTGTACCGATTCTGTCGATCGTTCTGTAAATAGCAGGAACGTTATCGTTAGAAAATTAGGCTGCATCATGGGCAAATAATCAGAGGTGTTTTCTCGAAACGTCAAATTCCGGAGGGGATGCAACCCGCCTGGACAGATTTGTTATTCTCCTACTGATCGCCGATCGTTTGAAGATTTCGGTAATTCATCATAGCATAGAATAGGTGAATAGTATCGAAAATGCTTGTAAATGTGACTTGGTGATATGCTAATTTTATGAAATATTTCGTAGCGTAAATAGTGAAATGATTGGCCTTTGCAAGTATCGAAGAGCCTTTGCAGAAAACATTGAAATTGCCAAGCGTATGGAATTTTTCAAGAGGAAGAACAAAGAAAGTTACCGCTCATTTGAAACCTGTTTATTCCTAAATTATTCGTATATAGAAAAATAAAAATATATCGTTTCTTTAAATAAATATAATATGTAAATAAATATGAATATAATATATATAAATAAATATAAAATATATATATTGAATATTATAATAAAATATATGTTTATATAAAATATAATAAAATATATGTTTATATAAAATATAATAAAATATATATTTATATAAAATATATTTATAAATATTATGAATATAATATATAACATATAATATATAAATAAATATGAATATAATATATATAAATAAATATAAAATATATATATTGAATATTATAATAAAATATATGTTTATATAAAATATAATAAAATATATATTTATATAAAATATATTTATAAATATTATGAATATAATATATAATATAATATATAAATAAATATGAATATAATATATATAAATAAATATAAAATATATATATTGAATATTATAATAAAATATATGTTTATATAAAATATAATAAAATATATATTTATAATATATTTATAAATATTATGAATATAATATATATAAATAAATATAAAATATATATATTGAATATTATAATAAAATATATGTTTATATAAAATATAATAAAATATATATTTATATAAAATATATTTATAAATATTATGAATATGAATATATATAAATAAATATAAAATATATATATTGAATATTATAATAAAATATATGTTTATATAAAATATAATAAAATATATATTTATATAAAATATATTTATAAATATTATGAATATAATATATAACATATAATATATAAATAAATATGAATATAATATATATAAATAAATATAAAATATATATATTGAATATTATAATAAAATATATGTTTATATAAAATATAATAAAATATATATTTATATAAAATATATTTATAAATATTATGAATATAATATATAACGTATAATATATAAATAAATATAAATATACATAATACATAAATAAAATGTTAAATATATTGTTTTCAAGTACAGAAGCAAGTACATATATACTAAACTGAACTGATTTGATGTTTCTTTTTACAAAGACTCTTCGATAATTGTGCATTACACGAGCTATTATTCATCAGTCGGCTATTACACGGGCCTGTGAAAAATTCTCAGGCTCCGCAAGCGACTCGTTGATTTCTTCGACGTAGGCAAAAAAGAATAAAAAGTAGTCATAACCTACGATTTCGTAATAAGCGTGTTATTAACGTGGCCGAAATTGAAGGTAAGAAACCGACCTCTTTATTCGTGTGTGATTCCGATGATGGTGTCTTACCGATCGCTGAATTTGTAGTTCGCAGCTCTCTAATGCCTTGCCTCTGCGTGTAAAACGGGTGATTTCTGACGAATCAGAAATCATTTCAGGCGCGAACGCGAATGAAAATCTCTCTTTTTATCTGGAACGGTTATCTGTTGGATTTTTTTTTTCTTTTTCGAGTAACGAGCAATTAAGTACGCGTCTTATGAATAATTCTTCGGCTCGTGCCGGGTTAATTGCCGGATTAACTGTTTTTATCGATTGAGCGGAAACGCGAATTCCCGATGACCGACCAGGCTCGCTCTGCCCGCGTGTCTAATTGGTTGTCGAAAAAGAAGAAACTCGTTTGGTCGATACTTCTCCGTCGATACTTCTCCCCGTCGTGTCACATTCGAACGATTTGTCCTTCATTCGTTCGCATTTGGTTTACAATTTTGGAGGAACGCCGTAAGATTTCCCTTGGTTGCAAATTGTTTCCAAATTGTAATTTGATAGTTGAATCGTCTTTAGAAAGGAAACGTGTCCGTACCAGTGAAACATTGTCACTCGTCGTGTGACGTTTACGCGATCTAATTTCATTTGCTATTTCGCGTTGTAGAATTTTCGGATGCAAATTTAAACGTGAGATATCAGACGATTTAAGGAAACGCATCTTTCGCTTTGTAACACGTAAGATTATTTTTAAATACTATTTTACATTTCTCTTTGGGAGGGGTCTGACCTTGAATGACCTTGAGCCAGAGGGCATCGAACTCGCGACTCTTGAACGACCATCGTGAATTCCACTTTTAGAAAAGCGAAAGCGAGAGCCTGAGATCTTCAACCTAAAATATGACAACCATAATCGTCTGTTTTCATTTTTACAATTTTCAATTAAATTTTGAAAATTCGTCGTCATTCGACGAGTCGTGTCACGGTTAGTGTTAAAGACGTCACTGACGCCACGAGATTGAGCACAACCTGTTCGAAAAGGAACTCTGCAGTTCAGATCAACCCCGACCATCGGTAACGTCGATATTGGCGAATTAACCCCTTCCCTTACGATTTAATTTCCAACTGTGCGGGAATTTCCAAAAGCGACACCAAGGTCGGTCGCGCGCAGGGACATAAACAGCTTGGCTCGGCGTTCGAAACTGTAGAAATCGCAAACTTCCTATGATTTGTGATATACACGTGCGCGGTACAATTAACTTTGCAAGATGTTTGATAAATAATTGCGGTTAGTTGATTATCAAGCAAAACGAAGATTTATCGTTGCAAATTCAATAATCCATTAATAATGACATTTTTATTTTAACACAAAAATTTAGTAATCTTTGATAGTACGATATTTCTCGAAACATGTTGGTACATGTAATGCAATTTTACACTTTTTGCATTCCCACGTTGTCTCACTGCGTTTTCTATGCTTTGTGCAAACTACACATCTTCGTTTTGGGTGTTGGTTCGACGGCGTTGCATCTATATGTTTGGGAAAATGACTCCACCGTTGAGCCTGCAATCTTAGCGGTGAATTTCCACTTGACAACTGTCCTTTACGGTTGTAGTTCGGTATTGGTGTATTTTCCAATAATAATTCAGCTATTTTAACCTTATATTCTGCACATCCCTGTCTTTTTTCAATATTTATCTCGTTATGCAAAATGAAAGAGTTAAATATAGCCATGTCAAACAGGTAAAAGAAAATTTTGCGATACCCCTTCGTACACTTTCTCATCAGAGGGAAGCACGCTAACATTTGATCTTGTCGATCAACTCCTATCATCCCTTCGTTGTATTCGACGATACACTTTGGTTTCCAAGTAGGATTGTGTTGCTTTTTGATTTGCTCGGTCATTGCTACTGTTGTATGTTTTGTAGATAGAATAGAAACGTCTCGTTTGTCTTTCCATTTTATTGCCGGTAATCCATTGCAGCTTCTCATTTCATATTCCCCTTCTTTTCATTTTGTTTCCAAGAAATCTTTTGGCATATTTTTTCTGTTTGCGCGCACTGTTCCAATGACATTCGTTTTACTGTCGAGCAGAGTTATAAAAAGATTTGGTGAAGAATACCAATTGTCCAAATATAACGTGTGTCCTTTGTGTAAAATTGGCTTTGATAGTTCTTTGACCACAGTTTCAGATGCATTTTCCGTAGCATGTATTTTGTCACGGCCAGTGTATATTTTGAAACTATAGCAGTAACCTGAACTGGACTCACATAATTTATAAACTTTTATACCAAATCTCGCTCTTTTTGACGGATTGTATTGTTTATAGGATAAGCGTCCTTTAAATTTTATTAATGATTCGTCAATTGCAATGTCCTCTTGCATAGTATATATTTCTTGGAATTGTTGGTTAAAATAATTTATTACGGGTTTTATTTTCCTTAATTTATCACTTCTACTGGCCACCTTATTATTTGCAAAATGCAAAAATCTACTTATTTGTAAAAATCTTTTGTACGGCATCGTTTCTCTAAATATTGGAGTTTCAATAACGGCCCTCTTAGACCAATACGTTTGAATTGCAGGTTTCTTCACTTCAGCCGCAATCATACATAGGGCAATATATATTTTTAGTTCATCACAGTCAACAGGAAACCAAGCTTCATCAATTTTTCTTCTTTTATTTTCATTGTTTATTGCTTGTTTCGCGTATAGATTTGTCTCCGTCACGAGATTTTCCCAAAATATACTATTAAACATTATATTAAAAAGGCCCATTTCTTTTTTGCTCGTACTCAACTGATCTAACGTTGCCTCTTTTATTCCGCGAATTCCCATATATTGCCATATTTTTCGTTGGTTCTCGTTTTTTTTTCCAGGCCCACAACTCAGGTGGTTGATAATAATCTTCGTTATCGGATTCTTCGCTAATCACCAGTTGCTTAGTAGCTTTTCGTACGAAACGTACAATGTCACTACCACTGTCACTACTACTGGTAGCAATGTCATCACTGTTCTCAATTTTAATTTTTCTCTTTGAAGACATTACAACGGGTGATTTTATAATACTTCTTACATACGATGTAACGTCGAATGCGAATGAGAAGTAACTGAACGTCGCGCCTCTGGAATGTCTCTGTGACCTATTATATTCGTATTTGGGACGGCCGCCCCACCAAGTTTCTTTTCTTTATGTTTTGCCCGATAGACTTACGACGACACTGAGGCGTCATGTTCGTGTTTGGTCCGATGACCTTGCGACGCCTCTGAGGCGTCATTGTAAGCGAAGGGGTTAATTGCTCGTAGACGATGGTGTTTTTCCGAGGAGTCGACGGTGCCGTTGTAACCGAATACTGGCGAGGATAGGATCGATACGTGGTGTGCGGACACGCGGAGGAGCGAGGGGTTACCGGTTGTCGAGGCCAATTTCGCGTTAGATATGTCTTGAGAGTTTCTGCTTCTCGATTACAACTAGTCGGACACGTTATCGCTAGGAATTCATCCGAGTGCACGAGACACGTGCAGGAAAGAAAGAAGGTCGTCCCTTTCCGATTTTTTCATCGACTTTTCAGCTCTCGGTTCAGCTTACGGCGATCTATGCCAACACTTTGCCGTCTTGCATCAGCAGCGGGTAAATTAGCTGGTCAGTTAAATAAAAATTAAATCGAAATACATGAAACAACGTAATAGTAATAAACATAATGAAAAGTAAAAATATCATCCAGATAAGATAATTTATGAATGATGCTTAGAGTCGGTACGCTTTCGGTCTGTAATCTCAGTCTGCCGATAGCAAAGTGTCTAACCTGACTCTGCACTTTACCGCCATTTCCTCAGGCCTGTATTCGCAGTTTCGAGATTACCACTTCCGGTCGAGACTCGTCGTAATCGATTCTTCAAATTCTCTTCGCGTGTCATTTTTTCAGGTATTCTCGTTGTTTGACGAACTGTCGAAAGAAAGATTACGTTCGATAAGCAGCGATCAAAGGTCAAAACACGATACCGATCGGCAATGTTATTATTATAAAAATCGTTGCACGTGTTGTTTCTCGAGATAACGTTTCGCTCGTAAGAGGAAAACTCTTTTTCCAAAGTATTTCTTAATCTCACTCGGCAAATCTCCACTTGTGCGTCCACGCTCGCTCTCTGTTGTGCAAGTGTCGTATTTCACGCAGCATTCGACGCAGCGTAAAGTCAAAAACTAGTGTCCCGAAATTCCAAGAATTGAGGTGATAGGCGCTAAAATGCCAGCAACTTGGTGTTTTCATCTGTCTCACGCACAGGCAAAACAAATTCTACGATTTGATTCTAATCGGGACGCTATTATCAGTCAGCTGTGTAATACCAGTGGCGATAAAACACGCTATCCGTTCACGTATCTACGGATTTGATATACTTGAAAAAAAAAAAAAAAGAGAAGAAGAAACACGATTACGAAAAATAAGACGGATTTCAGCCGAAAGAAAGTGTAGAGAAATTTTGAACGAAGAAATTTTCAGGTATGCTGATCGAACCGTAAAATGGGATTGGCGTGGGTTCGAGAAAGTAAAAGAAAAGTGACAAAGCAGGAGGAAGAGGCAATTGACAAGAGAAGAGAGACAAGAGCGCAGGTGGTGCGGTCGCACTCTGGCGGAATGCATCCGTCGGTGTCGGTGCAGCTGCTTGTCGCAGCTCGCTCGTGGACTGTTTGTAAGATCAAGGTCGCCCCGGTGTTTCGTGGGTAAACGTCCTCTGCAGTCGCCTTGAGTTGCATACGCGTGTCTCCTCCCGGCCGAGGGAGACCACACGCTTATCGGCTATTACGTCCCTCCTCCGCACCTTCCTACGATACCGATGCACCATAGAAAGCTACGTGTCCAACGTGTCTCCTTTATCGATCGGCTAAGCCGAGTCCCCGAATTGTGTCTTTATCGGTTATCGATCCCGAGCCACCGACGAGATATATGAATAGACCCAAGCATCTTACGAGATTTCGTGACCTGAAATACCAACACAGTAAAAAATCACTGGTTTTTTAGCGCGCTCTACGTTTAAACAACGGCGGGTTGGGGAACTAGTGAATACGCCAGAAATATGATTTTTGAGACCGATTGCAGTCGTCAAAGTTGTCAAACTTTCAATACCGAAATGTAAAGCTCGTCTGTGATCATACCAAGTAAAACGATACAAGCAAAATGTTTAATTGTATATCCAGATTCCAAAACACGAGATTAGTATCTAAAATTATTTCATTTTTTATCATGTGTTTATGTGTTTGTTTGTGTGTGTCAGAAAGTGCCCTGTTCGTGTTTTACGAATTTATCGATTGGTTTTTCGTTGGTCCCTCGTCGTCCTACGGTGCCCCGCTAGGGGGTCTAATATTTTACTTATCAACTAATCGTACCTACAGTTCAGTTTGGCTCTAAACTGAACTGCAGGTTGCGTAGTTCTTAGCTCGATATCGTTTTACAAACGTTAACGTTTGTAAAACGATATCAATTACCAGGTCTCACCACGAGGAGGTGACTACGCACGAGACCCGCCCCGGGGCTTACAATATATCGCACAACATACAACACATACAGTACATACGATCATACAACGATATATACAACGCATACGATCATACAGTCACACAATAGATACAATAATTCGCAGCCACACCACCGCATTCTGTACAAAGACACGTTTATCGAACTTGGAACGAAATTAGGAATCCCTCGTCTCCTCTCTTCTTTCGTTCGTTGTTGCTATTGCTACTTTGTTCGTTGCACTGGAGTCGAGTTTCCGAGTTTCGCAGTCAGCGTGTCGAATCGAGGTTAAACATTTAGACGCAAGTAGTCTAACGCTATCCCCAACGAGACAGTGGGGTTCCGTGGAACCGCTGAATCGGATTACCAAGGACGCTAGACTACAAGAATCTCACCTCGCCCTTTCGGACGAGGCTGCAGGCCCCGATTCGCTTCGCTGGCTACCAAACTTGGAGACTCGACCCTAGTACGACGAACAAAGTAACAATAGTAACAACGAACGAAAGAAGGGAGAAGACGAGGGATTCCTAATTTCGTTCCAAGTTCGATAAACGTGTCTTTGCGCAGAATGCGTTCACAATGAATTTACAGAGATTAACTAAAACTAAACGCACGCGACTTAAAGCTAAGACGCACGCAACTTAAAATTAAGACGCACGCATCCCACGATGTCCCTGGTGCTCTGCTGAGTCGATGTGCACAC
Source organism: Tetragonula carbonaria (assembly GCA_032399595.1). Lineage (NCBI taxonomy): Eukaryota > Metazoa > Arthropoda > Insecta > Hymenoptera > Apidae > Tetragonula > Tetragonula carbonaria. Next base: position 986,104 of record JAUCRC010000001.1, read on the forward strand.
GATGGATGTTCAATCGGTAATGAGTCTCCGTACCACTCGAGGTTAATTTATATTTCCGTCGGTCAGTGATCGGGAACAGTCGATAAGTTTTTTTCAAACTTCTAAAATTTAATCTTTGTGTACCCATCGAAAATTTAATTGATAATGAGCCCCACTACCGCTCAAGGTTAATCTAATGTTTCGGTCGTCGTTGATGCGGGACAGCTATTAATTTTCTTTTAGTATTTCTAAAAACAGTTTTTCCATTACACTAATCGATGATTTAATAGTTTCTACATTTCTGTCGCAATGGTACAGTTTCACGAATATGTTACAACGTTAAACGTGATATTTTATTAATTTTTTTTGTCATCTAACACCGAGTTTACATTTTCGTGATATTAATTTTTAAATTATAACTGCATCGATGTACGTTAAATAGAAATTTATGTAGTGAAAAATCATATCAAACGGTGATCGTCTCTTTGAAATAATCGCGCAACGTATAAAAATTTTTGCTAGTTTATTGTTTCAGAGAGCAAGGAATATTGTGCTTTTCTCCCGTTACTGTAAATAAAATAATTTAATCATTATAGACGAATTATTCAAACTATGAAATAACGTTTGTGAATTCAATCACTGATTCAATCGTTGCGAGTAAATAGTTAAAATTGGTAAATGATTCACGAAAATATAATCGAAATGCATTGTTTTACAGTTCGAACGATTCATTTGAAACGATTAAATTATTTTATTTTCTACGATATTTCTAGACTTATTTAACAATCTTCGCGACTTTTATATTACGGTTAAACAATTAAATTATTTCATTCAATAATTCAAAGTCATTTCTCTTAATTACATTGTTCAAGATTCTTATAAATTGTTAGTTAAAAATTTTATAAATAACAGTTAGAAACATTACGGACGAGAATTTATCGTTTAATCGTTGCAAGTAAATTAGAAATATTAGATAATGTTTAAACAATCAGAACATTCAGAAATAATATTTAAAAATTCGCTTCGAAAGTCGACCTTCAGGTAAAGTCAGTGATGCACAACAGGTGATAGTCTTCGTCAATACTTCCAAAAACACTTTTTCTATCACAGCAATCAATAACTTTACAGTTTTTATGTTTTGTTTGGTTAGAATTCTACGATTTTACAGTTTTATTTCACCCATTAATTTAAGGCAACAATAAATACTGTAATTTCTATATTTTTTTTAAATATGACATACTTTCTTTACTGGAAACAATGCTTGTAGAAATATTTTATCGACAAGTTGAAACTTTCATAAGTTTACAGGATAAAGATAATTCATTCGCTCTAATTTGTGAGTTTACAAATTTGTAAATTGAAAAACGTCATATCTAATTGTATTGTCCATGAAAATATCATGTTTCGATCAATTTTTTTGTAATACTTTTAAATAGATGTTAATAGTCAAATATACAGTAAATTCTTCATCCCAATTATTCATCAATTCTTCGTTGATGACGCACCATTACGTTCAATTCGATGAAATAACTCTTGAAATCCTGGCAACGCTGGTCCATATTTTTTGATTTTCGCGGCGAAGAACTTGCTAAATCGGTACGACAGGACGTGACACGGAAATGATAACGGGGCATCGAGCGGCCGAAAAAAAATACATTGGATGGTTCTATTCATATACCTCGTGATCGATCTTACACTCCGTTGTTTGCCTACATTGTTTGCTTTTTTTGCGCTTTTGCTTCGTCGATGCACCTTTTTTTTTTCTTTTTTTTCTTAATACATAGAGTGAAGAATCCTGGTCTTTAAACTCGTTTACTCCTCTATTGACAGAGGAACTCCGAGGTTTAATCTTTCGACGATGAAATCTCGCGATCGATGAAAGGTCAGAGCCGGCGAGTTTGTCCCTTTTTTTTTTTTTTTTTTTTGAACGGTACGACACACAGATCGTCTTCGGATTAATCTGAAAGCGTGAAGAGCAATATTCCGAAAAATTTTTAGGTTTAGGTTAGGTTTGATGCTAAAGGGAGGGGGTCGGTATCGTTTACAGTCAGATTATTTCATCGATTTAAATTTATTCTCATCCGTGTGTGTGTGTGTACATATATATATACATACATATACATACATATATATTCATATATATATATATTCTAACCCGAGTGTATATATATATATATATATATATGTGACACACACACACACACACACACACACACACGTATATTCTCATATACATTTATTCTCACCCGAGTGTGTGTATATATATATGTACTCATATATATGTATTCTCACCCGAGTGTGTATATATACATATATATATATATTATTCTCATATATATGTATTCTTACCCGAGTGTGTGTGTGTGTGTATATATATATATATATATATATATATATATATATATATATATATATGTATATGTGTGTACGTATGTATATATCTATATATACATTATATATATATATATGTATTCTCACCCGAGTGTATATATATATATGTATATGTGTGTACGTATGTATATATCTATATATACATATATATATATATATATGTATTCTCACCCGAGTGTGTATATATATATATATATATATGTATATGTGTGTATATATATCGAGCAAAACGTGTTCTCTTTCGAGCTTATTCTCCCTCACCTCGTGCTTTTTGTCTAGACGTTGGTAAATTCCACCAATCGGCTCGATGTTTCTTCTCTCTGTCTTCGCGTCGGCAAAGTTTTTATTTATAGATTTTCGTGCTTTCGATGCGAGGCTTTCGACTCCGATGCGTGCTACTTGCTCGAAGACGATCGAGCGACGAGTGGGCGTTTTCGAGCTGCGCTCGTCGTGGAAAGTAACGTGGAGAAACACACGGCAATGTTCGCCGCTTCGGATCTTTGGGTAGTTAAGGGCCGCTGCTAGCGCTAGAGAGAGAAAGAGAAAGAGTGAGAGAGAGAGAGAGGAAGGTCGGAGAGCACCGAGCAATCAACCCGTCGGTTTAAACCTTTTTTCGTCGTAAAACGAAACGTCGATGTTGCTCGCTCTTTGCCACGCTCGTTGCCTGCCTTCTCTACAGGAACCACGCTTTCGTCCCGATCGAACAGCAACAGTTTCTTTCGATATTAACGATATGAACGTTACTTTCTTTTCCTTGAACATTCGTGTGTACGTGTGTGTAATTTAATTTATATTAATTAATTCACATTAATTGGAACGCTATTAATTTGGAATCGATTTAGTAATAATTTAGTGTTTATTGTCTGCAGTTCCTCCGACATTTGCACTGTGAAGAAAATTACTTTCTTCTCTTCGAACATTTATATACGTGTCATTTAATTTATGTTAATTAGAATGCTATTAATTTATATTAATTATAGCGCTGTTAATTATTAATGCTATTAATTCATATACATTAGAGTGCTATTAATGCTATTAATTAATAGTATTATTGTTATCTAGTAACAGTTCTTTCGACATCTGCAACATAAGGGTTACCTTCTTTTTTCTACGTTTTACGTATAATTTAATTTACATTAATTAGAATTAATTTAATAGTAATTATTATCTACAGTTCTTTCGACATTTGCAATATAAAGGGAATTACTTTCTTCTCTTCGAACATTTATATACGTGTAATTTAATTTATATTAATTAGAATGCTATTAATTTATATTAATTATAGCGCTGTTAATTATTAATGCTATTAATTCATATACATTAGAGTGCTATTAATGCTATTAATTAATAGTATTATTGTTATCTAGTAACAGTTCTTTCGACATCTGCAACATAAGGGTTACCTTCTTTTTTCTACGTTTTACATATAATTTAATTTACATTAATTAGAATTAATTTAATAGTAATTATTATCTACAGTTCTTTCGACATTTGCAATATAAAGGGAATTACTTTCTTCTCTTCGAACATTTATACACGTGTAATTTAATTTATATTAATTAGAATGGTGTTAATTTAGTATTATAATATATTATAATTTGATCTGTGGGTGGTCCGCGTAACTTGCTCATCCTCGAACAATATCTGAGGCGTGCATCGTATGAAAAAAAAATCATTATATAAAAGTTGCATGGTTTCGAGGAACACATTCGGTAATGTATAAATGGGGGTGTTATGGAGATTTCAACGTTATCCCCATTTTTTTTCAATGGAATGATGTGCTTTTTCATCAATCGATTAATCGATGATGGGCCTCTAGGTATATATATATATATATATATATATATATATATATATATACGTACACATACACGCACACATATAAATGTATATATATATATATACATTATATACATTATATATATAATGTATATATATAATGTGTGTGTGTATATATATATATATATATATATATACATTCTTTGTAAAAAATTATTAGTTCGTATATTATAATAAAAATTATTAGTATATTAATTATAATAAAAATTATTAGTTCGTAAAAATTATTAGTACGTGTGTGTATATATATATATATATATACACATTTTTGTAAAAAATTATTAGTTCGTATATTATAATAAAAATTAATAGTATATTAATTATAATAAAAATTATTAGTTCGTAAAAATTATTAGTACGTGTGTATATATATATATATATATATCTTCTTTGTAAAAAATTATTAGTTCGTATATTATAATAAAAATTATTAGTATATTAATTATAATAAAAATTATTAGTTCGTAAAAATTATTAGTACGTGTGTATATATACATATATATATATATATATATATATATATATATACATATATATATATATATATACATTCTTTGTAAAAAATTATTAGTTCGTATATTATAATAAAAATTATTAATATATTAATTATAATAAAAATTATTAGTTCGTAAAAATTATTAGTACGTGTGTGTGTATATATATATATATATATATATATATATATACATTCTTTGTAAAAAATTATTAGTTCGAGGGATATTTTAACTTTACTTTTGTAAAAGCTATCTCGTATGAAGACCGATGGAACATTACGAATACAAAATACGAATGCTGTCCTTGTCACTCCTCGTAGATTTCACAAAAGTTGAAGTTACTAATTTCTCCACCAGAAGGCATTTGTTTTTTTTTTTTTTTCTTTGTCACAGAAAATATCAAGCTGCATCGATTTAATCAATGGATCAGAAAACGTATATGATGTATCGTTCCATTCCATTTGAAAAAGGAAAGATGACACGTTATCACCTGCAGAAAAAAAAAAAAATACGAAAGTGTACCTCTAAAACGTTTTGCTCTAAAAAATCTGAAACACCTTTGAAACTTTCTTGTTTTAAGAGAAATTTTTTTTTTTCTCTTGTCGTACAACGTATAGCTTGGAAATTATTCGAGGATCGGCGCAAGTTACCACTCTCCATGTATAAATAAAGTGAAATAAAAATATTAAATTCTCCGTTTAGAGGATTTTAATAGAAGAAATATAATTTCACGTCTCGTTTTATTCGTCAGTTGTTCTCCACGAAATTTATTAAAATTCTGAAGTTCTCTAATTTGTTGAAGATAATGCAATGGCCAGGCAGGGAACGTGACAATAATTGCGTTAACACTGATTAATATATCGAATGTATATATCACGTTAATATATCACGACACCTGTGGCCAAAAGTGCTGATCGATGCTGCAGATTGACCAACGACGTTGAAACAACATCGAGATTCAAAAGAGAAGGAGACAATCGATCGTACATAATTGTAACAAAGATTGCAAAAAGTGTTGTCAACGAGAAAACCAAAAAAAAAAAAAAAAAAGAAAAGGATTTCGCCAGAGTTGTTCTTCTCTTACCGAGGGATTAGTCGAACGCGCTCCTCGGTTCGTGTACACTCTCGGGCTCTCTCCTATAAATGAGAAAAAATCTCGCGATAGCGCTCGCGAGGGCATCCCTCGGATCTTCGCGAGAGTCCGCCTCAAGAGAGAGAAAGAGAGAGAGAGAGAGAGAGAGAAAAAACTGAAAGAAAAGAACGTCCGCGCGCATGGGCGTGCGGTAGAAAATCGCGCGAGAGAGCGAGATCGAGACGGCGAAAATGAGAGAAAGAAAAGCGGCGTTGCGGTCTTGGAACACGCGAGAGAAGTCTCTGGAGAGGACGCGAGAGGAGAGAGAGAGAGAGAGAGAGAGAGAGAAGAAAAAGAGAAAGACCCGTGCGTTGCGCCTTGTGCAGGTCTCTGCTGGCACGGAGCAGAGCGAGAAGAGATGGTGAACACACGCTGGAGAAGGTCGAAAAGGGGGGTCTGAAGGGTGGGGAGGGAGAAGTGGGATGCTGCGAGTGAGGCAGGAGAGCAGAGAGACGAGAGTGGACGGACGGCATACCACCACTGCTGCTCCTTACCCCCCTCGATGTTCGCCGACTCTGTGTTCTGCGTCTCTGTCTCTCGTGGCTTGTCTTTTATTCAGTTGGGGGCCCTGAGTTTGCCAAAGGCCCCGCTTCTCTCTCTCTCTCTTTCCCTCTTTCTTTCTCTGCGTTGTTGCCTCCCTCCAGCCGCCGCGTGACTCCCTCTCTCCTCTCTCTCTCTCTCTCTCTCTCTCTCAGTTTAACTCAGTCGCTCGGTCGGTGTTTCTCCGGGTCTCTCGCGAGAGCCAGGGCGAGAGAGAGGTGCAGCCAGCGTCGAGAGCTCGCGAAATGCCAGTGATTCGACGCGACTTGGACTACGCGCATTACGAGAGTAGTTTTCTTCCTCGCGCGACGAGGGGGCCCCCCGGTGTGTGCTTCTCTCCCTCCGCGATAAGGGTTGGACCCGCGTCGCGACGCTCTCGCTGCCTCGAGTACGCGCCCCGACGTATTCCACTCTAATCGTATCCTTGCTTTTGCGCCACGCTCGCGCTACTCTCGCTTGTATACTACTAGCGCCCGTCGTTTGCTCCACTATTTTTTTCTTTTTCTTCTTCTTCTTTATCCCTCTCCGTTTTGCACCTTCGCTTCGCGGAGAGTTACAGAAACGTGCTCTCTCTCTCTCTCTCTATTCGGAGATTCTTTCCTTTTTTTTTCCCCCCCCCCCCCACGGGGAGAGAAGGCAGTTTCGAACGTAATTCCGCGCTGGAAGCTATACCAGTGGTGTTGCCTCGCCGGCGGCAAAGTGTCGTAAAAAGAATCCGGCCGAGGGGAAAGTCTGTCTTCTTCTCGCGGGCGAAGAATTTGGCCCTTGATCGTGTCACGCTTTTGGCTTTTGCCGATTTTTCACCGAGTGAATTGCCCCTCCCCCCCTCTCCTCCCCTTCGGAGGACGTGGACCCACGACAGAGAACGACTCGAAATTGTCGTCGTCGTCGTCGTCGTTTTTGCACTGCCACGAAACTGGCTCGCGATCTCTTTTCGATCGCGCGGCGCGCGCACGGGAACCGAGAGCAAGAGTGAAAGAAAGAAAAGAAAAAAAAGAAGAAGAAGAAATCTCAGCCACCGTGCTTTCTCAAAGCTCGTGCTCTCCTCTCCGTGCCAGCGAGACAAAAGACGCGTGTGTCGCTGAAAAAATTTCCGCTAGTCGGAGCTCTCTCCGAGTTCGTGCCGTGGCGAAGTGTTTTTTTTCATCGTCGTGTTTTTGGTGCTACGAAGAGGAAAGAGTGTGACGAATAATCGGCTGCGACCTGTTGGAGAGAGGAAACATTCCGTGTACGTGGAACACGGAGGCAAAGGGTGAAATCGGTGTGTCGTAATGGTCGGAGGGCGGAGAAAGTATCGTCTGAACGTGTTCATCCAGCGATCCTCGAACGAGTATATAAAATAATGGAGAACGGTATCGGATGGGGTCGTCGTGCGCGGAAACGCGTGTGTGTTGGCCAGCAGCGGCTCGCGAAGCGGAATAACACGGCGTAAACGTTGATTCGCGATTATAATCGCTGCGAACTACCGTTTGCCATCGAGCAGGAAACAGTAGTAGTAGTAGAGAGCAGCAGCATGGTGGCAGCCAGAAAAATGAAGAGATGGGGTTTCGAGGCGGCGACGCTTCGTAAATAAGAGTCGGTCGAACTTTCGCTAGAATTGCCCGATGGTTTGACGATCGAAAATCGGCCACTTGGCGCAGCAAGGAAAAGGAGAAGGCAGAGAACGCGCGTCGAAAAAGGAAAGAGAGACACCGCGGTGATTCGCGACTGGAAGACCTCGGTGTGTTGCACCTCCCGAGATCGAGAAGAAGGAACGCGCAAGCGTGCGCGACAGAGATCAACCACGAGGGAGAGGAACCACGGAGATGAAAGAGAGAGGAGAGAATCAGTGCAACCTCGCAACCTTCGTCCCTCTTTCTCGCACTTTTGGTCTCTCACTTTCTCCTCGATTCTCTCTCTCTCTCTCTCTCTCTCTCTGTCTGTCTCTTGCCCTCGTCTACTCGTAGGGACTAGCTCGGCTAAGGACTCTCGAGGAAGACGCGTGTGAGGCTCGAGTCGAGATCCGAGTTCGGCGAGGTCTGTTCGATTTTCCTTGCGACATTCGAGTGAAAAAAAGTGGGAAAAAAAGTAGGAGGGAACAGAAGGGGGATTTCCGGGCGGCGGGTGGTACACATGAGATCGCGATATTGGAAGAAAAAGTCACGGAGACTTGTGCACTCGAGAGAGGAGGGCGGAGAAGGATGAAAGGACGAAGGATCGACGGCGCGGTTTGAGCGGTGAGAGACCGGCCGAACCGATGAGGCCGCTGTCGTTCGAGAACCTGAGGAGGCTCGTCGGCCGCAAGAAGGACCGTAACGAGCCGTCCTTCAAGCGCAGCGAGTCCTTCAAGCGGATATCGATAAGGAAGAGTTACCTGGACCGCGGCAAGCGGCGCAACAAGCTGCAGAAGAGCCTGGAGCCGACGATCGCTTCGCCATCCTCCCAGGTCGTCGAGGCGAACGCGAAGAAGCCAACCGTGGAGAAATCACAGGCGGTGATAAAGGAACAGAGACCGAAGAAGCTGCAGGACGACACTCTGAGCCGCGAGTCGATCAGCTACGACGAATGGCTGCAAGGTGTCAGCTCGTCCTCTCGCGAGAAGTTGGACGAGCTGCACCGCGAACAGCAACAGAACAAGCAGAACAACAGACAACAACAGCAACAGCAGCAGCAGCAGCAGCATTTTGCTCCCGCGAGGAACAACCAAGTGGCCAAGTTTCACAGACAGAAGAACGAGGAGGCCGCCGACCACGTGGCCGACGAGCTGAAAGTTCTCGAGCTGGACGCCTCGCCGGTGCTGCCCTCCAAGTCATCCCACAGAATCATCCACTCGAACGAGACGATCACGACGATCCGCAATGAGAAGAAGAACGACGACGGCGGCGGCCATCAGGAGGTGGTGCTGCAAGTACAGGAGACAAAATCGGTCGAAGGACCGCCACCACCCAGCGTCAGCGTGAATCTCGGCCGGATATGGAGGGACGCGGTCCCGATGCCATCCGGCCCGTCGATCCACCACTCGTTGGACAGCGCGTTGAAGGAGAGGAAGCCGCAGCCCACCGTTGCAAGGACAGTTTCCGCTCCGGAGAAGAGCGTCGCCGGCAAGGACGTCTCGTCCGCGTTCGGCTTCTCGCTGAGGATCGCCAGGCTGGCCGACTTTCGTCCAGGGTTGATATCCATCCCACGCACGTTTCCCAATTCTTGCTGGATCGTCGACGATGAAATCACGAAAGTCCGGAGAAGTTTAGTCGCGAGAATAATGCGACAGTCTCGGTGAAGAGAGCGAGTCGAAATCGAGAATCGGTTAGACGAGTGATGGAAATTCAGAGCCATTGGTTATCTCTTCTTTTTTTATTTATTTATTTATTTTTTTCCGCCTCTGACGAAGCGAGAGAATTTTTCGTGAATTTCATCGATCGATGATCTCTCTCTCTCTCTCTCTCTTTGTCTGTCTCTCTTTCGCGCGCGGTATTCGAAGACGGGCAGACGGTTATATTTTCGATAATGACGGTGACGGTTTAGGGGCACGAGGAACGGTTTCTTTAACCGGAGGACGAAGAAGTCGACGCCGAGCGTGAGCGTCGAGGGTTACTTCAAACGAAGCAGCACGCTCAGACGATCCAGCTGTCGTCGACGCGGCGGCGGAAAGCGGACGTCCCAGAGGGCGAAGAAGAAGCAGCAACAGCAACAGCAACAGCAGAAGCAGAGCCAGACGACGGCGCGGTCCAACAGTCCTCCCGTGTGGTTCGTCCCGCCGGAGAGACGCCGCTCGAGACGGCAGACGCGAGTCTGGCGGGAGATCAGATACTTCCCCGAGACGGAGATCCCGACGATGAGCGAGAGGATCGACGACTGTTGGTCGAACCTGTCCGATCTGGATCAGTTCGACGACCTGAAGCTGTTGCTTTCGGGGGACTTCAACGACAGGCGTGAGAACAACGACGGGGGCTTGAACTCGTTGGTCTCGTCGTCGTTGGGCTCGTTCTCGGCGACGTCCTCGTCGTCGTCGGCCTGTCGCCGGCCACCGAAGATCAGCGACTTCAACGAGGATAAATTGTTCTCCGAGGAGCTGCGTGCCAGCGGCGTGCTCGCCCGCAGAACCACATGGCGGCCGGTGACTTCCAACTACTTCGCCAGCAACCAGTTTCTCAGCTTTCTGTCCAAGGGTTCGAGCAAAGAGAAGGCGAGGACCGACTCGTCGACCTGCTACTACAGGTGTCTCTCGTCCACCGAAAGCGAAACCGAGGACGAGACCGATCGCCTCGGCCCCACCGAGCGCAGAAAGAGCTCTCACGCGATGCACAGGCAGCAACACTTGAAGAGGCAAAGGTCGGGGGGCCTCAGGAGAAGACCTCTCAGGCGGAAGTCTCAGCTTCGAAAGGCCTCCGGTCAACCGGTCTTTCTCGTGCGAAAGTGCTCCTCCTTGAGGAAAAGACCCAGTAAGAACACTCTGTCTAGCGACCGTGTCGTTGCTATTCCCTGAGCAACTTTTCTTTCTAAAAATCTAACACTTTTTTGACTCTTCTTTTTTTCTTTTTTTCCTTTTCTTTTTTTTTTCTCATTTTCATTATTTATAGTCGCATCGACCACTTGTGTTGTGGGTTATTAGCGACTTGGAACTAATTATTACAATTTATTATAAAGGTTAGATCGTCTCAAAAAGACCGCTTCTTCAATCTTTAGGATGACTTATGTTCTTCTTATGATGGGTTATCAGCGACTTGACACTAAATATTACAATTTATTATATAAGTTAAACTGTATTAATTATAAAATTGATTCTTTGTCATTTAGGTTGTCATTCAGGGAATATGTTCTTCTCACGAAGGGTTGAAACTAAATATTACAATTCATTACATATTTAAGTTAGATTGTATTGTCTCTAGGATTGATTCTTTATCCTTTAGGTTGTCATTCAGGGAATATGTTCTTCTCACGAAGGGTTGAAACTAAATATTACAATTCATTACATATTTAAGTTAGATTGTATTGTCTCTAGGATTGATTCTTTATCCTTTAGGTTGTCATTCAGGGAATATGTTCTTCTCACGAAGGGTTGAAACTAAATATTACAATTCATTACATATTTAAGTTAGATTGTATTGTCTCTAGGATTGATTCTTTATCCTTTAGGTTGTCATTCAGGGAATATGTTCTTCTCACGAAGGGTTGAAACTAAATATTACAATTTATTATAACAGTTAGACTGTCTTAAAAAGTGTATTAATTTTAGGACCGCTTCTTCAAGGACCTTTAGGATGACTTATGTTCTTCTTATGATGGGTTATCAGCGACTTGACACTAAATATTACAATTTATTATATAAGTTAAACTGTATTAATTATAAAATTGATTCTTTATCCTTTAGGTTGTCATTCAGGGAATATGTTCTTCTCACGAAGGGTTGAAACTAAATATTACAATTCATTACATATATAAGTTAGATTGTATTGTCTCTAGGATTGATTCTTTATCCTTTAGGTTGTCATTCAGGGAATATGTTCTTCTCACGAAGAATGAAACTAAATATTACAATTCATTACATATTTAAGTTAGATTGTATTGTCTCTAGGATTGATTCTTTATCCTTTAGGTTGTCATTCAGGGAATATGTTCTTCTCAAGAAGGGTTGAAACTAAATATTACAATTTATTATAAAAGTTAGACTGTCTTAAAAAGTGTATTAATTTTAGGACCGCTTCTTTATCCTTTAGGGTGACTTATGTTCTTCTCGTGAAGGGTTATTGGCAACTTGAAATTAAATGCTACAATTTGTTATATAGGTTCAACTGTTTCAGAAGATTTCTTTTCTTCATTTCCATTATTTAAAGTCGCATTATGCAAAACCGCTTGTCTAGCTCTTTGCTAGCAACTTGAAACTAAATATTACAATTTATTGTATATGTTATACTGTATTAGGATTATTGATTCTTTATCCTCTAGATTGTTCTTGAACATAAGTCCTTTACTGAAAAAAAGGACTTATGTTTAGTTGATATCTATTCATAGGTATATTTTCTGTACTGGACAATATGTTTCACTGTTTATTAAACTTTGCACAAATCACAAATTGGATTTTGGGATACTGGCGGGTAAATTTTGTACTTTTGTGGCCCCTTATGATACTTGAGATTACAATTTGGTCCTGTCTTGGTAGAAAACAAGCAATGGTCTTCTTAAACACTGCTTCTTACTGTCTATACTGGCTTCTCGTTCTATATTCCACTCGATTCACGTTGATCACTCGGTCAGTTTGGTTTCACCGTCGTTTTTGCCCCGGTTAAACTCCACAAGAATCCGTGCACGTACGTTCTTACTAATTGTCGCCTGTTTCTCATTCGAGCTCGATCGCCCGTATTTATTATATACGCTCGCTTATTTATTCTCGTTGCAATCAGGAAACTGAACGTCGCACTCGACAACTATGAGACCTGTTTTCACTCGGCTGATTGATCAATAAAATTTTTATCGGTCCTTCCAGGACCATTGTGCTAAATAAATCTGGCTAACAGCCCGGACTTGCTTTTTTACAGTAGCTAATAACTCTAACAAGAAGAATCTCAAAAGAAAAAATTCTTGATGGAAGAATAATTTACGCAAACTGAACTTCTCATTGCTACTTTGTAAAATGGCTTTTAATGACTTCATAATAGGAAATTACTGTTCAAAACATTGAAATAGGATGATTATTTCTAATGCTGTGTTCTCATTTCATTGGAAGTGAAGTACTTCATTGTACTTAGATATTAAATAAATTGCTGGTAGGCGATGCAAAAAAAAAAAAAGGGCAAAGAGTTAGTTGACAGGTAAACAAATCCAAGTACAGGTATTATTAGCAAGTAGGGGGGCAGCGTTGAAAAAAATTGCGATCAGATGTGCGTGAAAAATTGACGAGAGCAGATACATAATGATCGTAGGAAGGGTTAATCATGGTTGGGGATGTTCAGTAACCGCAAGATTTGCTGGTACATCCCCAGCCATGTGTTAACTATTACGCTGGCCAAAAAGTAACTGTGTCCTTTTTGTATGCAAACGAAAGGCGAATTTTTCCACGAGAAATAAAAAGAATTTAACTTTTGAAATTAATATATTGTCCATTTTATTCGATCATCTTTCGCCATTTTTCAGGCAACTTGTGTTCAAGTTGGTTACATTTAAATATAGGTTAGGTTAGTTACATTTAAATATAAGTTAGGTTAGGTTTAGGTTACGTTTAAATGTAACTAGCTTTGTTGCTAACTGTATATATGTACATATATATATATTAGAAAATGTGATTCAGTATTCAAAAGAGTTTTTACGATAAAGTTTTAAAATTCTTTCGAGAAGAAAAGTTCCAAGAAAGAAATTTAGTAAACCATTTCTGAAACACTGCAGCAGTAATTTTTTTTATGAGTTTGCTCTTTCGTTCCTTTTTTTAAATTTTAATTGAAAAATCAAACCTAATAATTCAATAATTGCGAAAAATTTAATAATTTAACTTTTTGTAAGTTTCTGTTTTTTTTCTGGAGATAGTGCAGCGATACATGACGAAAAATATGTCCCTTTTCGATGTGCTATATTGAAATCGACGCCAAACAAATAATTGTTATCGGGATCTTCTTTTTCTAAAACAAGCTTGGACAGTCAGGTATCAGTAGATTACTAGATCGCAAAATCATATTTTTGGGAATATAATTAAACAAACAGAATCTTAGTAGAGAATTGTTCAGCGTACCAAACGATATAAAAAAGCACTGTGACTTTGAATATGTCGTGTATTGTTTCACATCATTCTATGCAATTTTGTATCCTGAAATTTCCTATAAACGCATAAAAATCGGCAATGTACAGGTTACACAGTGAATTTGCAGTTTAGAATGAAGTTAGTTACATTTAAACGAAAATATACATATACACATATACATATACATACCCATATACATATATATACATATACATATACATACCCATATACATATATATACATATACATACATACATATATATACACGTGTATATATATATATATATATATATATATCCATATATTTTTTAGAGAAAAAAAAACGCAATTACTTTCTGGCCAATCAAATAATCGTTATGCATCATGTATAATTTTTATTCATGAATTTTTTTTCATTCTATTCAGCTATAAAGAAATTAAATTCAAAATTCGAGCTGAGGTTTCGTAGGTTTGCAATTCCTTTCGAATCGAAGCCATAACGAGTACAACCCGAACATATTTACAAGACGAACCAGGGGGTTGAAGAGACTTCGATCTCGATCTTTTTAACGACTCTCTCGATCACAAGATTAAACGTCAAACGCACATGCGTGATGCAATGCGTCCTCTTCCGCAAAAATATAACGTAATAACACTGTTTCCTTCACATCGGCAAAATCTCACGATTGTTGTTTCGCGTTGCTTTTCTTTTCTCACGTGGCTTTATCCGTCGAGCAAACAAACAAACAAACAAATAAATCATGATCTCCGAATGACTCGCGAATGAAAAATCGATTCCAGATAACATACATACATATATATACACGTGTATATATATATATATATATATCCATATATTTTTTAGAGAAAAAAAAACGCAATTACTTTCTGGCCAATCAAATAATCGTTATGCATCATGTATAATTTTTATTCATGAATTTCTTTTCATTTTATTCAGCTATGACGGTGCGTCCGTTTCTCGTTGAATTTTTCTTCTTTCGATTTTCGCACTGTCCGCGAAAGACTCTTCGCCTGAACGATACGATCGAAACGTCTCGCAATGCAGATGTAGAACTAGCCTACGGAATCGGTACTTTCGACGATTTGCTGCGATCGTTCGTCGAAAACGAATCGATGAAATTTAACAATGAAAATTGAACGAAACGCAGAGACCGACTGCGAGAGAGAGAGAGAGAGTCAGAGTCAGTCTCTCTCTCTCTCTCTCTCTCTCTCTCTCGATACGATCGTTTCATTTCAGCCGTGTGCTCGTACACGTTACTTTTCTTCCAGCTGCGTGCGCGCGTTTTCAAACTTTTCCGCGAGAGAAAATTCATCGAACGAGAGAACGAGTTTGCAAGTCGATTCACAGTGATAACGTTTGCCGGCCTAGTTTTCGTTCTGTGCCGGTGCTTGCACACCTGGGGCGGGCGGGGGGGGAAAAAAAAAGAGAATCGTGTCTCGGCCGTTAGCCGATCGATTCTAGGCATTTTCTCGAGTTACCAGGCGTGACGCCAGGCAAGCATGCCAGCTCGTTTTTCGCTGGCATCGCGCGAGACACGTGGGGGGCACGCTGTGCTGCATGCTCTTGCCACGAAGAAACTTACCGATGCCATGCCCTTTCTAATAGAAGAATTTCGCGGACCGAGAGTAGGTTTGTTGAAAGACCTGTTCACTCGTTAAACAAATCATCGCCGTCGTCGGGAAACAATGGGCCATTGATCGAGCCTCCTCGTTGACGACACACAAGTTGGCGGTCTTGAGACAAATTCCTCTCGACGAACCGCGGGATTAATTCCACTGTTGGTTAACACTAGAACAGTGGTTCCCGATTTTTCTTTTTTCTCGACCAAGCTCCACCTGAGCATCTCTAAAATTCTGATGAAAATCCACCTCCGTGACACGTGATTCTTATTATTCGAAAAGTGAATTTTTTAACGTGGAGGAAGTCTAAAGCCATCGAGTAAGGTCTGGACGAATTTCCGAAGAGAGTGACACTCGCGAAAGAAAATTCGCTTAATAATTTATTCTCGAATTGCAAGAAGTTGCAAATATTCTTGTTCTTGAAATTCGTGAAAAAATTCACTTATTCTCGAATCATCTTGTGGGACGTTGAGAACCACGGGGCTAATATAATACATACAGTATACATATAATATAACACATATAATATAATACATATAATATAATACATACAGTGACCCCACAATAATATTGGACATTAAATATTGTTATGATTTTGTAAAAAAGAATCGCGCAATAGAAAACTAGAGTCTGTTTCGAAGCCTCTATTTTCATTCTATTTTAAGATATACATATGTATTTATTTATTTAAAACAAAAAAACGCAATTTTTGGCTAACCCAGTGGTTCTCTATCTTTTTTTTTTTTTTTTGACCAAACTCCACCTGAGCATCTCTAAAATTCTGATGAAAATCCACCTCCGTGACACGTGATTCTTATTATTCGAAAAGTGAATTTTTTTAACGTGGAGGAAGTCTAAAGCCATCGAGTAAGGTCTGGACAAATTTCCGAAGAGAGTGACACTCGCGAAAGAAAAGAATTAGAAAGTTCTAAATTCTCGTTTAAAGAAATGCAAAAGATTCGCTTAATAATTTATTCTCGAATTGCAAGAAATTGCAAATATTCTTGTTCTTGAAATTCGTGAAAAAATTCACTTATTCTCGAATCATCTTGTGGGACGTTGAGAACCACGGGGCTAGTATAATACATACAGTTGACCCCACAATAATATTGGACATTAAATATTATTATGATTTTGCAAAAAAGAATCGCACAATAAAAAACTAGAGTCTGTTTCGAAGCCTCTATTTTCATTCTATTTTAAGATATACATATGTATTTATTTATTTAAAACAAAAAAACGCAATTTTTGGCTAACCCAGTGGTTCTCTATCTTTTTTTTTTTTTTTTTGACCAAACTCCACCTGAGCATCTCTAAAATTCTGTTGAAAATCCACCTCCGTGACACGTGATTCTTATTATTCGAAAAGTGAATTTTTTAACGTGGAGGAAGTCTAAAGCCATCGAGTAAGGTCTGGACGAATTTCCGAAGTGAGTGACACTCGCGAAAGAAAAGAATTAGAAAGTTCTAAATTCTCGTTTAAAGAAATGCAAAAGATTCGCTTAATAATTTATTCTCGAATTGCAAGAAATTACAATTATTTTTGTTCTTGAAATTCGTGAAAAAATTCACTTAATTACTTATTCTCGAATCATCTTGTGGGACGTTGAGAACCACGGGGCTAGTATAATACATACAGTTGACCCCACATTAAATATTGTTATGATTTTGCAAAAAAGAATCGCACAATAGAAAACTAGAGTCTGTTTCGAAGCCTCTATTTTCATTCTATTTTAAGATATACATATGTATTTATTTATTTAAAACAAAAAAACGCAATTTTTGGCTAACCCAGTGGTTCTCTATCTTTTTTTTTTTTTTTTTGACCAAACTCCACCTGAGCATCTCTAAAATTCTGTTGAAAATCCACCTCCGTGACACGTGATTCTTATTATTCGAAAAGTGAATTTTTTAACGTGGAGGAAGTCTAAAGCCATCGAGTAAGGTCTGAACAAACCTCTGAAGAAAGTGACATTCGTGAAAGAAAAGAATTAGAAATTTTCCAAAATTTTCATTTAAAGAAATGCAAACGACTGACTGTTAATAATTCATTCTCGAATTGTCTCTCTGCGAAGCGTGGTTGAGAACCACGGGATTGGTTCTTGACTACCAAAATGGTCAAAATAAAACCAATTCATAGTTTTTGTTAGATATTTTATAGACGTGAGACAGCTTACTTTCGATGATTTAAATAATTTTTCTCAAAATATACAAATAAAAGCTTGTATGTTCTCCATTTTATAAAGTTTCTCTATTGTTTTGACTTTTCTGATGTCTCTGATGGAAATTTTATGCTTTAATCGTCGGTATTACAGAACGAAGTTACAGTAGCAAATGAACAGGGGGCTCTGTTTCTCAAAGTATCAAAAGAATGGCGGCCACTTTCTTATGAAACACACACACACACACACACAGAGAGAGAGAGAGAGAGACATTTCTGTCGAATCAGTCGTTCAAATTCACGAATTTGTCGTGAGATAGGTTAGGTTTACCCTACTAACAACTGTCGTGAGAGAGGTTAGTTTTACTCTACTGATGACTAGTCGTTGCGATAGTAATCCTGCTCAGTACCAACACACTATCAATTGAACGTATAATAGTATTTTACATCCGTGCAAAATTTCTTACAAAGGGAGTATTTTTTTCTCAGAGAAATGGCGTTCACGTTCTTATTAAATACACCTTATAACTGACGAAGAAGAATAAAAGGCAGACGTGTCTGAAGAAGGTTCTGATCATTGGAGTCTTCTGGGCTACTTGATCGTTATTCAGAATAAGATCTTGCGACTCGAGAATCATTATGATGTATGACAATGTTTGTCAGAAACGAAGTCTTAGCTTGAATAACGATCAGGTAGCTTGGAGAACTTCACTCTTCTTCAGGCCTCATCTCTTCTTCTTCTTCTTCTTCTTCCTCGGCAGCTAAATGGCTCCCTTTCGCTCTCTTGCGTGTGCGAGTTTTTTTCTTTTTTTTCTTTTTTTTCTTTTTTGTTACTGGTTCTGCAAAAACAGGTCTTGGAAATTTGCGTAGAAATACCTCGGAGTCCCCTGGGAATTGCTTTTCTCGGTAAGGAGGCACGTTTGGCGAGGCACGTAGCGCTCTTAGCGATAGTTTGGCGTCTCCATTTCCAACTGGTCGACCGGTGGATTGTCCGAGCAGTTTCTAGCTTCGGCTTTGAACCAGCCGATCGTCCTCGAAATTCCACATAGTTGTTCGCGTCTGCGAGGAGATCAGCCCGTACGGGATCGGGAGCCAGCTGCCGATCGAAATACGCCCTTTTTCGGTCTCGATCTCGATCTCGATCTCGGTGGAGAGTTCGAGATCGGCGACGCTCGAACGGAACGCGGAGCATTGAGAAATTCATCTCTCGTATTTAGCCATTCGGTCGAGGGCAGGCTGATTCGACGCGCAATCCTCCTCCCGTCTCCTCTTATTTGCCTATTTTCGAGTACACGCGATCGTGTAATTGCGCACGTTCGCATGTTGTTGCGGTTCGAACTTCCTTTCCGTTCGACGAGTCAGCCGTACGATATATGTTACATTACACAAAGGATCGATGTATTATATTGGTCCATTTCAGCGAGGCTACTTCGAGTTGCGACGATGCGAAAAATATTTCGCCCCTAACGTGAATGGTATCGAAATGCCAGTAATTGGCAAGAGTTTCTGTTCAAGGTCATTTGTTTTTCTCTTTTTTTTTCTTTTTATTGCATCGCGCAGCTGATGAAAAAAGATGTGTAAAAGACATGACTTTGAAAGTTTAAGTTTTACACATAAATTTCAGTAGACAACCGATCGAAAATTTCTGACCCTCGTTGTTGCAAATAAATTAGTTCGTCATTGTCTACTTTTCGCCGTTTGTTGTCACTGTTTTCCATCTGTTGACTAGATTCCCAAGGCCTTTTTTTTTAAAAATAAAAGCCTCGTGATTTAGCAAAGCACTAACCATTGTTTTAACCAAGGATTTTCTTCTTAGAAAGCGGTTCACGAAGCGGAGAAGGTGATAGTCTGATGGGATTAGGTTTAGGTTAGGTTTAATCTGGTTTTCCATCTGCTAACTAGATTCCCAAGGCCTTTTTTTAAAAATAAAAGCCTCGTGATTTAGCAAAGCACTAACCATTGTTTTAACCAAGGATTTTCTTCTTAGAAAGCGGTTCACGGAGCGGAGAAGGTGATAGTCTGATGGGATTAGGTTTAGGTTAGGTTTAATCTGGTTTTCCATCTGCTAACTAGATTCCCAAGGCCTTTTTTTAAAAATAAAAGCCTCGTGATTTAGCAAAGCACTAACCATTGTTTTAACCAAGGATTTTCTTCTTAGAAAGCGGTTCACGGAGCGGAGAAGGTGATAGTCTGATGGGATTAGGTTTAGGTTAGGTTTAATCTGGTTTTCCATCTGCTAACTAGATTCCCAAGGCCTTTTTTTAAAAATAAAAGCCTCGTGATTTAGCAAAGCACTAACCATTGTTTTAACCAAGGATTTTCTTCTTAGAAAGCGGTTCACGGAGCGGAGAAGGTGATAGTCTGATGGGGGTTAGGTCTAGGTTAGGTTTAGATTAGATTTAGGTTATATTTAATCAGATGGTGAATATGGTGGACTGTCGCACACAAGTTTAAACATGGAATCTAGAAATAGATCTTTCTCAATGCGATTGAGCGGAAAGAAATTATACAGTGATATTTTTTGTGCTTTGTGCTCTTCACGCATGTCATGTGGTAGCCATATCTGTACACACTTTTCCATTTTGATGGAGATGTTTCTATGTAGTGGACTAGGAAATCCCGAACGTTAAATACAGTTTGATAATAATCCGAGTCAATCAAAACTCCAAAATCTCGAGAACCAACGTTGGCATTTAAAGAATTGAAATATATATATATATTTAATAATTGAATATACA
Source organism: Tetragonula carbonaria (assembly GCA_032399595.1). Lineage (NCBI taxonomy): Eukaryota > Metazoa > Arthropoda > Insecta > Hymenoptera > Apidae > Tetragonula > Tetragonula carbonaria. The sequence goes on from JAUCRC010000001.1 coordinate 1,006,703, forward strand.
GGATGATTCACGTAACTTGCACACCTGAGATAACTTTCAAATTAGGTTGTAGTCTAATTGAAAAATTGTTTAACACAAAAGCTGTAGTATGGTTTTAAGGAAAGGAAGATATAGTGTATCAATTTTTTCTGGGTTCGTACGCCATATTTTGTCTTCCTTGAAACCATTGAAACTATTGTGTTAAACAGTTTTTCACTGGACGCATAATTTAAAAGATATTTCACGTGTGCAAGTTACGTGAATCACCCTGTATAACACACACACACACACACACACACACACACACACACACACACACACACACGCACGCACGCACGCACGCACGCACGCACACAATAATTTAATATACATTGCAAGTTATTGCATAGAAACTCAGAAACCATGTTTTTCCATGAAATTTTTCTCTTAGTTTCACGAAACGTGAATGAAAACTGAGTGGACAAGTGGCACGCACCTTAATGCACACTATTTTCATAAATATTTCTTTCAAAAAGAAGTTGGACCTTCTCAAAAACGACATGTAGATCTAATGAAGTCGACAAACCGAACGGAAAGTCGATCGTCGATCTGTCTTTGTTTCAACTATTCTCCCCGAGCTCGGCAAACGCGACGAAGCGTCATAATGGCCGATTGACGATTCCCATTAATCGTTGCAATTTCTTGTTCCAGGGGACATTACGCAAAAGGGCTACGAGAAGAAACGGACACGTTTGCTACAACAGTATGCCTCGAAGCAGTTGGGTGAGTCGGATGACTTTTCTGTTTTGCTCGTAGCAAATTAGTATTTTACAATTAGCCGAAACGAGTTTCACACGACGCTCGTCGTCGTTTTTTTTTTTTTCATTCTTGGCGAAACAACGACACACGTGGACGAGAAGCTGGCGTCGTGATCGCGCGTGATCTTTTCTTTAGTTAGTTTCGCGAGTTCTCCGATAGACAGAGCCCCCTTGTGCAACACAGGTAGACCACAGGGGGGCTTCAAAGTATAGCGCGTTGCGCAAGATAAAAAATGAAAAATTGTGAGCTAGCCAGTACAAAAAAAAAAAAAAAAAGAAGGAAGGACAAATAATTTTTCAAGTTTATTTTTATTGGGAATATCAATAACTACCAAAATGGTCAAAATGACCGGTTTATAATTTTTAGGTTAGGTTTAGGTTAGGTTAGGTTTCAACAGGATTAGGTTAGGTTTTAGCAGATGTAAAACAATGCATCTTTTTAAAAGATTTAAACGATTCTTCCTGAAAAGTATTGCGAGAAGTATTACTCTAAGTGTTTCCATCTTTTGCTTTTTCTACTGTAACGTCTCTGAATGGGAATTTCTTTCAGTAAATTTCAATACGCGCACAACACGAGAACCAAACCAAAAAAGAGGGGAAAAACATACGTAGATACATACAAACTATTTTCAGTTAATAATTTTCTCCCTCGTCGCTGCGCAATACAGTTAAAATACGAGAAACGTCGTTTCCTTTTTTTCTCCCCGGTCGAACAGTATCGTCGTTGCTTCTCGAATTTTCTATCCGTCATTTTTCAAGCGCCTTGTTTTGAATTGGTTCTGACCAGATTGCACGTTTTTTTTTTTTTCCCCTCCCTCGATCCGATGTGTTTTCGGGCCGGTGAAGAATTAGGCGAAAGTTGGTCTCTCTTCGCGCGTTACTCGACGAAGCTTCTCTCGTCCTCGTGGTCGTCGCGATGGTGATAATCTCGCCTATTGCGCCACATCCAGAGACGCAACAACCTCATCAGTCTCTCTCATTCTCACTCTCTCTCTCTCTCTCTCTCTCTATAGTCGTTGGTAATATTAATCACGTTCCGATTCTCAAGAGGCACGGGGCATTGCTTTCCATGCACAATGCTGGCGTGTGCAATCGTAATATGGGAATAAAAGGAGGAACCGAGCGGACACGAGGCCGCGTGTTCTTCCTCCTCCCTCCCCCCCCCCTCCTCCTTGTCCTCCTCCCTCGGGGGCCGCCCGTTTTCCATTCGTCACCTTCTACCGGTTTTTCCTTCTTACGCAATCGGCCGGCACTGCCTTGGCTATTACAGCGCTATTATAGCGCGCGTTCACGGTCTCCGCGGCGAAGATTTTTTTCTTTTTCCCCGCCGATTTGACGGAAGACTTTTCGCGCGTGTCTCGCACACTCCGCCATCCGCGTTTTCGCAGTCGCGAAGGAAATGATCGCCACCGGTGATTCCTTTCTCTCGTGAAGAATTCGTCGCACGTTGTTGGAGTACTTGGTCCGAGAAATCGAAACAAGAAAAAGAAAAATAAAAAGATTGTAATATTTCTGATATTAAATATTTAATATTTCTTCGTTGATGATGTAATATTTCATTATATTTATTTGTTTAATATCATCAATGATAATGATATTAAATAACGTAATATTTCTTCGTTTTTTCTTTTTTTTCATTTACACGCTCGAAGTTTATCATGTGCAATACGAATACAAGATGGAGTACGACTTGAAGTTGGCTGAAGTTGACTTTTAAATTTACGCGTCTAATGGGAAATTGTATTGTAGACTTTTTTAGAGAGGCAAATTACACGGCGTGTCAATTCTCTATACGTGTTGAGGTCATCTTTATTTTTTTTTTTTTTAATTGGACCATATATTTCTCGAAAGAATATTAAATTCCAAGTAAAAACAGTATTTCGAGCCACGTCGAGCCCAAACAATAATGGCTAAAGGGGAGATACTTTACGACAGCGTTCGTTTTGAAAAAAATGCATTATGCAAGAAATTACTCGTTTTGAGGAAATATAAAAATTACGACAAACGAATAAATGTAACGATGATTCCAGCAATGCGTATGTATACAACGCATGGTATAAATATACGATGATTTTGGCAATATATATAATATATATTATTTTATAGATTTTAGTGTGTGTGTGTGTGTATATGAGTTGTTATTTACATTTATTATTTATGTACGTATGCTTCAGCTCGTACTCGACTCGACGTAAATATTCTAACTATTTCTCTCATTCTTGACTTTTCAACTCCAACACATCATTCATTTACCATATGATTGAATCCATCTTGATAGCCGCTTTCACGTGACAAAAAAAAAAAAAAAAGAAAAAAATAGCATTCTATATAAAAAATTAAAGATCTCAATTTCGTGAAAAATGTTGCAAAAAAATATGTACATGTATATTGTTGTACACTGCTATGTTGTACTATAGCTGTCTCTTCTTGTTTACTATTTCCGAGAAAAAATAACGCGAACATCCAGTATACACACATATATATATAAATCTCTTGACTTTTGATCAAGTTCAACGAATGTAACGAGGCTTAATACCTTTTTATTCCTCCGGAGAATTATTTATTATTCGTTTTGGCTCGCGTAAGATTTTTGAAGTTGACTATTTCGGGCCAAGTACTCCATTGTGGTTAGGTTAGGTTATGGTTAAGTTAGGTTAGGTACGTCCGAGATATAAACGAATATAAAGAGTGGGTAAACAAAAATAACAGGCGGAAATCGCCGGTGGACGGAAAGCTGTTGAAATTGTTTGATCGCGAAACGAAAGTAAAGAGCAGCAAGCAATTGGGGAATTTCAAAGTGAGATGGTGGAACGGTTAACACGTTCCGTTTTTGCTCGACTTTTTTCATTCAGGCCATTTGATGTTTTGACTGAAGATCGATATATTACCACACGATATTTCATGACATCATCAATCCATAAGTAATTAGCTTGTATAGAGTAGTTATCACATCGTGTACCATCCGTGGTACACGTGGCGCTGCGGTCGGTATTAATTTTTTCGGTTGGTAAAAAGGAACCTGCCGTGCTCGAATTTGTTGGGTAAAAAAACGAGGGAAATAAAATATTTAACAAAAGAGGGAATTCGTTTTTCATTTGCTTTTTTTCTTTGTCTTTTTCTTTTGTTTTCGTTGGAAAACGAGTTTCTTTCGTTAACACTCGTAGCACTTCTTGGTATAAACGAGAAATGTAAGAAAATTCGGTACTGAAGTAGCGAGACAAAAAATTTTACAGCCCTTTTTATTCTTTGTTTTAAACAAAGTGAATAATTATAATTATTAATCATTATATATATAACAGTTACATATACATAACAAACTTATGTGCTTTGTTCTATACTGTATTTTTTCTAATGCCTCGTTCTTTTGGTGGAAGTATATCCCACAGTCTTAAACTTGTTATAAAATATATGTTTTCAGCGCATTGAATAAATATGCCAGCGTGTACCATCGGTGGTACACGCGGCCCGAATGGAAAAGTTTAACGTGTACCATCGGTGGTACACGCGGCCCGAATGGAAAAGTTTAACGTGTACCATCGGTGGTACACGCGGCCCGAATGGAAAAGTTTAACGTGTACCATCGGTGGTACACGCGGCCCGAATGGAAAAGTTTAACGTGTACCATCGGTGGTACACGTGGCACGGAACGTGTTAGGCTCGGTCAGCGAGCACGAGCCACCACGAGCCACGAGCCAGCAGCTCGTGGTTGCTGTTGCGATCGACTGCAATGTACATACATACTATTTAACTGTACCTGCATGCGGAAGAAGCACTTCCGTGTTATCCACTCGTTATACGCGACCGTACATCTGCCATTGTCGCCGTACACTATTCCAACAGAAGACAATTTTCTCGGTCCTTCGAGTCACGTTCGACTCCGTGCTTTTCTAACGCTCTCTTTCTTGTTTTCTTTCTTTCTTTCTTTCTTTCTTTTTTTTTTGCTTAACTCGATTAACCATCTCGACGAAGCACGCCTCTGTTTGTTCGCAAACCTTCGACGAAGCGAGTTTCTGTTATTCAGATGCAACGAATTCGTAACGAGAGGAAACAGTTCGATTTGTTTATTTGAAAAATAACACGAAACAAGCAACAAAAATGCGACAATGATGCATTTAAAAATTAATGGCTTATTGTACGAGTTTTTTGTTAGAAAATTATAACATTATGGAATATTAATTTTCAAGTGTATATATATATATGTACACACAATTTTTGTTAGATTATAATTTTTATTAATATAGTTCCAATATTTAAATGTCCGAATATTCACGGAAGTGACTGTACGCTGTTGGATAGCAAAAATTAATTATTTATTTAGAGCCTGACGGGTAAATGCTCGATAATATAGAAAAAGGAAATTCGCAAGTCCTATGGAGTTTTCAAATATAAATATAAATAATACAGTACACAAATCGAGGAAGGAAAGAGTGAAATTACATTAAGCTAATAATTTTGTAACAGACAATAATTCTGAAGTTAGTATCCAGCCAGAAAACATTAGCTTCTATATAAATAATCTGCTTGCAATCGGATCGGAGAATATTCGAATGTCCATTTGCTGGAACATACAAAATTGAACAAGATTGAAAATGAAAATGAAATATGTGGCTGAGAACATGTGTTTCCAAATTGCGATTCTTTCTCTCGAGAAAAGGGTTTAGTTTTAGTCTCTTAGGATCTTCAACGTTAAAACAATGAAAACGATGCTTGATCGTTCTATTTCGAAAGCTGAGGCAGCGACCTCTCTAGTAGATATTACGCGACAATGTCGAGAAAACAGTGATCAAAACTGCTCGTTTCGCAGCGATGGTTATCGCGATCCTACCGTAGAAAAAGCTTGATTTAACTTCTTAGCAACAGGGAACGCCACTGAGTTCGCAAAGTGACTTTCGTATGTGTCACTTTCTTTCTAAACGGTACGTCTCACTATAGTGGCCCTCTCACTCGTCTGTCTCTCAGTCGAACAAATGTTACATCGTTACGGTTTTTCTTGATAAAACAAACAAATTTATTCAAAGTTTAATTCCATCGGGGCGTGAATATATCATAATTGAACAAACCATGACCATAACCGTGAACTTGGAACTAGGAAACATGTTATGAAAAAGAGGGGAGTCGCTGTCGGCAAAGCAGGCGAGAGTTGTTTTCGATGATTGAAATCGCTCGAACGAGTATATCAGACAAATGCAAAAAACAATTTTTGTTCCTCTACAGGAGATCGCATTTGTTCTGCGTATCGTTTGTTATCAGTTTATTATAAAAGATGTATTTTACCAGAAAATACTGGAATAAAGTTTATTTATATTCAACGTGGAGAGAAATAGTCGGAAGTAGTTTCATTTTCGCGCACGATTTGTAACTTAAATCTTAAACAACGTTTTAAATTTTGCTCCTACGTTTTTTATTTTATTCCTTGTAAGATGGTTCCGAGTTTGACGAAAAACATGAATCAGGAAGATGGATTCACGATTGTTTCGACGTTGCAAACAGATGTACAGCATTAACACGTTAAGTGACGTCATTGGTGACCGACAGTGATCTTTCGGTTCGCGTCGGTCTCCGGTGACCGACGAAGTAAAAATTTAGTACACGTGTTAAAAATTGAAAAACTTTAAGGAAAGAATAGTAACTGAATACTGCTTTTATTGATATTTATTATATAAACAGCAATGCATAGTTAATTTTAATGGGTTTTATTAAAAGAGTTTAGGCAAGGATGTGATTTTCCTCTGCATCAAAGTTCGAATCTAAATCCGGATTGTACGCAACGTTTAAACTTGACTGTGAAAAGTTGAAAAATTTATACGATCGAATTCACAATGCCAGAATTGATCCTGCGATGATCCAAAATTCACTGAAGGATCTCTTTCTTTTACGTCGATAAAGTAGGCCAATACTTGTTCAGTTCATAATTTTCTTATTTTCCGAATACTTTTGTCAGTGACATTTCTTCATACTTATTGCTTAACTATGAAGGCATGTTTCTCACTTTGAAATTCTTAAAATAAATTACCGCGATTCTGCTTTTTCTCTGTTTCACGTCGATAAAGTAGGACAAACGGTTGTCTGCTTCGTAATTTTCTTATCATCTGAGTACATTTTCGTTCGTTACTCGAAAATATGTTTCTCACATTCCAAGCACAGATGTTCATAAAGTAAATTGGCATGATTGTTAAAATAAATTAACACGATCGCCAACAGAATTATTATCTGGAAAAGACAGCATTTTTGTCGCGATGCGTAACGCGGCCGTGTTAGAGAGAACCGGCGGTAAAGAAGGGTGGCGCGGAGGAGGGCGAAAGAGAGCGAAGAACTAGCCCGGGGGGAAACTCAGTCCCCTCATCCCCTTTGAGAATCGGAACGGGTACAAAGAGGAGAAGAGCCTGGAGGGTGGCTTCTGCATATGCACGTGTGTGGCACACAGGGGCTGGAAAGGATGGAGGAGGTGTCGGCGTCCTCGGTATCGGAGGGGTCGAGAGAACGGGTTATGGAAGCGGTGGCGGTGTTGGCGTCGGCGGTGTCGGTGGCCGGCCACAGCCACGTGCACGCCGCACGCAACGCCGTGTCACGCACAACGAGAAGCGCTATCATTCAGGTAGCGCCCTCAACTATTGCACGATTCAACCTGTATACCGTATACACAATATACTATTATACACCATACGTGTACGATATATTATAGATTGACGTACGTGCTGTGTACTTTTCTATCTTTTTTGTCTCGCCATCACGCCATCTAGAGAAATTAGAGTTTAGCTTTGCGGCTGATGCGGGAACCACGTACGTGATACATAACAACACACACACACACACACCCACCCACCCACCACGCTGACCAGCATTTAGTCATTTAGAGATACGACGTTCTTAGCCATGTGTGGATTGTCATTTCTCGGTAGGAAGCATTTTCTCATTAGACGTATCCAAATGTTATTTACGTTCACCGAACTCTAATCTGCATTTTGTTTTCACTGTTCCGTGTAGTTTCTCTATTGTTCACCGATCTTTCGTTTGTTCGTTCGTCTTTTTTTTACTAATTACCATAGTTTCCGTTGTTTCTTCTCCAAACGTCCTCCCCCATCCCCCTCCCCCCCCTGTTTGTTTCACCATCGATACGATCGTTTCGTCCATTCGTGAATTTTTTCTGTACGCACGAGGAAAAACGATTTGAAGTGTGAAAGTTCGAGATCTGACTTCCAATTAAAACGTTGTTCGTCCGTTATTAAGAAGTTAATTCTTCGTTTTTTTTTTTTTTTTTCTTTTTTTTTAACGCGTCGTTGTACGCTAAATAACGTAGAACAAACTGTTTGATATAAATTTCCAGCGAGCTCTCGGCAAAGCGGCATTGTCGGCCCGTGAAAAAGAGTGAACAGAATAATAGGGTATTCGTCGAGGTATGTACAAGAATCGCGGCATCCTCCTCGAAAGAGAGTTGTCTTTGTACCTGCGGAGGGGAGAAAAAAATTTATGAGGAACGGCAAGCGTCAGAAAGGGATGGCTGAATAGCTGACAGGCTGTCGAGCGCTCGTTGGATAATTGCGATGCCGTTGGTCCTCGTCTTAATTAAGCGGCGAGCCCCTCGGGCTGCTTTGCACTTCACGGCCACTGGCAGCATTTGCGTTTCGACGAATTTTCCCGTGGAATGCAATCCTCTCGTACGCGCTGCACGCGGCGCCACTGTGCCGGTCGGTAAAAGAAATCGTTCCGTCGGTAATTCCGATTTAACGAACTGTCAACACGTTGCTTGCCCAGCCGTTTTCCCGCGACTTTTCACTCAGGCCACTCGATGTTTTGACTAAAGATTAGAATGGGCTTCGACGGAAGAATGAAGAACGTTACATCGTCAATCCACGAGTAATTAGCTTGTACAGAATAGTTATCGCATCGTGTACCACCGGTGGTACACGCGGCCCGAATGAAAAGTTTAACGTGTACCATCGGTGGTACACGTGGCACGGAACGTGTTAAGCGCGGTTCATTTGAACCGAGATGAAATTTTGTTGGAAAATGCCGCGTTGAATTTAACTGGAAGTCAGGTCAGCCGTGAAATCGATCGGTTGTACATATGAAATTTCCCAGCGTTTAACACGTTGACTGTCACGCCAGATTTGCTCGCGTTCTCGGGGAGCGTCAAAGGAGGAATTATTTAATTATTCCGAGCATGTAATGAAATGTATAGATTTTTTTTTGCACCGCGAGTTAATCCTTTTGCAGATCGTATTCCTTTTTTATACCTTTCTGCAAATCAAATTCCGTTCTTTCACGGATCAAAATCACCCCTTTCGCAGATCAGATTCGCCTTTTTTTTTCCAAATCAAATTCACCTCGCGGATGAAGTAACATATTTTATTATTTTTATCGCCGTACCCTTCAATGATGAATCCGAACAACAGAAGTTCCAAGAGCGATTTGATATCCTTGTCACTAGTGAAATTTAGCAAATCAATTCTAGCAATGCCGTAATTCGAAAGCTTCTTTGCCGTACACACATCGTGTAATTTTTTATGAGCTCGCATAGTATTTTTTTTTTTCTTTTCTTTTTGGAGATAGTACAGTAAAATGTCCCTTTTTGAAATCGATGCCAGACAAACAATGGCTAACGAGGTCGTGCATTTTCTTTTTCTAAAACAAGTTTAAACGATCAGATAATGAATTATGTAATGAATTTCTCAGTTTTAAATGAAGTTATATTTGGAAATACGTATGTAGGGAAAAAATGCAACTACTTTTTGGCCAACTCGCTATGAATGAATCTACATGAATATGTGTATACGTGTAAATACTTCTAGTGTTAAATAAGTATTTTAGATCAGTAGTTTATGTTACTTTTTGTTTAAATATTTTTATACATATGCAGCAAGATTTGTATCTCAATGGCCTGAGAAAACAGATTTGCAAAAAGGTGAATACGATCTGCAAATTTTAATTTAGAGCGCAAAATCTGTACAAAATCACGCCCTTATTCATAGTTACTCGCGTTTATCTTATTGGTGATCACGGGTAATTGTTAACCTCTCTGTAAGTATAAGGAAACAATCATGCAATGCAATCGACACAGTGCTACGACGAAATGCAAAAGAAAGACGGGCAAAAATTTTGCAAAGTGTGCTTACCAAAAAAAGAAAAAAAATATTGCAATCAATTTCTAGCGTGGTTCGACAAGTGCTAAAAATTGGAAGAAAAAAGCCACTAAAAATATTTTAATACAATACTTAATTCAAATCTTCAATTGTTGAATAGAGCACTTTTTATCTCACAGTATCGTCTAGGTAGTCATAATATTCCAAGTTTTTTTTTTTTTTTTTTTTTTGTTGACGATATTCATTTTATCTGAATTATCCGAAAATTATTATTTGAGGCGCTCTCCCGGTCACTGATCGACCCCCAATCGAGGAAAAAATCTTATCGACGTGACAGTCAACGTGCAACGATACGTGTAAATAAAACGTAGAATATTCTCAGCGAAATCAGTGTTGTTGTTTCGCAATACAATCGCCGGATGCTCCGCTGTAAGTTTGCACGATTTAGATGATTTATCCACGCACGTAGATATATCATGTACAGTCCAATTCTGCTTTATCGATCGAACGAAGTTTCACCAATTTCGTTACTCTCTTCCTATTTAATTAAGTTTATCTTTCTTTCTTTTTTCTTTCTTTCTTTTCTTGTCTACAATCTCGATTTCGATTTCGACTTTGACTTCGAGTTCGAGTTCGATTTCGATTTCGATTTCGATTTCGATTTCGACTTCGACTTCGACTTCGAGTTCGAGTTCGAGTTCGAGTTCGATTTCGATTTCGATTTCGATTTCGACTTCGACTTCGAGTTCGAGTTCGAGTTCGAGTTCGAGTTCGATTTCGATTTCGATTTCGATTTCGACTTCGAGTTCGAGTTCGATTTCGATTTCGATTTCGATTTCCGGCGTAGGTCCTTCCACGACGCGAGTCGATTCTTGCGAGTCGTCGAGGACCTTGCGCGGGATCGAGTCGTCACTCGAGCCATCGTCATTTCACGTTTCACGATTCATCCGTAATTAATCTCTATAATCCGTGAATCATCATATCTCATCAGTAGCGATCATAAACGTAACATACGTGTGACCCAACCTCTTCACGTTCTATGCAGATCGCCATGATTCTAGCCTTACGTGATAATTTAGACAAACCTGATCATTGCTCCGCTTTTAATTAAAAATCAGAGAAATTAAAAAAAAGAGATTTCTCTTCGCTGTCTACAACCCAAAAAGAAAAAAAAAAAAAAAAAAAAAGAAAACAGTGAAATCCGTTCCGAAGGCGATAAACGATAAAAAGAGAGATTGATATTATCGATCGAGCGAACGATTGAAAGAAGCGTAAGGCTCGAAGAGGTTATCATCACGTTGTTCTTTTTTGATGTAGCTGGCTTGCTTGCAATCCCCAATCGTGCGTGCCAATTCGCGCAGAGATGCTTCTTTTACACCTTTAGATGCACCTTTTGTAAATCGTAACTTACGCCGAGACCGGTTGTTCCACCTTCGGGTGACTCTCGAGGATCGTAGCCAGCCGGCATTCTTGCACACTCGGCTCGACACACTCGCCAATCTGTCCGTGACATTGCGATTTTGTCCGGGTGCCCCCGTGTTATCAGCCAACTTCCGTGGCTCGGCAAAAGCCCGCTCGTACACGATCGCGAATGCTCAGTGTTTTTTTTTTTTTTTTTTTTGCCGCGTGTTCGCTCGATCGTAGAGAACGGATGTTAATCCCGGAAAACTCGTGATAACGTTTCAAAGATGGCTTCCGAGGCATTGGTCACCATTTTTACTCCCTGTTCCTTTCGTTTCACCTTTTTCTTCTTCTCCTTCTATTCTTTTATTTCTATTTTTTTTATTTCATTTTTTTTTTTTATTCTCTCTAAACTGATCGACCAGAATCATTCAGAATGCGCTGCAACCGCGTGTGTTTGGGAGTTTCTACCGATCCGGAATCGGTATCGATCACGAATACAACGAAGTCGTTACGAGATAAATTTCTTTCAAATAAAGTTCTTTCATTCAGTGGGCAGAGTAACTTAAAATACGTGCCGGTTGCTTAACCTCTCGGCTGTGACGCCGCTTTTTCGAATGCGTGTATCTACATCATCTGTCAATGACGATTATACTCGTCAGACACAGAGTGTGTACAGCTGCTGTAATATTGAATTAAATTATAAGTGGCAGTGGTTTTCTTTTTTTTTAGATAAATAATTTTATCGTTTATTAATTAACTCCTTAACGTATAATGACGTCTGGGAGACGTCGTACGTTTCCTAAGGACTATGAATTATTATAGTTGTTCTTTCATCATTTTTTTTTATTAATTTTCTTTACAAGTATCGCGTTCGTGGCATTATTAAAAGTATAAGAGTATGAAAGTTATCTTCGTGTCAAGTTTACGCAAATGTTAAAAAATGAGAAATATATATCATTTTTTGGTTATATTGAATTTCATTTAATTCGTATGTTAAGGGGTTAATACTAATAGCAAGATTTAGAGATGACGTAGAAAAAAACTAGTCAAGTCCAGTGTCAAAATATTCCAACGTGTCTAAGATTTACAAATATGTTTCATTTTTCCACGAAAGATAAAACTCGTCATTAGAAATGGCATTTCCTCGTGACGAGCGTACTCGTCACTCACGGCTAAGAGGTTAGAAATTTCCTTCAGAATCTGTGCAATTTGCAGTAATACCGATTTCTGTTCTGCGAGGATTCAAAATAAAGCAGAGAGGGAAAATACAGCAGCCATAAATTTGGACTGTTATAATTTCGCAATGAGAAATCATAGAGGAACGAATCGTCGGGGGCTCTTTTTAAAGGGTGAAACTTCTGCTTTCGCAATCTTAGAGTCATTTCTCGCAAAAAAATGTTTTTTTTTTTTATATCACGTATAGTAAATCGAAAAGTAAAGAATACTGTTCTCCCTCGAAAATGCTATAAATCCAAACGTTCTCCAAGAAGCATAGAAAAGTTTCTTTTCGTGAATTTGAAGATTTGGTGCCGCTAGAAATTTGCCGTATGACCTTTTCTTCGCCAAGTTATTGAATTTTTAACAGCATTTTTAATAGTTTGTAAATTCAAAAAATTCTAAGAGTTTATCCAATTTTCGTCGTTCCTGGAATATATATATATATATATATTCGAAGTTCAATAACTCGTCGAAAAGAAACTACACAGCAAGTTTCAGAAGAGAAAGCCTTCAACCTCCAAATCTGTCGTGGATTCAGCGACGAGAAGAATTTTTCAATTTCCAGTATCTCAAGAATTTCTCTGTTCGAATTTTCGTCTATATAATTATTAATATCTTAGTTATTAAATAATTATTAATTATTAAATAATAATTTTCAATTTCTCGAGAATTTCTCTGTTTGAATTTTCGTCTATGTAATTATTAATATCTCAATTATTAAATAATAATATTTATTTATTGGAAATTGAAATTATAGATATATTAATATCTATAATTATTAAATATCTTGCTACGAAATATTGAAAACGAGTCTTTGTGAGAAATTCTTTTTTCGAAATCGTGAAAACGGATGATTTCTTGCGATTCTAATTTCTAGTTACGAAATTACAACAGTACGAAATATTTTTCGAAAAAATTTCTTCAATCAGAAATTTAACGTGCACTCCGTGAATTCGCGACACGTCACTGGTGAATTTGGACTCGACTTTCCAAACGCGCCGGGTTCTACGATCGCTACAGAATCGATTAGAAATAAATTCTAGCACAGCTGGAGCTATTAACGTCTGAAATCGCGCGGTGAGAGTTTACGATCAGCCGGGGTTGAAAGATTTGTGCGAGACAGAGGGTGGGAGGGGGGAGGGGAGAGGATGAGATTCGTTCGTTGGCAATAAAACGCTAAAAAAAGAAACATTGGTCTGAAGATGGTTAGTCGTAACAAAAGGCGTCGCAATAACATCTTTAACACTGGAACTACCGACGACTAAAGTGTAACATTCGTAGCAAAGAAATGAAAGTGCAAGGTACAAGAAAAAGTTAGTAACAGAAGGCTTCTGTTTCGTGAAAAATCGAGTATCTAAAAATTCACTGTCATAAATATATTCAGAATTTTCATAGAGAATTATAAATCGCGTCACAGTTACAGTCACAGGTCACAGTCACAGTCACAGTCAGTCACAGTCACAGTCACAGTCACAGTCACAGTCACAGTCACAGTCACAGTCACACAGTCACACAGTTACAGTCACAGTTACAGTCACAGTTACAGTCACAGTTACAGTCACAGTTACAGTCACAGTTACAGTCACAGTTACAGTCACAGTTGCAGTCACAGTTGCAGTCACAGTTGCAGTCACAGTTACAGTCACAGTTACAGTCACACAGTTACAGTTGCAGTCACACAGTCACAGTTGCAGTCACACAGTCACAGTTGCAGTCACACAGTCACAGTTGCAGTCACACAGTCACAGTTACACAGTCACAGTCACAGTTACAGTTACAGTCACAGTCACACAGTCACAGTCACACAGTCACAGTCACACAGTCACAGTCACACAGTCACAGTCACACAGTCACAGTCACACAGTCACAGTCACACAGTCACAGTTGCAGTCACAGTTGCAGTCACAGTTGCAGTCACAGTTACAGTCACAGTTACAGTTATAGTCACACAGTCACAGTCACAGTCACAGTCACAGTTACACAGTCACAGTCACATAGTCACAGTTACAGTCACACAGTCACAGTTACAGTCACACAGTCACAGTTACACAGTCACAGTAACACAGTCATAGTCACACAGTCACAGTTACAGTCACAGTCACAAGCCCACCTCCTCTTCCGACCTGCCTGCGCCACTGCAGAGCTGCAAACAATCGATAAAAGTGAAATCGTCGTCGCAGCTTTCGAAGGTGGAACGACCGATCGTCGACACGGCGCCCAGAATCTTACACCCTGCCCAAGACCCGAACAAACGATTCTATTCAACCCTCAAATCACATCCAGTTAACTCCAAGGACCGATATTATCGACTCCACGATTTTTCCCCTATCTCGATATACTTTCAATATCTTTTGTACATTTGAATATTTCGGCTTATCTTTTTACAGGACGTTTTCATCGAGCAGTTTTTGTTTCTTTTTTTTTCTTAAAGTGGTACCATTTATTTTCACGTTGAGATATTCATTTGAGCGAACTGACAAATATTGTCAAACGTTAAGAAATTCGGAAGAAATAATGTTTTTGAAAGCTGTTGAATGTTTTGAACTCGTAATGTTTTGAAACAAATTTTATGTAATAATGATGGATAGAATCGTGAAAGAAAATATTACATTATAGTGAAAAACAATGTATGATTAATAATTGACACGATTAGAAAGTTGTTACAAATTTATTTCACTTTCTGTCGGCCAAGAGCCAATATATTGGCTCCGCCGATTTTTGTCTTGTCTCAAGACACTTTGCACATTTGCAGTGTTTCGGCTTTTTTTGCTAATTATTTTTATAAAAGATGATTTCTACTGATGAAAGAAGTAGCGTGATTTCTGCACGTTTTGTTTCTACCAGACCAGGGCTCCTCGAGTTTTTTCACTTGGCGAGCCGAGCAAATATTTTCGCGATCCTTGTCTATGTAGAGATACATAAATTAAAACATCTGCTGATATAATAAATCACAAGAAAAATTTATTCGAACACAATTCTTTCGTATACATACGAATATAATTTTACCGTGTATTAAAGACAAAGCCAAATATTCAGACTAATTTTTTTAGTTTTACTAAAGTTTCTCCGATCCCCAAATTTAATTCACCTATATGGGATCACGACTCACATTTTGAGAAACCCTGTCCTAGACGATGCATAAAGAAAAAAATTGGTTAAATTGGTTAAAATTGCAAATACTCACTTGCAAATGTTCCAATGTTCATATTTCTGATCCTAACCTAACCTCATGTTTCTAATCCAAGCCAAATCTAACCTAACCTAAACCAAGAGTGCGCTGCAACCCTAGGATCCAATCCTAGAAAGCGAAAGGACCGGTAATGCCCTCTATTTGTGTTTGGATACAACATAGTTTGGAAAAGATAGATACAACAGAGCCCTGCCTTCCCCTCCCCCCCCCTCCAACTCATAGTAAACCAAGAGAAACCCGATAGAGAACCAAACTATAAAAACGTAGCTGCCCCCGCCTTCTGATCCCGGTAGATCTCCTGTCTCTGTCTATGTGGCGTTGTTGTTGTTGTGTTGCATGCAGGAGGCCGGCTAGTACCTGGCGGGATCGCCAGTCCCCCGGGATCTGGCGGCTCGACCGGAAACACCGGGAACTCGAACTCGGCGGCCGCGAGACGCGGCAATCGCAGACTCACGCGCAATGAGAGCCGCTATCATTCCGGTGAGTACATATGCACACACTTGCAGCTGTGGACGATTAAACGGTCCGAAGCGAGGCGAGAAGATGCGTTAACGGGTTCTTAACCCTGGCACGACGGCGACTATGCATGCATTACCGTTTACTTATTCAAGCTGTAACTGCAAAAAACATGGTTGTCCACCAGCCGATTCTCTGTCTCTGTCTCTGTCTGTCTCTATCGATCCCTTTCGCAAGCCGGCCTGGCCCTCGTTTTCTTCCTCTTTCTTTTTTCTTTCTTTTTTCTTTCTTTCCTCTATTTGTCTTTTTTTCGTTTTCCTTCATCCGCGCTTTTTTGCACCTCTCTCTCTCTCTCTTTCTCTCTCTCTATTTCTATGTAAAACGATTACAACTCAAGTAAGGAACTAATCTTTCTTCTTTTTCTCGTTTTTCTCTCTTTTCCTCTCGTCTTTCAACCTCTTGCGCTGGCACGCGGACCATAACGAGCGACCAAACCGCGTACAATTCGTCGCTGTCTTTTACACTGGATGGAATTACTAAGAAGTAATAGATTTATTATTTGTTTTGGCTTATATTTGAATACAGTTGAAACTAAGAAACTGTTGCAATTTATTTTGTCGTGTAAAATCCTAACCTACTTCAAATCAAGATTTTAACCCCTTGGCGCTGGTAACTGGTTTGCGGACCATAACGAGCGACCAAACCGCGTACAATTCGTCGCTTTCTTTTACACTGGATGGAATTACTAAAAAGTAATAAATTTATTATTTGTTTTACCTTTTGGGTTATATTTGAATATAGTTGAAACTAAGAAAATATTGCAGTTTATTTTGTCGTGTAAAATCCTAACCTACTTCAAATCAAGATTTTAACCCCTTCGCGCTGGCGACTGGTTTGCGGACCATAACGAGCGACCAAACCGCGTACAATTCGTCGCTTTCTTTTTCACTGGGTGGAATTACTAAGAAGTAATAGATTTATTATTTGTTTTGGCTTATATTTCAATACAGTTGAAACTAAGAAAATATTGCAGTTTATTTTGTCGTGTAAAATCCTAACCTACTTCAAATCAAGATTTTAACCCCTTGGCGCTGGTAACTGGTTTGCGGACCATAACGAGCGACCAAACCGCGTACAATTCGTCGCTTTCTTTTACACTGGATGGAATTACTAAGAAGTAATAGATCTATTATTTGTTTTGGCTTATATTTCAATACAGTTGAAACTAAGAAAATATTGCAGTTTATTTTGTCGTGTAAAATCCTAACCTACTTCAAATCAAGATTTTAACCCCTTCGCGCTGGCGACTGGTTTGCGGACCATAACGAGCGACCAAACCGCGTACAATTCGTCGCTTTCTTTTTCGCTGAATAGAATTGCTAAATTTATTATTTGTTTTGCCTGGGTTGTTATTTAAATATACTTCCTAAAACTGAGGAAATATAGCGATTTTGGGACAACGAACTTTCGACGTGCGTGGCACGTCATTCCAGCGCAAGAGGTTAACGCCTGCTTCGCGCCGCTATGGCTCGAGATTATAAAAAGAGTGGAGCTCTTGTGAAATATTCCGCGCGCAGCGGCGAGAGCCGCTGTACTACAGCGACAACCACTCGAGGACATTCAAAATTTTATGGAGGAATTAGCAACGAGGCCGTCGCCGCCAGGGCTAATCCAGCAACCGTAGAAACTATCCGAGCGACAGATTCTCGATCAATAAAGTCGCACGCTGCCGCAGTCGACGAAAATGTTTCCGCAGTTGCGAGAAACCAGCTGTGTTCCGCCTTCTCGGATTGTTTGTCGTTTGTCCTTCCGTCTGCTCTGTCGGTTGACAGAAGTTGTCCGCGTTGATCGAGGATGCGTCGATCGATAGACGAGCGTATCGAATAACGATAGACGATAGGATCAGCCAGACTGAACACGCTTGAAAATCGTAACTCACCCGCCGAACGAGCGTGCATTAAAAGCTCGATTAGCTCGGGTACGCGGAAACACGCTCGCGGAGCGCAAGGAATGCGCTTTCGGCACGAGTGGTCTCGACTCTGATGAAGCACTTCCTGCGCTCGAGCGTGCGATTATTCGCGAAAACAAATCGTGAAACCTACACGACGCAGCTAGCATAACTGCCCCCGCGAACTTCCGCCAACGAAATCTGTAGTGCGGAATCTTTTCGAAACTTTATCGAACCTCTCGCGACGTGAAAGAGCTCGCCGAGAGGGCTCGCGAACGTTGGTTTTTCCATGTGAACTTCATGATGTTTCGCATGAAGTGCGGCCGGAAAAGTCTCTTCTCGCGAAGGAATAGCGTAGAATTAGGATAGAAATTAAAAGCGACTTTATCATACAGGGTGGGGCAAAAGTTTCCTTCCATCTATTTTTTTTTTTTTTTTTTTTTTAATAAAACATCAAAATATAAGGAAACAATTAATTGTAATATATGGTGGAAAGAACCGATATGATATTATTATACCTCGATGCTCGTCCTTTCTTTTTAATAATATTCTTTCACGCGCTATGCCCACGGATAAACAGTACGAACGGAAATTGATTTCGGACTAGAAGGAAAAATATGGGAAGATCAAAATCCTTCGCACACCGCTGTGTATCGTATACTATACTTCGGTGCTCGTCGGAACGGAACGATAACCGAACGAACGGTTCTCTTCGGTGGAGCAGGAACTTCGTGCAGAAATTTCATTTATACACAGAGGCAGAGAGAGCGAAGCTTGACCGGCACACGGTCAATCGTTCTCTCTGTTATAGCAGCTGGTTCACCGTTACCGCTCGAAGAGGACGAGCGTGAAGTTCGCGCGTGATATAAGTCGCTGTCCATTGGAGTCCAAACATCGACGCAACTCTCGACTTGTGAAACGTCGATCGTCTTGGAGAGATCTCTTCCTCTGTCTACAATATGCTTCTATTAGGGCGACTCATAAGTTCGTGAGTTTTTTCTTTTTTCTTCTTTTAATGAAAACTTCAAAGGTTTAGGGGTAAGAGAAACTAACGAACCTTACTCCTCGAAGTAAGGACCATTCAATTATAGTATCTTTCCAGCTAATTGCTGCATTCCTTGATAGCACGCCGTATCCTTCGATGCGACAAATTCACGGCAGCTTCGATGTTTCGAAATTTTTCGAAAAAAATGTGCCACGGGTCGTGAAAGATAGAAATCCGATGGAAATCTCGGTCTTGGATTGTTTTTCTTCGTCTTTTCGGATGAAGAGGTTGCAGTAAAACACGCTTTCTGTTAATTAGATGTTAATTAATACGTTTCTGTCAACAGCACGATGGTTTGATACCAACTCGAGATGGATCGTGCCCTTAAAATTCCACTAAACATATAGCATTGTCTTGTCTCGTTCTGCCATTTAACCACCGATTTTGCTCATCTGGACTGAGTGAAGTAGCTCCACTTCTCATCGTTCGTTACAGCTCGACGGATAAAACAGATTTTGCAACGATGTTTGACGAATTTTTGTCCGTAAGTTTCTGCAAATTATCTCGAGACGTCGTCTACCTTATCGATACCATGGCGGATTATGAAAGTTCATGTTCAGCGGATAATTTTCTCGATCGATATAAAATCCACGGCTTCATGTAAAACTTGCACGAGAGTACGTTTATCGATGTTCGATGGTGATTCCTCCTCGGCACTGAATTTCTCGAATCTCATTTTTGCACAGCACGAATTGAAACTTCAACTTCGCATATTTTCCTCTTTCGCTTTGAAGTTTCGTTTCTGTCTTAAAAGTTAGGTCCTAAAGGCATACGAATTTTAAAGTTTTTTTTTTTTTTTATATTTCTTATAACATAACCTCTTGTATATTTCGTATAACGTAACCTCATTGTATATAACATTTCTTATAACATAACCTCTTATGGTACAATATTTCTTATAATGTAACCTCCGATCGGTAAAACAAAACACTTCAATACCCACCGTACCACGTGCCACGCAGAGCAATTGAATAATTTCATTCGTCTTAAAAGTCAATGCGAAAGAAATATGAAAGATATACGGAAAAGAAAAAATGCACGAACTTTATGACTCGCCCTGCTAACCGTTTCTCTCATCGTTCGTTCGTTCGTTCGTTCGTTCTTGCAAACGTTTTAGATTCCGTATTAGTTTTGATCGGTAACGATGTTTAAAAGGGCAATCGGAGAACGTAATCGCGTGAAAACGCGACGAGTCGGATTCGCGGGTCGTTGCATTTCCGCTCGAGGTGTATATCGTTATTACGAAGACATCGTGCAACATCGGGGACGCAATTTGTTACGTAGAACGGTGGCGCGATCGTGCACACGAGAGCACACGCGTGTACCGCTGGAAATATGATTCGACACGCGCTAGGTACAACATAACCTTCAAATTCGCCGGATTCTTTCGCCGTGAAACAAGCTTGAAAATGTCCTTCGTAATCGCTGTAAACGCGTATCAAGTGCCCGTATCAAAGGAAGGGAAAACTTATGCAGTGACGAGCGGAACTGAATACACACGTGGAATCTTGACACGAATAATATTTCATCGAGCTCTCCTGCATGCAAGATACAAAGAAAGCAGAATGTGTACCGTCTGGCAAAATGTTTCAGCTTTGCAAAAAAAGAAAAAAAATTGTTCTTCGTAGAGTCAGTTTTGCATCACAGCGATCAGTTGAAATGAAAAATTGTTGATGCTTTACGTTGTTGGAAACTTCGTACATCGGCTTAGTCTCATTTTAAAACGTAAAGTTGTTTCTATTTTCACTGCTCTTGATTCGTTTTTTTTTTTTTTTCTTTCCCTCAAGATATTTTAACACCGTGTGGTAAACGTTCTTTTCTTTGAGGGAAAATAAGTTGTACAAATTCACACGCACGTAGAAACACGGAAGAATTTTGTTTACGATTAAATCCGTCACGGTCTTGAAGCGTTTCATTTGCAATGACTCCTTGAAAACTTGCTGCGCGATTTTCATCGAATTTTGAACATCGGTTAAAAAATCCAAACGTTTCCTCGAGAAGTTCGAGGTTCAATAAAAGAGAAAAAAATCGTACAGCAATGGATTTTAAGGGATCTTTTACCCCGTTGTAAAGAGAAAAAATTTCAATTTTCAAGCTACCAGAAAGAAAAAGAATTTTTCCATTCTTCTCTTTTTATAGACGTTTTCAAAACTAATAAAAGCATTCTTGCATTCTCATCCGCTGAAAAAAAAAGAAGGGGGGCGGAACAAACTTAGAAATTTCATACTTGAAAACTTGAGATCAAGTGAAAACGTTGTCGCGCGATTTCTCTCTTAAGCGTCGACAATTTTTCATCAGTTCGTGCGTTCAGTTATGCTCCTTGCTGTACGTCGCGCGCGCGATGATAGCTCGTCGCCGCCATGTTGGACCAAGGTTCGCAAGATTTTTCTCGCGTGTCGTCTTTCTCGCAGCGGAGTAAGAGAATGCGAGAGACGCGTTGTGAGAAATTGCGAGCTCGTACGCTTGTTGATCATTCGACTCTGAATGCACAGAGGTGCGCCAGGAGGCGGTGCAGCAAGCTTTGGCAGCGATGCAAGGTCGTCCGAAGCCGTCGTTGCCGATGCCGTCGAAGAGAACCTCCGTGATGGCCAGGAGCCCCGACCGGGAGCGTCGCGACAGCGGTGAATCAAGCAGCGACGAGGACAGCGTCGTCACCGAGGAGAGTCCCGGTGCTGGTGGTCCAACGGGTATATATCCATCGAGTTATATCCTCATTGTTTATCATCGTCTCGGCCATCTTTCTTTTGCTGCTCGCGGCACGATAAATAACGCGGTGTTCTCTTCCACTCTGTGCCTACATGTGTACTTATATACACTCCCGCTCAGAAATCCTAGGACAAGTACATACTGCGTTTGTATGATATATAACAAAAATAGTACGATAAATATAAATTATAAATTGCATGCAATATTTGCGATGTATAATCGATTGTATAATAATGAAATATGTCAAGTCTCTGTTGCATGAAACATCTTTCATTATATTCGGTTATATACAATATAGTGTAATAAATGTATATTAACTACATACATATTGTATATTAACTAAATACATATGTTAATGTTGTATATTAACTAAATACATATTGTATTACATGCAATATAATTAAATAAATGATAAAAGGTATTTTGTAGAATGGAGACTTGATACATTAACACGGTGTATTATATATTATAATAGAAATTGAAATTAGATATAATAAACATAAAACATTTACACAACAGACTCTGTTGACATATCAATATATTGTTCATTATATCACAGTATTACAATTTTATTATAATTGTTTATTATATACAATAACAGAAAATACATTTAATTTTAAATTGAAATTTGAATACAATGCATACCATGTAATTGAATACAATAAACACAAGACATTTATACAATTGAGGCTCTGTTGATATATTAATATATTGTTTATTGTATCACACTATTACAATTATATTACAATAACAGGAAATACATTTAATTTTAAATTGAAATTTGAATACAATGCATACCATGTAATTGAATACAATAAACACAAGACATTTATACAATTGAGGCTCTGTTGATATATTAATATATTGTTTATTGTATCACACTATTACAATTATATTACAATAACAGGAAATACATTTAATTTTAAATCAAAATTTAAATACAATACATACAATATAATTGAATACAATAAACACAAGATATTTATACAATTGAAGCTCTGTTGACATATTAATATATTGTTTATTTTATCACAGTATTACAGTTATATTACAATTTTATTACAGTAACAGAGAATACATTTAATTTTAAATCAAAATTTAAATACAATACATAATATAAGAGATAGATACAATAAATATAAGACATTTATACAATTTAGGCTCTGTTGATATATTAATATATTGTTTGTTATATCACAGTATTACAATTATATTACAATTTTATTACAATAACAGAGAATACATTTAATTTTAAATCAAAATTTAAATACAATATATACAATATAATTAAATACAACATAAGACATTTATACAATTGAGGCTCTGCTGATATATTAATATATTGTTTATTCTATCACAATATTACAATTATATTCCAATTGTTTATTACATACAATAACAGAAAATACATTTAGTTGGCTCTGTTGATATATTAATATATTGTTTATTATATCACAGTATTACAATTATATTACAATTTTATTACAATAACAGAGAATACATTTAATTTTAAATCAAAATTTAAATACAATATATACAATATAATTAAATACAACATAAGACATTTATACAATTGAGGCTCTGCTGATATATTAATATATCGTTTATTCTATCACAATATTACAATTATATTCCAATTGTTTATTACATACAATAACAGAAAATACATTTAGTTGGCTCTGTTGATATATTAATATATTGTTTATTATATCACAGTATTACAATTATATTACAATTTTATTACAATAACAGAGAATACATTTAATTTTAAATCAAAATTTAAATACAATATATACAATATAATTAAGTACAACATAAGACATTTATACAATTGAGGCTCTGCTGATATATTAATATATCGTTTATTCTATCACAATATTACAATTATATTCCAATTGTTTATTACATACAATAACAGAAAATACATTTAGTTGGCTCTGTTGATATATTAATATATTGTTTATTATATCACAGTATTACAATTATATTACAATTTTATTACAATAACAGAGAATACATTTAATTTTAAATCAAAATTTAAATACAATATATACAATATAATTAAGTACAACATAAGACATTTATACAATTGAGGCTCTGCTGATATATTAATATATCGTTTATTCTATCACAATATTACAATTATATTCCAATTGTTTATTACAAACAATAACAGAAAATACATTTAGTTGGCTCTGTTGATATATTAATATATTGTTTATTATATCACAATATTACAATTATATTACAATTTTATTACAATAACAGAGAATACATTTAATTTTAAATCAAAATTTAAATACAATACATACAACATAATTAAGTACAATTGAGGCTCTGTTGACATATTAATATATTATATTATTATATCACAATACATGCATACAATTAAACACAAGACATACTTCATACAAGTAAAGACTCTGTCAATGTGTTAATACATTGCATTACATGTTGCATTATAAAACATACACGCACGATAGTTCGACTTGGCAAGTGGACCGAATATCAAAAATGAAAAACGTCCAAGACTTTTTGAGCTGGGAGCTGTACGCGTACACACATGTAGCTATCCCGGTCGTTTATCTATTTACACTACGCGGCAAATGACGTGGAACTGGTTATGCGACTTTTCCATTGAACGTGAGAGGAGGCTGCTTGGATTCCGTGCGGTTAATGCGAATCCGTTGTCGAGATACTCGGATCGGTCCACGAGACAACCGACCTCCGGCCCGCGAGAGAGAAAGAACCGATGCCCAGAAAGAACTGAATTGTGTTCAGTGCCATCGAGAAAATTGTGCCGGAGAGAAGTTGGCTCGTGCGTTGGTTGGCTTCTCCGAGCGAGATCCATGCGAGAAAGAGAGGGAGAGAAAGAGAGAGAGAGAGAGAGAGATCCATGGGGGACATTTTAGGCACAGGGCTGTCGGATACCAGCAGCACCGGTTCCGCCCGAGACACGCCCCCGCCACCGAGACCACCGGCCAGGAGACCTCCTGGTGCGGACATCACCGACATCGCTGAGTACACGCCTCACGCGTACTGCAACATCCAGCCGCCGGATGTGACGCACACCAGCAACACACCGGCCGCGCAGCAGTCGACCAGGCGACCGGGCGCCGATCGTGTCAATCGTTACCACGTCGTCGAGGATCAGAACAACACGGGGACCACCGGCCGCTGGAAGGTGTCCGCCAAGATACAACAGTTGCTCAACACGTTGAAACGGCCGAAACGGCGGCCGTTGCCGGAGTTCTACGAGGACGATGACATCGAGCTCGAGATCGCTGCCAATCCCAAAGACCCGAACGCCCCGAAACCGGAGGGCGGTTCTATGACCTCCGCGGTCGGTGAACCGCTGTCGGTCGCCGCGGGCTTGCCCAGGTCGCTCGAGGCCGCGATACAGAGGTGAGCAACCGGCGGCGGGCGCCAGTTTCCCAATGTCGTTCAATGTTTTTCACTCGACTTCGATCTCATCGAATTCTCTTACCATTTTCTCATTCCTCTTCTTCCTGTTCTTTTTCTTTTTTCCCCTTTGAAATTTCGAAATAGGTACGGCTCGGCGTCGTACAAAGCGCCAGTGGCTACCGTTCTCGATCCGAACGGCAAACTCTGCGTAACGCTGACCTACGGGAAGCTACTGAGCCGTTCGCACAAGATAGCGTACACGCTGCTGAACAAGGCGCTGAGCCGCGGCGGGGATTGCTGCCTGAAGCCCGGCGACCGGATCGCCCTGGTCTATCCGAACAACGACCCGATAAGCTTCATGTGCGCGTTCTACGGTTGTCTTCAAGCTGGCATCGTACCTGTACCGATCGAAGTGCCCCTGACCCGTCGGGACGCAGGCTCCCAGCAAATCGGCTTTCTCCTGGGTAGCTGTGGAATTCAGGTGATGAGCCCGAACGAACAAAGCAATGTGGTTTCGTTAACCACACGCTTGTGTCTGCCGAGTCTCTCCGAATCACATCTCACACTCGGGAATTCAGGAATTCGGGAATTTCCAGGTAGCGTTGACGAGCGAAGCTTGCCTGAAAGGTCTGCCAAAGACGGCGGCCGGCGAGGTGGTGGCGTTCAAAGGTTGGCCAAAGCTTCATTGGTTCGTCACGGAGCACTTGGGCAAAACGCCGAAGGATTGGCTGCCACCGCCTCGACTCACCGACGACACTCCGGCGTACATCGAGTACACCACCGACAAGGACGGCTCGGTGATGGGCGTGACGGTGACAAGATCGGCGATGCTGGCACATTGTCGAGCTCTGACGCAAGCCTGCGGCTACACGGAGGGGGAGAACGCCGTGTGCGTTTTGGACTTCAAACGGGAGGTCGGCCTCTGGCACAGTACCCTCACCAGCATTCTCAACGGCATGCACGTGATTTTCATTCCGTACGCCCTGATGAAAGTGAATCCCGCCAGTTGGATGCAGATGATCACGAAGCACCGTGCCAGCGTGGCGGTGGTGAAGTCGCGAGACCTCCACTGGGGCCTCCTGGCCACCAAGGATCACAAGGACATCTCTTTGTCGTCGCTGAGGCTGTTGTTGGTCGCCGACGGTGCCAATCCCTGGTCTCTCTCTTCCTGCGACCAGTTCCTCTCCGTATTTCAGTCGAAGGGTCTGCGACCGGACGCCGTGTGCCCGTGCGCGTCCTCCAGCGAAGCTCTCACCGTGTCGGTCAGAAGACCAGGCCGTGCTGGCGTGAACGCCACAGGACGAGGCGTGCTCTCCATGTCCGGGCTGAGTTACGGCGTCGTCAGAGTCGATCAGGAGAACTCTCTCACCTCTTTGACGCTTCAAGATTGCGGTCAAGTCATGCCAGGAAGTACGTTCGTTCCTCCAAGGTGGTTGGAACAGGGTGGAAAGAAAAAGTTTGCTCGTAAAGAACCTGGTGCAAAATTGATCTTGAATATCGAATTTTTTTTTTTCTTTTTTGCATTGCATTCTAGTCATCGTGAAAGGTAAAACTTTTCCAAAGAATATATAGGTCGTAACCTAATAGTTCTCTTGCAAATGGCAAAAAAAGTTTCTTGATCGTCTAACGTTGTGCACGCGTGCGTTCTAACAGCGACTTTATGATTCTGAATTAGGTTTCACTCTAACATTTGACTTATCATAGTTGTAGCATCAGCGCGAGTCTAAATAATCAAATAATAAAACTGTTAACATTATTCGAAATATACGAAACATTACATCCACGCATCCAGAACCATAAAGTCGCTGTTAGAACTCACGCGTCCGCAGTGATAAATGATCAAGAAAACTTTTCAAGAGAACTATTAGGTTCCTTGGAAAAAGTTTTATCTTCGTTTGACCTTGAAATTCAGGGTGAAGGTTCTGTACATTTCCATCAAATCGAACGTGTAGAATTCATCTGTGATAGCCACGGATAAACTTCTGTTTTCACCCTGTATACACATGCGACTCGTGGCCAAATAGAAACTAGAAATACGTGTCCCTTTTTCAGGTATCGTGGTTGTGATCAAGATGGAGGGTCAACCGTTTATCTGCAAGACCGACGAAGTAGGCGAGATCTGCGTGCACAGCTCGGCGACTGGAAATCAATACTGGGGGCTGCAAGGGCTGACGAACAACACGTTCAAAGTCTCGCCGCTTCAAGCCGACGCGAGTCCGCTCGGCGACGTAGAGTACACCCGTTCTGGTTTGTTGGGTTTCTTGGGTCCTGGCGGTCTCGTGTTCGTTTGCGGCTCGCGCGACGGTCTCATGACCGTCACCGGGAGGAAGCACAACGCCGACGATATCATCGCCACGGTGCTAGCCGTCGAGCCAATGAAGTTCATTTACCGCGGCAGAATAGCCGTTTTCAGCGTGCGCGTCCTCAGGGACGAGCGAATATGCGTCGTCGCGGAGCAACGGCCCGACTGCAGCGAAGAGGAGGTGCGTTTCCAACTTGTTACTCGCTTGTAACACAACACCTCAAAAGTTCGACCGAATTCTCTAATCTGTGCGTACGTTCATCCGCTCAGAGTTTCCAATGGATGTCCCGGGTTCTTCAAGCGGTCGATTCCATTCACGCCGTTGGGATATACTGTCTGGCGTTGGTGCCGCCAAATTATCTTCCGAAAACGCCGCTCGGCGGTATTCACCTGTCGGAAACGAAACGACGTTTCCTAGAGGGTACTCTTCATCCGGCTAACGTTCTTCTTTGTCCACACACTTGCGTTACCAACCTACCGAAACCACGCGAAGTCCATTCAGGTAAGAGATTGCACATTCATCAGTGAGTATTGCCCCCGAACCAGGTGTCGATTGAACTTACACGGACTTTCGACGAATTACATGAATGTCAGCAAGTACAAAGACGTATATACATTCCTTTTTTTTTTTTTTTTTTTTTTTGTAACATTACTTCATTTTTTTCTTTTTCTTCTTTGTCTATCGTAATTTAAGCAAAGACCCAAGAAACTGGCGTGAGACGACGACGCTGTGTCGATGTTTCGAACGATGTTGACTTGAAGTTGGATTGCTCAGAAGCGTTGCCAATTTGTTGGATCGTTTTGCTTAAACGTACATGAGAATGATCAATGGGAGAATGAATGAGCATATTCTTTTTATAATTAATTCTCGATCTCGGATTTCGCTCTGTCAAAGGAATTATTCTTATTAACTTATATATATACATATACATATACATATATATATATATATATATATATATAAAAAGGAACGTTAACACTTGCGCTTTCTTACAAAGTTATCAGTAGGCTTTCAGTAACTTGGCACAGAAAGTAAACGAAAAGTATATAACTGTCTCTTGCTACATATCATGTATCTTGTTAACCCTCCCAACACTAAAATATTTCATGCTTGGCATGTTGTTCTATTATTTTTATCCTTCTTTCTTTTGGCTGAGTTCCGAACATTCCTGTAGTAGCCCAAACCTATAGACGAATTGTTTCCTAGCGATGTGAGATTCCTCTTGTACATATGCAAACACATTATATTTGAATTGCTCGCGCGCGCCCAGAAAGCAGAACTGCCTTCTAACACTTTCGATCGTTGCGTATCACGTACACACGTAGTACGTGTTTTTCACGCTTTCGATTAAATTTCACATCGCTACTCTCGATTGTACGTCCTTGGAGGAACGTCGGATTATTTTGTTTATTGAGTATGTACGGTCCACGGAATGCTCAGAGCACGTCTGTATAAAAAGGACGCGCGCGTTCTCATCACCTTTCGGCAAATAACGAACCAGTTCACGTACCTAGCTTTGATTTTCCGGCCTCAGTCAGGGGAGAGTGTGTGAGCTACTCATTTATTGGGTTGAGTGTTTGTGTTGGTTTACTAACGGAATGGTGCGGGGGCGTGTAGCGGGGGATTCTGTTGCAGACGTTGGTCCGGCCAGTGTCATGGTGGGCAACATTGTTCAGGGTAATAGACTAGCTTCGGCTCAAGGACGAGACATGGGTGTTCTAGACGAGGACAGTGACAATGCTAAAAAGGTTTGTCTTCCCGTAATAATTACACAGTAGTCCTCGCTCGAGCGTGTCCGCACTTTTCCCCATTTGACTTCTTGCGCCACGCACATGGAGAATCTTTTTTCGTCCGAAAATTGCAATATTTTCTCAGTTTTTAAGCATATCTAAATATAACCCAGGCAAAACAAACGATAAATTTACTACTTCTTAGTAATAATTTCTGTCCAGTGGTATCGTACCGACGAGTTCAACAAGAAACCGACGAATTATTGCGATATAAGTTATATTTTTAGAAAACAAGAGATAGAAGAAAAAAACTTATATTTTACAATTTCGCTAGTCGCTGTTTCAAATTCGCTGTTTATATTTCTTTATTGATGAAGTACCATTCAATTCAATAAATAATTCTCGAAATCTCGGATCTGCTGGCAACACTGTTCATATTTTTTTAATTTTAATTTTCACTACTAGTAGTGCTGCGGTCGGTAAAATCGGTACAACAGGATGTGACACGAAAATGGTAAGGTCGTAAGGACCTTATTACCATGGGCGAAAAAATGCATTGGACACAATGTCTATTCATATATACTCGTCTGTATATGAATATATATATATATATATATACTCGTATATATTCATATATACTTCGTCTGTGATTGTGTACAGTTTGATCACTCGTGTGGTCCGCGAACCAGTTGCCAGCGCAAGAGGTTAAACGTTCGTCGTTATCCTCAATTCCAATTCTTGCAATTCGGATTGTCTCGCTCTACCTTATCGACGTGCGATCTGTCGAAGGCGCGTGAAATATGACACTTTGCACATTACAAAGCGAGTGACACCTGATACTGATATATATATATATATATCGGTGCCAACTGTGGACGCTTAAGTAGGGGGATTCTACTGTAGTAGTTATTATTATCCGTTCTGTTTTTTTTCTCTTCTGTTTCTCGACTTACATTTTCTGCTGTGATTTCCAGTATCAGTTCATCTCGGAGATACTTCGATGGCGTGCTGTCAGTACCTCCGACCACGTGATATTCACGTCGTTGAACGCGAAGGGAGCGGTGGCGACGTCGTTGTCGTGTTCTCAGTTGCACAAGAAAGCCGAACGGATCGGGAATCTGTTGCTAGATCGTGGAAGGATCAATACCGGGGACCACGTTGCGTTGATATTCCCTCCGGGTACCGACTTGATATGCGCGTTTTACGGTTGCCTGTACGTTGGCGCCGTGCCGGTCACGATTAGGCCGCCTCACCCGCAAAATCTTCAAACCACCCTGCCAACCGTTCGCATGATCGTGGACGTTAGTAAGTCTGTGCTCGTGCTCACGAATCAAAATATCCTGAAACTGTTGAAGACAAAGGTACATCGACGCGTCATGATTCCAATGTACTACTTTACTTTAATATCGATCGATATCCTTGGGTGTTTAACCCTTTAACTGCTCTTCAAGTGCCGAAGCTTGGCTCTCTTGTCAGTCGGCGGTTAAAGTGTTAAAACGTCGGTCTCACGAACGATTAAATTCACTGGTTCAACTGTTGAATGTCGCACAGGAGGCGAACAACGTCGTCGACATTAAGAGTTGGCCGACGATTCTCGATATGGACGACATGCCAAAGAAGAAGCTACCTGTTATGTATCGGGCACCCACGGCGGAGATGCTGGCTTACTTGGACTTCAGCGTCTCGACAACGGGAATGCTTGCAGGAATTAAGATGTCTCACGCAGCGGTGACATCTCTCTGTCGTGCCATGAAACTTGCCTGCGAATTGTATCCGTCTAGGCACATCGCTCTGTGTTTAGATCCCTACTCTGGATTAGGATTTGCCCTTTGGTGTCTCAGCAGTATATACAGCGGTCATCACTCCATACTTATACCACCGTCGGAGGTTCGTTTCTTTGTATCTTTTGTGTGGAGAAGAGCTTTTCTAGCGCTAACCGTACCGGCATTTCACATATACCTGTTCTTACCGTAACCAGTTAAATGACCGGTTAACAAATGTTTTTCTCGGATGGAAATTTAATTGTCAATTTATCGTAAGAAATAATGCGCAACGTTAAATAATAATACGATAGCCAGTCATATATTTTCATTTTTATATTTATCACGAACTTTTATATTTACGAGATGTGTACAGCTATGCATAGTTGAGATACCTGAGTCCAGAGCCAAGATCTCAGACAGAGAAATTTAGAAAAAGATATAAATTTGTCCACCGGGTTTCAAACGACCGGTTTCGGTAAACAAGTCGGGCGATGAATTTTTCTCAGTAAAAAGAGAAGCCCAGAAAAAAAAACAAAAATCGAGAAACTGATTAATGATCTAAGGATTTACATAACAGCTAGATGAACAAAAGAAGTAACAATAAACGTACAATTTTCAATTAAATTCTCACCGGGCTTTAGTACGGTTAGTGTTAATAATACTGTGCTAACAACAAGTGCTAACAACAAGTTTTTCAATACTGTTCGTTCTTTCTACAGGTGGAGGCAAATCCAGCGTTGTGGCTGTCGGCAGTCAGCCAGTCCAGAGTGAGAGACACGTTTTGCTCTTACGGTGTGATGGAACTGTGCACAAAGGGCCTCGGCTCTTCCGTTCACGCCCTGAAAGCGAGAGGCGTCAGTTTAGCCTGCGTTCGAACGTGCGTCGTCGTCGCCGAGGAAAGGCCGCGAATCGCACTTACCACGAGCTTCAGCAAACTCTTCTCCGCCCTGGGTCTGAGCCCTCGCGCTGTCTCCACCTCTTTCGGATGCAGAGTGAACACAGCCATTTGCTTGCAGGTTCGGTCGCTTTTTTTTTTTTTTTGTATTGAATTTAAACATGTTATTTTTTAACAATTTCAATTACTTCGCACCTATTAAATAATCGTCTTATCGGGGACAGGGTGCATCGAGTCCAGAACCTTCCACTGTGTACGTTGATCTCCGCGCGCTGCGCAACGACCGAGTATCGCTGGTGGAAAGAGGCAGTCCACACTCGTTGTGCCTGATGGAGTCGGGCAAATTATTGCCGGGAGTGAAGGTGATCATCGCCAATCCAGAAACGAAAGGACAGTGCGGTGACTCGCATTTGGGCGAGATTTGGGTGCAATCCGCGCACAACGCCAGCGGTTATTTCACGATATACGGCGACGAGAGCGACTACGCGGACCACTTTAACGCGCGCCTCGTCACAGGGAACACGAACGAGGTTTACGCCAGGACTGGTTATCTCGGTTTCCTAAGACGTACCGAGAGCGTTCAGCAATCGGTTATCAGTGACATTCCCGGTGACACATCCGCCGAAGCGGACCTCGTGCCTGGCGACTCTGAATTGCACGACGCTGTGTTCGTGGTCGGCGCGCTCGACGAGGCGATTCTACTTAGAGGAATGCGATACCATCCGATCGATATTGAAAACAGTGTGATGAGGTGTCATAAGAAAATTGCGGAATGGTAAGCGTGTAATACAGACATCATTCGAGTTAACACATTGTACGCGGGCTTCTTCGTAGCTTCGTATGCCCTCAGCCTCGGTGGAGCACACAGAATTACCAATCTATTGTGAATATTTATTTCTTCTTTTTCAATTGTCTGAAATACTACTTTATTCTGCTACGTGTAAAAGAAACAGAAGAATATTAGATACTAAATTATTAGCGACGTGAAACAATAACTTTAAGCAGAATAACATGTCACACATCTTGGAAAGATTTAGACAGATCTCTATTTCTTCTGATACTATCTTATTTTTTATTTTGTAATAAAATTTCACAATTTTCAACGCTATTATATTTTTATAATTGTGCCTGTGAAGATGATACCAGAATCATGTATATCGAGGTACAATAGTTTGTATTGTTTCAATTAATTTTGAGCCCTGAGCACAATTAATAAAATTACCTATGAAGTACATGATATCTTCGCATGACACTCCGCGCCAGAATTCCTAGTATTTTTATAATTTTCGGTCGATTGTAGACTCTAAATTTACACAGTTCTATCAGTTGAAAACATATTGGCACGTCCCCGGCATATACAATGTGTTAAACTAGTACAGTGATACTGATCCTAAGATCATTTCAACATTGCGAAAAAGACGGTAGTGTACGTTAGTAATGAAAGATATTTGTACGATTCGCAGCGCCGTATTCACGTGGACCAATCTGCTGGTAGTGGTGGTGGAACTCGACGGAAGCGAGAGCGAGGCATTAGATCTCGTGGCATTGGTTACCAGCGCTGTTCTGGAAGAGCATCATCTGGTGGTCGGCGTAGTGGTCGTAGTGGATCCCGGGGTAGTTCCAATAAATTCGCGCGGCGAGAAGCAACGAATGCACTTGCGCGATGGTTTCCTAGCGGACCAACTCGATCCGATTTATGTGGCGTATAACATGTGAGCGATGTCAGCGGATGTAGAAAATGCCGAAGGACAGACTGATATCGTTACTTGCGATTGCATCGCTAGCACCACGTCGATGCATAGGTATTCTCGACTCGAGGAGGTCGCGAACTGCGTTCTAAATTTTTCAAGCAAGGCAGCACCTTTGGCGGACAAACTGGAGTACACGTACGTCATCCCTAAACGTCTTTGAAAGGAAACCACTTCTCGTTTGTCGTTGATGCATTTAGAGGAATTTTATATAGACCCGAGACAGGGACGATGCAAGAGGAAAATCGCTTTAGACGCGAAAGTTGTTGACAAAACGATGAGTTCGTCAAAAAAAGAGCCCATCGAGCCAGAATTCCACTTGAAACGATGGAAAATGTAGGAACAGTAGGAACCAATATTCGGAGCATCATGGATGGGTTAGATGGGTAACGAAATTTAAGCAACCATATATAATATATATATATGTGTATATATGTGTATATATATATATATATATATATATACACATACACACAGTATCAACGATTCTCTATTCGCAGCGAAGGAAAAAAAAGAGAAAGAAAAGGAAATGTAAAATTAATCTTGAACGTCTTCAAATTTCAGACTGCCACGGACAGATGTGTACACACAGCTCAGACGTGATTCAGCTGTGTTTTGGCTAGAAATCGTGCTTTTATACATTGTATTACCTGAAATATTCAAGTGACGGATAGTACCATTCATTATTTATCAACGACATCAGAACGGTAGTGAGCTTTTTTATAAGAGAAAAAATGGAAAGAGGTTATTAAAAGTAATAGTAATAAAGAAGAAAAAAGTAAATAAAAAAAGGAAAAAAAATGGACGATCGTTCCGCAAACCACGTACAGGAGGTATATATATATATATATATATATATACCCCACTATCTGATGTCTGTTAGAAAAAAAAAAAAAGAAAAAGTAAAAGAATTTGATACACTTTATCGTAGACTCGTGTAGCTTAACAATTTTTTACTACGTAAAGTAAACGGTTAGCCAACGTAATCGTATTATCGTAACGTAAAAAAAAACGTTTCAACTATCGACATTTTTTTTCTAACGTGTACGGTTGCTGAAGAAGCAATATATACAAATACGGTTCGCTATCGCTCTGACTATCCAATATTCCGGGAATTTCGTTCGAGGAAAATTTCTCTACGTTGTTGTTGGTCGTCTTACAACGATATTTAACGATCGAATCGACTTGGAAACATGAACGTATGGTTTCAAATCGGTGAGAAGTGTTTGATCATGTTTAGCTGCGTTGCGCACAACATCGCACTGTTTTTTATACGTTGAAGTATTTACATTATATATTCCGCAGCACGCAATAAATCAAACGGAAACAAACGTTGTTATATTTGTTCTAAAAACGTACCTTTTTTTCTTTTTACACACACACACACACACACACAGAAATGTCTATTTTTTCTTTCAAATCTTGAAGAATACAATGAATGCGAAGAGAGCCGCACGCGTTTATTTGCTCTTGTAAAAAGTTGAGGGGAAATGATTTATTGCGTGCTGAGGGAAGAGGGCACACTTTGAAAATCAACCGAGAAAATACCCGAATCATTTTAGTCAATGTTTTCATAGGAAGAGACTTTTTAAGGCGCCATTAACGCAAATTCGCATCTCAGGGTTTTTAGATCATTTGATAAACAACAAGCAGTTTAGAACAACCTTCTTTGGATTGATACTTGGGGGAAAAAATGAAAGGCAAGGAGAACACGATAGCACAAAAGAATTCAAGCAAGAAAATACATACACAGTCGAAAATGCGTTCTGACTCTGAAGTTTTCTCACTGTTTAGTCGATGAGAGAAAGTTACCCTCGAGCTATGAACATCGGTCATGCATACACGCCAAAAATTTACATATATATGTATATACATATATACACACGCCAGATTTCTTCTCCGTTTCTTACCTTTTCGTGCACAAATGCGTTCCTTTTGTGAAACTGGCCCTCCAGACTGGGTCAAAGCTCAATCTACGTATGTAATCGACTTTCGGGTTTTCCAATTTTCTTTTCTCTTCTTTTCTTTTTTTTTTTTTCACTCTTACACGTTACAGAATATATTGTTTAGAAATTTAGTTACGGTCGATTGACAGTGGCATTAGTAATCGAGGAGATCTTGTGTCATTAAGTTTTTAACACTAGAACTACCACACACCAGTCAAAATGACTGGTTTTACAATTTTATTTTAAAATTTCTATTTCACGTTACATTTCCCCCCCGCAACGATGCAATGACTTCTTTTATAGTGATAAACTAAAGAAATAATATAACGAATTTTATTTTTATTTTCATTTGTTAGAAATCGAAATAATTTTTGGTAGAGATAACTTCGTCTTTAACTGTCGGTAGTTCTAGTGTTAAAAAAAAGGAAAGTTCTAGCGTTAAAAAAATTGGCAACCTGTGGCCATTGTATCGTTGGTCTTATCGATGATCGCGTTGCCACCATTAGCAAAGAAGATGAATTTCGCGGAGAGAGAATCCCGATTGAAATCCAAAAGTCGAAATCCGAAAGTCCTTTCACATAATCTCGGAGTTTTATTATTTCTCGGACGTTTTTCTATCGATATGTGTACATTTGTTGATAGTTTCGTAATTTTATATTCTTATTTTTAATATGCAACGGCATAAATATTACGAGACGCGCACTGACCCCCTCAGGGTATCGCTGAAAATCGATATTTATGCGACTATAAAAGCGCGCGTTGCCGATTCGAACGAAGCAGATTTGTCAATTCTTCTTTTTTTTTCTCTCTCTTGTGCGTGCGTGCGTGCGTGCGTGCGTATTTGTATGTGTGTGTGTGTGTGTGTGTCGTTAGAAGGCTCGTATTAAACTCCGGTGCCCATTGCCATTGCTCTACATATCATAGTCTTGTTTTTTCTTTTTTCTTTTTTTCTCTTTATCGCACACTGTAAGAACGTAGGGTGCGATGCTGCAACTTGTCGTTGCAAATGATCCAGATTGTGCTGACGGTAATTTTGGCAAATTCATGCGAAAGAAAGGATCAAGGCAGAGTATTGCGCGCAATGTTTTCTCGCTCGTCGCGTATCTCTCGAGAATTTACAAAAATAGAAGTCGTTTCGAGATCTAAGTCACAAATGGAATGACGGACGAATGCGAGCAAGCGAGGTGTTGTAATTATACCAGTACAAAAGCGAAACAAGTAAAACAGCTGAGTTAAATACGAGCCTCGTTTAGTTGGAAGTCGGTTTATCGGCGAAACAATAGGCGAAGATCATCGGCGACAGCGTTTATTATACGCAATAATTCGCAAGTTATGTTAGTTATATTATCTCGGATAAAATGCGTCCGTTTACAGGCGTTCGTGTAAATATACGTGCACAAAGCAGAGGAATTAGGATCGTTTTTCTGCGAAACACGTCTTACATTTCTGACACGTCCCCCTGTTTGCAAATGTAATTTTCATTCACGATGGTTGGCTTTGTACGGCAAAGAGAACAACGTGCACAAAAGAATATACGTTCGTCCCCTTCTCTCGTTTTGTCAATCTTCATTTTGTTTCCGACGAATGCGACGAACTCTCGGCGAATTGTCAGACTTGTAGGGGAAAGAAAATGTAAAACGTTTCAAGCGTTTAAAGGCTGTTAAGCACGGTTCTGTCGATCTGTTGCCTCCTCGTTATTATTATTATATTATTTTTTTTTTTTTTAATGATTAAGGTATCGTGCCATGTGTCACCTTGCGTCCTTTTGCTCATTTACGCACGAAGAAACGAGAAAACGTGTCCGTGACGAGAATGAACGAAAAACCCACATAATCATACTCGTATATATCGATTCCACCGGTTATTTGATTTTAAACATGGTAGCCGATCGGTGAGATCCTCGGGACGTTGCTGCACCCACGTATAAACGTAAGTAAGTAAGTAAATAAATAAATAAATAAGTAAGTAAGTACATGCCTGCGGATGAGACGAAGAATCCGGCGCGGCGGAAGTCGATTCCTCGTGCGTAAAAGATCAACGACAACACAGGTCGGTGCCCCACCCACAAACGATTTTCATCGAGCTCGACTAAAAGTGAAACCCCCCCCCCTCCGTTTCCTTTTTTTCTTTTTTCCATTTATCACGCGTTGTCCTCCCTTTCGTTTCCCCCGTTTCTCTATCCCGAAAATGTCCAATTATTGTCCCAAGTACAAAGTCCCCCGAGGGTCGTGTTTTCTCGCTCTTCGTTCGTTTCACCGTGTAATGTCTCTGTTCAACGATTTTTGTACAGGTTGTATTGATTTGTATCATCTCGCGGAGTGTATACCAAGCTGCAACTTGCGAGTGAGAGAGGGGAAGAAAGAAAGAAAGAAAGAAAGAGCGACTAAGAGTCTTCAACCACGAAAAAGTTTCACTGTTTCGAGAAAGTATTTTCATTGAGTGTTGAGTTGACGATGTCCACGCATGGCATGAATTCACACCACGGACCACGCAAATCGAGTACCACCTAGGAG
Organism: Tetragonula carbonaria; assembly: GCA_032399595.1. Lineage (NCBI taxonomy): Eukaryota > Metazoa > Arthropoda > Insecta > Hymenoptera > Apidae > Tetragonula > Tetragonula carbonaria. Next base: position 1,044,829 of record JAUCRC010000001.1, read on the forward strand.
GGAAGGAAATAATGGAAGGGAGAGAGAGAAAACGTTACGCAATCCTCCACGGAGTGGGGCTGAGAGTGCGTGCGTGCGTGCATGCGTGCGAGGAACTTGGTTGTATTATGTATAAATGTTGATAACTAGTTGATAGAAACGTGAAATAGGTACATAACTTGTCACGCCGTTTTTTAACAGACCGCGTGTATTATCACGTTCACGACATGGAGCAAACGAAAGAAGAAGGTGTCTATCGATTCAGGGGTCAAGCCCCGCCCCCCCTCCCCCTCAGGACAATCTTTGAACAATGGTGTATCGTCGTGTGACCCTGGATCACCGTGGTTTAATGGTCCTAGGCTGTGTAAATATTACTCTTGTATCCATTGCGTTTAGAAGTTACTAAGGTACAATATAGTTTGTACGTTGGAGTGTATATATATATATATTTATATATATATATAAATATATATATATATATATATTACCACACACAGAGTAAAATAATATAAACGGTCGCTGTCCTTACCAAACCGTAGCATTTTGCCTGTATATCAGTCGAACGAGAATATTAATACTACTTCGTGTATCCATCTCCTTTATCCAGTACCAGCCTGTGCTCGTTCCTTCGCGTCTTTTCGATCCACAGACGAAGGAACGAACGATTAAAAACAAAAAAAAAAAAAAAAAAAAAAAAAGAGAGAAGAAGGACATGAGCGAGAAATCGAATCCGCAGAAACTCGTAGGGATATCTTAGCAATTTCTATAGTCCGTAGCGGACTCTTTCCTTGTTTCAGATTTAAAGAAAAAAGAAAGTGAGAGAGAGAGAGAAAGAATAAAGAAACGAGAGAGAGAGAGAGAGAGAAAGAGTGAGCAACAAACGAGAGAGGTACACGATCGAAATCCGTGCGACAGGAACGATCGTGTATCGTTACTACGCGTTGCCATCGTAAATTACTCGACCCTTTAAACCAAGCGCCTCTTTGTAATCCACTCGATATTCACGAGGAGCTTCGCGAGCTACCATCAATAAACGTAATGTAAATTTTTTGCAACGAGCTCTACTCCGTTCTTCAATAGCTTTTCTTCCTGCTGTTCTTCTCCTCGCTTGCGTCGCAATAAATACGTCGAGAAACTGTGTCGCGGCGATGTCCATTTTATTCGTGCAAGATTTTTTTGCTTGCCTGTTTTCTTTGCTCTTGTTTTCGAATTTTATTTAAATTTGACTAATTTTGAGATTTGTTCGTTTCATTGAGATTTTGTTATTTCAAGAATGGAGACTTTCATTCTTCAAGTATTTTTTTCTTTTTATGCTATTCATCTATACGTATTCCTGTCGACAGAAATTTTCAAAAAATGCGACGATAAACGATAATCATTTTCTGCAGTTGAATGTGAACAAGCGATTGGTAAGTATATACTGCTGTTTAATTTGCAATACCGCAGTATTTTTACACTGAATATCGAATAGATCTTTTAAATTCCTCGATTTGTGTTTCTTTCGACATATTTTTAATGCGTATAATTGTACTGTAACATTCGTTACACGTGCAACGACAAATGCAAGATACTTTTTTATTTTTCTCTTTAGATGTATTATTTCACTTTGTAAGAAAACGTGCTTAATTACTTTTAAGCATGCGATGAATAATTAAGCTCGATAATAATTGAACAAATTATGATAAAACGACAAAATTTTTTCCAATTTTTTTAAATATATTTTATTACACGTAATTGCAATTGATAACAATTTTTATTATATTTTTTTTAATATTTTTAAAAGTATTCTAAAATGTCTCAAGGTCATTAAATTTTTAACAGCAAGTGCAAATTTTCGTTTACTAAACGACAAAATTTTTTCCAATTTTTTTAAATATATTTTATTGCAAAATTGCATTATTCCATAAATTACACGTAATTGCAATTGATAACAATTTTTATTATATTTTTTTTAATATTTTTAAAAGTATTCTAAAATGTCTCAAGGTCATTAAATTTTTAACAGCAAGTGCAAATTTTCGTTTACTCGTCATGGAACGAAAAAAAAATAAAAAGCCATCTTGTGACGAGTATACTCGACGAAAAATCATCAAAACGACTAAATGCGAATTTAGCCTAAATCAGGAAAAAAATTGCAGGCAACAAGCTATTAAATACACAATGCGAAGAATTATACATAATTGCCATTGACAACGATTTTTCGCTCAAAAATTCTAAAATACTGTTAAAATCACTAAATGTTACATTAACAGCGAAATTTTGTTTACTCGTCATTGATAAAAAAAAAGTCATCTTTTCGTAACGAGAAGAAACACGAAAAAGGTGAAAAGAGAATTTAGCCTAAATCAGGAACATTGTCGCGGGCAACAATCATCTGTTAAATACGCGATGCGAAGAATTATACATAATTGCCATTGACAACGATTTTTCGCTCAAAAATTCTAAAATACTGTTAAAATCACTAAATGTTACATTAACAGCGAAATTTTGTTTACTCGTCATTGATAAAAAAAAAAGTCATCTTTTCGTAACGAGAAGAAACACGAAAAAGGTGAAAAGAGAATTAGGCCTAAATCAGGAACATTGTCGCGGGCAACAATCATCTGTTAAATACGCGATGCGAAGAATCATACACAATTGCAATTGACAACGATTTTTCTCTCCTCGGACCTACAGAAATTCTAAAATGCCGTTAAGAATCACGAAATGTTACTTTAACAGTGAAATTTCCGTTTTCACAAACGGTCAAAAGTTTTGTTCAAGAGACGTGAAAAAGGTTAAAAAGAGAAAAAGTTTCGTTGCGTACGCGACGCCTCTCGCAAGCAGGAGAACTCGGGGTTTTCGTTGAAGATACAACTTTAGTTACAGTTCGTATCGCAAGAATCACGAAACAGAGGCCGCCGGGGGTTTCGTAGTGAACGCGCGTGGCAATGCGTAACAGGCTTTAAACTGCGGCAGAGTTCGGAAGTTTTCACGCCGATAGGCAGCCGATGCGTTGCGATTGGCCAGCGTGGAAATTTGATTCCGTTACGTGTTCTTTCTTTTTCTTTCACTCTGGTTCCCACCGCGCGTCTACCGGTCGCCGCGTGGAAGAAAGAGACGAACGCGAGCAACGAGTTTTCCCCAGGGAAGTCGTCGAAACGACTTGGAGTCGAAAGAGAGGCCTCGGGTCGAGCCAGTGCCGAGCAGTCTGTCGGTGACGGTGGTTTCGCGAACACGATCCTCGTGCACTCGCTTGGGGAAACGTGTGCGTGCCGGTTGGAAAGAGAGGGAAAAAAGAAAAGAAACGGTTTTCGTCTGCGCAACCTCTCTATTGGCTCTCTGCTGGCAACGCGGTGTCGCTTGAAAACAATGACCGCGGTACGTCGTTCCAGTGGTTAGAAATACCGAGTGGCTAGAATTATCGCCGATATCTCGATACCAACCGTCTGTTTTTTTGTCGATCGACCGGCCACGCTACCTCTAGGAACGGCTCCACGCGCATCGATCACGAGCAAGGGTACGTAAACGTTTCGATTTTCACTCTTTCCGATCGATCGGCCGGGAACTGGATTCCCCTTGAATCCAGAAGACGTTCACCCGCCATCCGTTATCTCGAATCAAAGTTAAACGGCTGTTGTTTTTATCTCGCGTGTATCGGTAACTAATCCGCGTGGCCATTTCAACCATTTTATCGACCGACGCGCGATGCTCGGTTGACAAAAACCTCCCCGATACGTTCGCCCGATAACGACTCCGAAATATCGCCCCGCTTTAAACTTCTTTCACGATTTAACAGCGAACAATAACACGTGGTGCATGATCGACGGTTCTCAAAGGTTTTGATCGTGTCGGTTGCTGGACAACGGTTTTTTTGTAAAAGTGCTGTACGTGCGCGTGCTGTTCGTTCTCTTGTAAAAAGAAGAAAGAGAGAGAGAGAGAGAGCGAGATTTGTAGCCATTTGTAGAAACACGTATCCGTTGCAAAAGGCTGCGTCGAAAAACGACGTGTAAGAACCGTAACTCTTTTGCTTGTTTTTCGAACTTCAAAGCGTGACATGCGCTGACGTCCATTCGACGCCGTAATATTGTATATATATATATATATATATATATATACATATATACATATATACGTTTGTAGTTGTGCACGTGTACAGCACAACTATAATTATATACAGTCTATGTATACACGTGTGTGCTATACTTTCCTTCTTTCTCCACGCGAACGAGACACGGGATTACGTGGGATTACAGCGATATATGGAAATGCAATTACACAAGATAGAGTGTATGTAATCGAAGTGACCGAGTTAACGTATTGTTGGCGAAGCTGGATTAGATGAAAAGTGAAATTTACCGTGGGTTCGAAGAGGCAGGCCGTTGAAAGGAGATGCGTTTTTCGTTCTCCTAAGTTCAAAGTACGCGCACGTGCATGCACGCTTCGGTACGTTGTCCATTTATAGACGATCACGAATTCTGTGTTGGCGGGTTCGTCGTTAGCAATTTGTTGAACGTTGATCCGCACGTTGATTACAAAGTGCATTCTCACGAGATTCTCTCAGCCACACGTTCTATGGGTCTAAAAGTCATTTGAATAAAATAAACTTTTACGGGGAGTGGCCACGGACTTGCTTCATTGATTCTTATGGTGTGCAACGATATTTAATATATATAGGGTGGCCACTGAATGATATTAAACAGAAATAACTTTCACAAACACGTTTTCTTTTAAATCTTTTATTATTTTATTTTTTATTATTTTGGAATTGATGAATTCCTTTCAGTATTATGCGTGAAAAACTAGAAAGAGGAAAATAAAAGAGATTGAAAACGAGAGCAAGTTATGATTTTTTCAAACCCTTTAGTTTTTCAGTGGCTATCGTATATAATTTATTCTCCCTTCGTTTCTTGTACATCTTTCAATTTTGTAATTATCATTTTTTACAAAATTCTTGTACCTTTTTTTTTTCGTATATAATTTTCAGCCTATTTGTCAACTTGACTCGGTATTTTCCCCGTACAGTACAGCGTTTTTCATCGGCACTGAAAAGGTTTTTGAATTTTCTAATTAGAATTTTTACATTTTTCTTTTCTTAAACCCTCAGCTTTGCTCGATGTTTTTCGCTTACAATTAGGTTAGAACTTCCTCGGTCGGCACTTGAAGGGTTAAGAAAATCGAGTTTCGATATTTTAGTAAACTATTAAGGAAACGAATACTTAGGCAATTTTACGAGGCCATTTCATTATAATTGTTATTATAATTGTATTTGACACAATAGTTTTGTTTATTACAAACAACGTTCATTATAACTTTTATTACAATTGTATTTGACACAATAGTTTTATTTATCACAAACAAAACGAAAAATCACGAGGTATATTTCTCATTTTTTTCTTTTCACACTCATTTGTCGAATCGTGCAGTTATACAGGGTGTCTCAAATTTAAATGTCAAAACTTCGGGAGTAAGAGACTGGTAAATTAAGAAAAAAAAGTCTTTCGGACATTTGTTCGTTTTTTACTCCTTTGTCTGTGAGAAAATCCACCTGTTTCCGAACATTTTGACATTTAAATTCGGGACACCCTGTATACGTGTACACGCAGGTAGAATAGTACTTTGACTGTACGAAACATCGAATCAATACTTGTCTCGAAAGCCAGTCGTACAAATGGAGTATCTCTTGCTCTTGAAATTATTAGAGTTATTCACATTAGGTTAGACTAAATAGTTTTTGAAGTTTTGAGCTCGTGTAATATAGGGTGGCCATTGAAAAACTGAAGGTTTAAAAAAAAGTCATAACTTGTTCGTTTTCAATCTTTTTTTTTTCACACACAACACTGAAAAAAAATCGATGAACTACCTTGTCAAACAAAATAATAAAACATGCGTTTGTAAAAGTTATTTTTGTTTAATATCATTCAGTCTTTCAGTGGAATACATGGCCACCCTAATGGAATACATCTGGAGAAATTCTTGCGCCCGGCATTGAAATATCTGCAACTGTTTGTACGAATAATTGGAAATGTTTGAAATTTCTTTGCTTATCAGAGTTGCCAAGTAACCATCGATTGTCACAAAATGTGCTTAATAACGCAATAGACGGGCGCCATTGTGGATTTTTTTCAGCGTTGTTACGTTGCGATCAAAAGGAAAAAAAGAAAAAAAAAAAATTTAGGCACAACGTTAAAACACAGTTTCCCTGTTTCACTTGGTTATCGAAAGCTTTTTACTAAAGACTGATGATACATAGACTGAGATACAAAAGCAGTGGTGAGTAAGCGCATTTCGAACCTAACCATAAAGTAGCCGCCGTTATGCGCGCTGTGCAATGGGAAATAATAAATGGCACGTTTATTCGCGGCACGAAAACGATCGTGGCAAATCATTCGGTATTCCTAGAACGGCGCGTCGAGGTAGATTTTAGATCGATGCTTCGCTAGTGAAATTGATCTGGCTTGGTCATTGACCTTGGAGGGGGAAAAAATTCGTTAACGTGAACGTAGCGTTGAGCGAGGTAAAGTACGCTATCGTAACGCGTTCGAGTTTAGCACGCCTAAAATGAGAGAAAGAAAACATGTTTCAACACTAGAATTACCAAAATAGTCAAAATTACTGATTTATAATTTTTGTTATATATTTTATAGACAAAAATGGCGTTTGAGTTTAGTATGCCTAAAATGAGAGGAAGAAAACATGTTTCAACACTAGAATTACCAAAATAGTCAAAATTACCGATTTATAATTTTTGTTAGATACTTTATAAATACAAATGGCGTTTGAATTTAGTATGCCTAAAATGAGAGGAAGAAAACATGTTTCAACACTAGAACTATCAAAATAGTCAAAATTACCGATTTATAATTTTTGTTAGATACTTTATAGATACAAATGGCGTTTGAGTCTAGTACGTAATAGTAAAATGAGGGAAAAAGAAATTACCAAAGTGGGTAAAAATGACTAATTGATAATTTCGACGCAAATAGCGCATTTTTAAAGAAGATAATTTTTCGTAAAATATACAAATAAATGCTTGTATGTGTTTCATTGTATTATAAAGTTTCTCTGTTATTTTTTGGAATTCAATGTTTCTGGTGGAAATTTTACGTCTTAATCGTTGATAGTTTTAACTGTTGAATTGCCACTTGACGCTTTGTCTGTTGTTTATAGAAAAATCAAGAAGTCACCGGTTGATAGGTACTTCCGTTCGCGCTAGCATGCAGAATCATGTATATATTTATGCACGTGACTCATATATATATATATATATTCGTGGACAATTTGGCTTGTAAGACGTTTCACCTTACCTCGCCTTTTATCACATCTTCTACCTTCTCTCGACAATAAGTTAGGCTCTCTGAACTCAAAGAAGGATTAATCACCTAGAGTCTAGATTATCATCGAAAAGTATCTATAGTTAACTGTGAAACGTGTCGATTTTTGGGGCTGGTAACGTAATGTAAAAAATTCTAAAACTGTAAATCTATCAGATAGAAACTCTCGTCGATCGTTGATTTGTTCTAAACTCTCTACCTGCGACTCACAGTTTTTAAAAACACGCAGCCGTGCATACTAATTTTTTCACATATGTACGTTCGTAAATGTGCATCGCAGATTTCTCGCTCCCGTTTTGAAAGATCTACGAAAATCTATTTCATGTTTCATACACAAAAGTGAAAAAAAGTATAAAGAAGTATTGGCACACGTAGTTCTTTAGTGGTTTGCCAGATAGTAAAATAGTTCACTGCAAGTACAAAGATGTGCACAATAGCAATTTCCACTATAATGAGTTATACGATAATAGTACAAGAGACAGCAAAATTAAAAAAAAAAAGAGTCAAAAAAAATATCTACACGCTTGTAATTCCAAAATTACAAAATAACTTATATTTTGTAAGTAATATTATAAATATTAATAATTATAAATATTAATAGTATCATAATATCATAATGCAGTATTTATAATATTATAATATTATAAATATATAATAATTTATTTATATTAGATATAATTTATAAATATATAATATTTATTTATATTTTTAATTTATATTATAAATATATAATTTATAATCTCTATATTATAATATTATAATATTTATTTATATTTTCAATTTATAATATAAATATATAGTAATTTATAATATTTATAATATCATTTTATAATATATTTATAATAATATAATATTATAATATTTATAATAACAATAATTTATAATTTTATAATATAATTCATAGTATTACACAATATTAATAATTTATAATATTGTATACTATTATATATAATATTATAATTTATAATAATATTATAATATTGTAAATATCGAATGATATCCATTCGACATTAAGAAAGAATTGTCTTTTCAAACGACTATTGAAAATATTTTACATTTTTTCAAACACATGACAGAGATGCAAAAGAAAAAAAGGTCCACATATATCAGTATCTTTTTGATTCTCGAAATTTTATATTACTCGTGTTATTATTACGTAACCTACGTATTGTTGGAAATTGCTACCATACACGTGGTGCAAGCTATTCATGGATTCGCAGATTTTGTCAATGTAAATTGCCATTTGTTCTAGCAGAAGAACAATCGTGAGAAAACTAGGTCTCGCCGATACTTCTTTTTTTCAATGCGATCGAACGATAAGTCTATTACGACTTTGTTCTTTGACGCGCGTTCGTTATGTTTGTAAAGGCGCCATTATACAATCGTCGACTTATTAAATTTCAGTTCCTTTTTTCGAAAGAAGTCTCGCCTAAGGAAACCGGGAATGTTGCCGATCGATCGACGTTTAACCTTCCAACGACCTCTGTGTAGTACTTACCCATCGCCGGAAATCCTGTTATTTCTAGTTACTGTCTAGTTGATGAATCGTTCCGATTGCTTCCGATTAACGAGTTTTTACTCTCTTGTCGCCGGGAAAAGCAATATCATCCCGCCGGTCCTCCAAGGTGATACAAATCGCCGTTTTCATTTCTGAAAATTCATTGCAGAAATACAGAAGTACTTAGGCCATTTAAGCGAGCGTTTAGAGAAACGACAGGGTTCGATTAAATTAATCAAAAGATGGATGGAGAACGATAGAGCGATGGTGACAGTTTCTGCTTTTATTAATGGGCTGCTGCCATTCGTCGCTTATTAGGATTTGCTCGGATTTGATCCTGATTGATCTTCAAGGACGTTCATAAACGCCTTTTGGGATTTCGTGTAGTTTCTCAGTATTATATTTCACAGTTTGAAGTCCCAAACTTATTTAGTCTATCGTCTCTGTTTGGAATAAAAAGTTACTCAGCCTCTCTACTTCTGAAAATCTACAATATCTTCTTTAAGAGAAGAAAAGTGCAATGTGACCAATTTATTTTATACGTGCGTGTCTACATTCTCCAACGTAGTAAGAAAACATCCTGTTGCAAATAAGACACGCTGTAGCTTGAAATTATAAAACCATCGAATCGGTTACAACTTGTCGTTTACATTTTATTTTCACAACAGGTGAAACATTCGTTTTCCATCTGTCTTTGTTTTCTCATCGCCCCTCATATTTTTATTCAACGCCCCCCAGTTGCACCTGAGGCTACTATCACCCCTCCTAAATCTCCCTGGCGCCCACCAGGGGGCGGTATCGCTCACTTATGGCAAGCCTGGAGTCCGTCCAACGAAACCTAAACAAGTGCACGTGATCGATGCTATCGGGGGAAAAAAGACACTTCGTTGGAAGGTATCGGGATTCTGCGAAAATAACCACCGCCCTTTGTTCCATACAGCGCCGAATGTATTTAAGAGAGTCGCTTCACACGGTTGCCTCAAAGATTTCTAAAAATAAAGAGATCTTAAACTTGTGGACAGAGTGCGGATAAAAAAACTGGTTTGTCTCCAAGTTTTTGCCCTACTCTGACAGAGTTGAGATGAGAAAACAAAAGAAAAAGGGCCTTCTCTCTCTCTCTCTTGAAGGTGGAAGAACCGGGCAACCAGAATGGTGAAAAAAACCTACCTATTCTCTCAATTGCCTCGTGATTGGTTTTACAGATACCAGAAACCTTACGAATTAGGAACATAACCGTTTTACTTGCCAAGAACCTCAACAAATACAAATATTGTTGCCCCTAAAAGTCTAGACAGATAACTGACCAGATATCTTTCCCGGTTTCGCCTGTTGTTGCGTTTACACTTTCCTTAAAGACTGTAACCTTGATTCACTTTTACTTTAACTTAGTTACCTTAAGTTTATTTCAAGTCTCATTTGCCCTCTGTTAGTTTAGATTGTTCTATATACATACATATATATATATATATATATATATATATATATATATATATGTAGCTGTAAATGAGGTTTCCAAAGCTTAAATGAAAAGATGAAGAAAAACATAATCGCTTTAGGAACCATATCTTTAGAATACCAGTTCGTACCAGTTCGACCAGTGACACCCGATGGCAGGCAATATCTCTGCAGCCGCTGCAATCAAGAGCACGCGAACGTTCTGTTTATGTTTACTGCCTGGTCTCATTGGACAAACTATAGCTTTGCTTATCCTGCCATTTCCTGCCCATAATTCATCACTCGTGTTCCCACTCGTGCTGTGCGCTCGCGTCGCACTTGAATTTTTGGACAATTTCAAGGTCGTAACTCTGTATGTTTTTTACCAGCTACATGATGAAATAAAAAAATGTATGAGGGGAAAAAACACCATCAGTGACGTTGGAAATGACCCAAGACGCGATAATAAACATGTCTATTATTTATCATATTTTCTAGCAGCTTGAACTATCGCAATATCGAAATTTATCATATGGAATACTTGACACGAGAAATAATCGATATGACGTTCATTTATGGTAAACGTGGCCAACGTTTGAGATGCGTCTTGGCCATGCTTATGTCATCACGGTAGAGATAAATTTATACGTGAAACTTCAATTTTCAAGGTTACATCCTGTACATGTCTGAACAATATTTTACATGACGCAATAAAAAAAAAAAATATATATATATATAATAAGTTGTGTGACAAGAAAAACATCAATGACCTTGAAAACTCCTCGGAGGAAAAAAGACATTCCTACCAGTCATAATGGTTATATTTCGATACCATTTATGTTAAGTGAATAGCGTAAATTGTTCTTATTTATTTAGTACATATTTAGTTGGTCGAAAGCAGAGGGGAGCCGAGTCACATGTCCATTGCCGACGATTTGTCGGGTCAGGCACGAGCCGAGCGAACGTTCTCGCACGAAGGGAGCGATTATCGGCGATAATTTGTTTGATTCGTGTTTTACACTGTTTGCGCAGTCGGCCGGCTGACTGCGTGGTCACGAGTCACGTTGCCGGTTTTAATGAGCTTTAATCGAGATGTCGCCAACATGCGACGACTCTCCTTCGGATGAATGAATCATACTGATGAAGACTCCGTTTGGAATTCGTTTCGAGTTTGTGGAATTCTACGACTCTGTTTGTCTCTGTGATGAATCTGTTAACTCTTTGCGCCGCAGTGACGTGTCACTCTCGTCGAGAATTTCTTGTCCCAAAATTGCAATATTTTCTTAGTTTTGTAGTATATTGAAGTATAACCTAAAAGGCAAAACAAGTAATAAATTTATCACTTCTTAGTAATTCTATCCAGCGAAAAAGAAAGCGACGAACTGTTGCACGCGGTTTTGGTCACTCGTTATGGTCCGCAAACCAGCTGCCAGCGCAAGGGGTTAAAATTTTGATTTGACATAGGTTAGGATTTTACACGACAAAATAAATTGCAATATTTTCTTAGTTTCAACTATATTCAAATATAACCCAAAAGGTAAAACAAATAATAAATTTATTACTTTTTATTAATTCTATCCAGTGAAAAAGAAAGTGACGAATTATTGTATACGGTTTGGTCACTCGTTATGGTCCGCAAACCAGCTGCCAGCGCAAGGAGTTAAAATTTTGATTTGACATAGGTTAGGATTTTACACGACAAAATAAATTGCAATATTTTCTTAGTTTCAACTATATTCAAATATAACCCAAAAGGTAAAACAAATAATAAATTTATTACTTTTTATTAATTCTATCCAGTGAAAAAGAAAGTGACGAATTATTGTATACGGTTTGGTCACTCGTTATGGTCCGCAAACCAGCTGCCAGCGCAAGGAGTTAAAATTTTGATTTGACATAGGTTAGGATTTTACACGATAAAATAAATTGCAATATTTTCTTAGTTTCAACTATATTCAAATATAAGCCAAAGCGTAAAACAAATAATAAATTTATTACTTCTTAGTAATTCTATTCAGTGAAAAAAAAAATCGACGAATTGTTGTACTTGGTTTGGCCGATGTATCTCCTCGCGTGCGCTGCTCTCGCGAATTTTATTTTTCAAAATAACAGATGCGTAAAATTCGAAACGGGGGAAAAAAATCAATTTTTCGCGTTATCGTCGATTTCTTTCTCGAGCCCGTGACATTGATCCCTCGAGACGATTGATCTTTTAGCTCACGCGGAAATTGATTTATCATGTTGTTGCAAGAGCTTCCATGCGTTTAATGAGAACGCTTATCGGCCTGATAGCGCGGCAGATTTATTGCATCGCAGATACTACGTACGCGTATCGTTTTTCTCATTATTACAATGGGCGTGCGTAAAAGTATCGCGATAATCGGGGAAAGATTGTCGGGCAAAACGTAATCTGACTGACGATTATCGATCGATCTAATAATCAATGAATAAGGTAAATAATGAAAATCATTGTAATCGAAGGTTGATGATTAATTTTAAATTTCAAACGTTTGTGAAAGTTCTCGAATGTTTAAATTTTGGAGGTACTTTGATCATGAAGTAATTACACTTTTGATTACAATTATTTTCGTATCAATAGCTTGCTTCAGTCTGTATATTTATTATTCGCAATTGTGTTTTGCAATTTGCACAACCTGACAGTTTTATCATTTAGGATTTACCTAATCAAAAAAAATTTTCCATTCGACTATAATTGAAAATCTCATCTGTATAATTCCTGAGTTGTTGTTGGCGTGATCTTTGATGAATTGATGAAAATGGATTTCACTGACAAACTTACCGAGTGATCAGAATTTTGAAATTCTTCATTCTGATACACACTCATGCTTATTCCAAGGATATGTATAACAGAGAACTCTAAGCTTTAACGTATTATGTAATTATTATAAATTCAACAATATAAATTCAACAGATATTATTGTGGAGCAAGGAATACATTTAAATATTCTTTCTAACTATATGATATTTAGTTACATCGAATGGTGCAATTCTAAGTGAATAACATTTTTGAACGTGATCTTAATAAAATATAAGTTGATCAAGATCACTGATTTCCTTCAACAATGACTAATTGATCAATGATTGCAATCAGTTATTGCAGACGAAAAATAACAGTTATCAAAAATATTTATAAAGAGAAGATCAGCAACCGAAATTTATTTGTCATTCACGTTGACAATATTAATCTCAAAAATGTAAAGAAAACTTCTCAAAATACTACTTACTGATTAAAAAAATTAAACGTTTCACAGACAACAATTACTGAAGTGTGCTTGGAACTATTTTTCGATATTCGTTATTAACGAAGCGAATTTTAGCTCAGTCACTTATAGTAACACTACACAGTAAGTAGCAATTACATCGATAAGTATTGTAGTTCACATTTTACACTATTACGAACGACCGAAATTGAATTTTCCACGTCGATAATTATAAGCAGTCGAAATAAATTCCCCCCGCCGATAATTATTAGCGGACTGCGGATTTTTATGGAAATTCGAATTTCTGAGAATATAGTTAAAAAAACTAGACTCACGGTAAATAATCGTTTTACCTACAAGATATTATAGAACTCTATTTTCGACATTTTATCTATTTTTTTTATGTTATGATTATTCATATTTTTTAATTAATCATGAATATAAATATATCCATTAATTACATGTTATATAAATCAATTACAAACATAATTATGTTATAGATTTAAATTTCGTTACGAATGCATAAAAATCTAATTATTTATAGAACTCTATTTTCGACATTTTATCTATTTTTTTTTTATGTTATGATTATTCATATTTTTTTAATTAATCGTGAATATAAATATATTTATTAATTACATGTTATATAAATCAATTACAAACATAATTATGTTATAGATTTAAATTTCGTTACGAATGCATAAAAATCTAATTATTTATAGAACTCTATTTTCGACATTTTATCTATTTTTTTTTATGTTATGATTATTCATATTTTTTTAATTAATCATAAATATAAATATATTTATTAATTACATGTTATATAAATTATTTATAGAACTCTATTTTCGACATTTTATCTATTTTTTTTATGTTATGATTATTCATATTTTTTTTAATTAATCATGAATATAAATATATTTATTAATTACATGTTATATAAATCAATTACAGACATAATTATGTTATAGCTTTAAATTTCGTTACGAATGCATAAAAAATCTAATTATTAATGACGAAAAGATTTTTCTTAAACCTCGCAATCGGAACATTTTAATCGAAAAAAAAAATCCTGATTATCCCTGATACAATCACTACGTACGATCGCATTCGGTAATTGATCGCGGAAATGATTGCAAAGTAATTGATTACCGGGTTCACAACTCTGCTGGGTGATAATTTCGTTCCCAGTGGACTTGCCGATCTACCGATGGTTATTTCTGTTTTTTCTAATTATCACCCAATCATCGTCCCTCCTCGTTATTTCCGTTTTTCCAATTATCACCGGCGTGTCTATTTGCTCTGTCATCATCGTGAAAGATCAAGGCTACTGTAAACAAATCGAATACTCCGTGCCGCGTGTTAACGCGTAATCTCGAATTCCACGGGTTTTGATTTACACGCCTTGTACATACACGCTCGCCACCGTGTAATCAGGTGCGAATGTAATCTCGTCACGTAAGATGTTTCAATAAGCCTCGACAAACGTGTCTTCCTGCGTTCGCGGGCATGATAAAATCTCTCTTTGCTAATCGAAAACCTGTTTTTATCCTCGAATCACCATTGAATTGCACGAGAAGCTCCACTACTCTCATCGTTTATATAAGACTCCTGTCGATTCGTCCACTGAACTCGTTGTCGTAGCAAAATTTCACGACTGAAATAAAAACGATTATTGCATCAAATATATATATATATATATATATATATATATATATATATATATATATAATGTAATTTCATCAAAAATGCTGTTTTCTTTGGGGATATTTGAAGTTGATGATATAGAATACAAACTGTAGAATTCTTGTGAATTTGTTGTCACTTTCAAAAATTATTAACAATTTTATCAGTTAGCTTTAAGTTTCGCCAATATATTCAGTTTAACAACGCTGCTACGTTCAGAGTGTTTCACCCGCGAATTCTCCATTATTTAGGGCAGAGCTGGCTAACTGGCGGCCCGCGAGCCCTTGTTCCCACTCTCCTGCGCTACCCCCTCCACTGCATCATTCAATGTAGTGGGGAGATCGATCCCCGTGAGGAGATCGACGATGTACATGCTTGCCGAAAAATAAAATGGCGAGTCCCTGTTATTTAGAAACAATGCTGCGAGAAATTGTTACTCCCTACTTAACACTTTACCGACCGGTAGCCTATTAATCGGCTACTATTTACCGCTATCGGTCGGTAAAGTGTCGATATCGTGTAATAATATATTTATATATTTTAACACTTTACCGACTGGTAATATCGTGTATTAATATATACAAATATATTGTTATACGATATTAACATTTTACCGACCGCGTATTAATCAGTTGTCACAGTTATAATATATATTTCTGGTCGCGATTATTAATATTACTGATTTCTTTTATTCATTGTTCAAATATTAGCACTTTACTGACCGGTAATATCGTATATTAATATATACAAATATATTGTTATACGATATTAACACTTTACCGACTGGTAGTCTATTAATCGTCTATTACTTACCGCTATCGGTCGGTAAAGTGTTAAAGATAGTACTGTAGTGCCCAGTTAAGCGTCCGTCTCTATCCCCACCAATTCTTGGAATTGGGACTATCCCCACTCTGCGCTACTTTACCATGCAGCTGCAGTGAAACCTGAAACAAAACAAGCTGGATATGTGATACATTATGATCGTTTCGAAAACATATCGATCAAAGTGAGGCAGATTTTTTTATTATACAAATAAATGCATATCCAATTTATATATATTAATACGATTATAGAATCATACTATGTGCATATTGGTTCATTTAACACTTTATCGACCGGTAGCCTATTAATCGACTAACTATTCACCGCTAATACACGGTCGGTAAAGTGTTAATATCGATGAAAATGTAACAAGACCTTTATTCAACGTTTCCATTCAATTATTGATAATTATCGATTAACAACTATTTTTTATAGGAATTTCAATAAATTTTCGTGAAATTTAGGTTAATTATAATCGTTTGACAATTATTGCTTTATTGCAGTTTGAAAATACGTGTGTGTTAAATTTGAAACAGTTCAAATGTAAGTCAGTTTGAAATGTTAAAATGTTAAATTTCTTTGCAATTAAATAATGTAATAAATAAACAATATTGGAATTCGACGCTCATCCCTTTCTTTCCGTCCCAATTCGTAGAATAAAAATAAACGTACCCTTCTTAAACGTACGCTTTCGGTAGAAAAGATTACTATGTTTGTTAACCAACTGAAAAAGAAAAAAGAAAATTATTCCGATCGTCCGATTTATTTATCAAAGTTGGCTGGTGTCGAACCAACGATAAATGAATATTTTCGAAAGTACACCAGCTATCGTTTTGAAACGTGTGTGTAGAATTGAGATGGGTGGATAATTTGAAGGTCAAAGCCAAAACATGCATATCTCCCCGACATGAATCTTCGTTTGCCTTTCTTAGACCTTGAAAAACATCCGTAACGATAAAGACGCGTTCGCATTTCAAGTACCCCTCAGTCTCAAATTACCATACTTAATAACGTAGTTTTTAGGTTAGGTTTAGCTTTATTTTCACGTGTATTTGAAATAAGATTACGGCTGTTCTCGAGGTCCAATTAGCAAGGGCCATCGCCTTCGACATCGTCGAACTGCAACGGGCTAATATATACAGGGTGGGCTAAAAATCACTTCCTACGAAAAAAAAAAAAAAAGCACAAATTTGCGAACGCTCCGGCGATCAACACTTTGAAAGGAATAATCTTTCGAATATAACGAAACTAAAACTTAAATTTACGTTAAAATTAATGAAAATCACGTTTGAACTTGAATTTAATTTAAAATTGATGAAATCATTTCAAACATATTTTGATGTTTCCTCGAGGGGAAAAAAAAAATAATAGGTGAGAAGAAACTTTTGGCCCACCTTATATCACCGTCGACGAATAAAAGAACGGTATCCCGGTTGTTTGATCGACGAACCATTAACATCGATTTCTCTCAGTCTCTGAGTAACTGAGGAGGCCAAGGATTGTGAAATATTCCGTAGACACCGGGCGAGAAAGGAACACACACAGGACTATTAATCATGTCGTCAGGGAGTTGATGTATACGTAACTATATATTCGCTTGCTACAGTTCGTTGAAATCGCGCGACCTTTCGTCGAGTCGATTCTGCGGTCGATTGCCAGCAGTCGCCGGCAGCGAGCAGCTTGTTTTACTTGCTCGCACACTCGCGTGTTCTAATGTCTTACCCAGCGCGTTATTATCATCAGATGCTAAAATAATAAACGCTTCGTGGTTGTTACGACACACACACACACACACACACACACACACACACACACACACACACACACACACACACTGATCGATCCTCCTGCTCGAAACTCAAACTCAAACTCGATTAAAAGTAATCCTCCCCCCCGACATAAACGCCGTGTAATTCCGTGGTAAGCTGCTTACTCATCGATCATCGATCCCTGAAACGGAAAAAGGCACTGGGGCACACCTACCAATATTAGCCTGATATTGGCGGATATTATTGTGAGAAGAAAACGATACGCTAACGATAGTTTTTATCACGTTACAAAAGCAACGTTTTTTCACGAACAGCAATTTTTTTTAATAATAATATTTAACAATTATTAATAATAATAAATTATTAATATGATAATATTTAACAATAATTAATTATTGTTAAATATTATTATTAATAATTAATTATTGTTAAATATTATTAAATAATATTATTATTAAATAATAGTTAAATAATATTATTAATGATAATATTTAACAATAATTAATTATTAATAATATTAAATATTTTAATATTTATATTTATATTAATATTTTATTTATATTTTATTTATATTGTATGTAATATTTATATTATATTAATATTTTAATAATATTTAATAATAACATAAAACAGGGTTTTTCTTTGCAGCTTTGCCATGTATTCGAACGAAATATATAGAATATTTTTGTGAGATGGTTTCTCGAGCGGGGATCGAAGAATATTGAGCAACTTTTTCGAAATTATTCGGATGTAAAAAAATAAAAATTTCGGAAAGACGAAGTGGAACTTGTAAGTTGGAAATGTAAAACTAAAATGTTTCGCAATATTCGTAGCAAACACTTCAAAATGAATAACGCTCTAAGCTATAAAAATCGATTATCAATTAAATATTCTAATTTCATTGTACGGATTCTGAAATATCTGTTCCGTGAGGGCATCGTCGAAAAGTGTGGCAAAGTGTTCTTTGTATAAAAAAATTCCCACGAAAACGGATATTCTACTATATCATATCACAAGTTTAAAATTTAAAAAAAAAAAACGAGAAGAAAACCTGTTGATTTCGATTCTTGGTTTGTGATTATTGTGAAATTGCTATCGTGCGCCTTACTCTCGTACATATAGTGAAGTGATTATGATTTTGCATTTTGGTGTATCGTTCGTTTTTCACGAACATATCGCCAAAAGATTAGGAGCGCCCCCCAGTGCACCGCAAAACATAACCAAACTTATCAGTATGGTCATTAGTACAGGGTGGGCCAAAAATCACTTCCTACTAAAATAAATCCACATGTAATTTGAATTTAATTCAAAATTAGCAAAATTAATTTTTCCTTGTAACTTGATGTTTCATTAAAAAAAAGAAAGTAGGGAAGAAACTTTTAGCCCACCCTGTAGAATCTTCAGATATTACGATTTTGCTAGTGTATCGTTCGTTTTCACAAAGTATCGCCAAAAGACTAGAAGCTACTTCAAATAACTGCAAAACATAACCAAACATAGCGTGACGATTGTATTCTACAGGGTGGGCCAAAAATCACTTCCTACTAAAATAAATCCACATGTAATTTGAATTTAATTCAAAATTAGCAAAATTAATTTTTCCTTGTATCTTGATGTTTCATTAAAAAAAAGAAAGTAGGGAAGAAACTTTTAGCCCACCCTGTAGAATCTTCAGATATTACGATTTTGCTAGTGTTGTATCGTTCGTTTTCACAAAGTATCGCCAAAAGACTAGAAGCTACTTCAAGTAACTGCAAAACATAACCAAACATAGCGTGACGATTGTATTCTACAGGGTGGGCCAAAAATCACTTCCTACTAAAATAAATCCATATGTAATTTGAATTTAATTCAAAATTAATAAAATTAATTTTTCCTTGTATGTTTTATTTAAAAAAAAAAGAAAAAAAGGGAAGAAACTTTTAGCCCACCCTGTAGAATCTTCAGATATACAAGAACCACTGGCGAGACGTGAGAGCCACTGGATGGCTAGTGTCAAAGAGTCACAAAGTTGTGTGTAGCGACGTTCGATCGTTGCACGGGAGGCCGGTAATCGGCAGACTGGTCACAGGTAGTCGTTTCACCCGTGAAACAGAATGGGCCTGTGTGTCTGGCCAAGTGTTGCCTGTGTCGAGGGTGAAGGGGCGAGTGCAGTGCCTTCTAACCCGCGATTCTATCCAGCCGCACGGTTTCATCGTGGTCGTCGTTAGTCGAACTAGGCGCGATCTAGGCGAAAAAATTCTAAAAGTCCCGGCGTTCCTCCTGCGTAGATCTAGATATCGAACTTAAGACGAGTTTATAAAAAAAAAAAAAAAGAAAGAAAGAAAGAAAGAAAAACGGAGAGAAACGCAGCCGTGTCCTCTCCCCAGGTATGTAAGTCTGAGAGATCACAGGCGATGATAGAAAAAAAAAAAAAAGAAATAACCGATTTTCAGTCGATATCGTGAAATAGAACACTTATGGTTGTGTTAACGTGACTCAAATTAAGAGCAAATATACGCGCGTGCAGTGTGCACGTGTGATCAATAGTGATCAATAGTGGTCATGTTTCCACAGGCGATGATAGAAAAAAAGAAACGAAAAGAAATAACCGATTTTCAGTCGATATATCGTGACTGCACGATAAATGGGGCACTTATGGCATTGTTAACACTTTACCGACAAGTAGCCTATTAATCGGCTAAGATATTTCAACACTTTATCGACCGGTAGCCTATTAATCGGCTAACTAACATATTTTAACACTTTACCGACAAGTAGCCTATTAATCGGCTAACATATTTCAACACTTTACCGACCGGTAGCCTATTAATTGGCTAACTATTCACCGCTAATGCACGGTCGGTAAAGTGTTAATGTGATTCGAATTAAGAGCAAATAGGTGTTGTATATCGATAGTAATATCATAATGATCGCGAGTTTCCACAAGTTTTAGTGTTTCAGACTAAAGAAGAATAAGGAAGAGAATGGAACATTGTTGAAATCTTAAAAGATGATGCGATAGGAAAATAGGTTAAAAATAGATCGTTGCGAATTGTCAGCGTCTCCTCGTCATCCACCATGTGTTCTCGACGTAAATTTTCGAATATATATATATACATATACACGGCAGACGACGTAAATTATCGTATAAACGTGCGCGATTAATCCATCAAACCGAAGACTCGTGCGAGACAAAGAAAGAACCGCCGGATAAATGGTGGGCTGGCTTCCAAAGAAAATAAATTTTCGGTTTCCAATTAGAAACGAAGTCGCGGCGTAAAATCACCTCCCGCGAGAGAGAATCGTTCTTTTTTTCTTTTAAGAAAATTTTTAGAATTTGAATTCTAGAAGAAGCGGAATGCAATGAACCTTCTGATCGTCTTCGATCGCGAGAGAGAAACCTTTCGCGAACCGGGATCGATAAAACAGGCGGGCGAGGTAAGAAAAAAAAAGCGTAAGGAACGCGAAAATCGAGGCGAGCGGTTCTGCTGCGAGGAAATTTGCTCGACGCGGTTATTCGAGCGTTATCGATACACGCCGCCGGCGTATTTGCAATTCAAATCTCCGATCGATAATCGGTAATACTTAATTCACGTGTGTTGGTTCGTATTGCTTTCGTCGCGCAGTACTCGATCCGTGCCGGCACGCTTTAAAAGGAAATGCGTATTTTATTTGCCGCGCTATCGAATGCCGATTTCGATTTTTTAATCGGCAGTTTCCATCTTTTTAGGTTAGGTGTAGATTGGATTAAGTTTAAATTAGGTTTAAGCTAGGTTTAGATTTTTAATCGACAGTTTCCTCCTTTTTATTGTTGGATTTAGGTTAGGTTTAGATTGGATTAAGTTTTAAATTAGATTTAGATTAGGTTTAGGTTAGGTTTAAATCTTTAGTTAGCCGTTTCTTTCTTTTCATTGTTAAGTTTAGGTTAGGTTTAGATTTTTAATCGGCAGTCTCCATCATTTTATTATTAGCTTTAGATTAGGTTTAGATTAGTTTAGATTAAGTTTGAATTAGATTTAGATTAGGTTGAGGTTAGGTTTAGATTAGATTAAGTTCAAATTAGGTTTAGGTTAGATTTAGATTTTTAATCGGCAGTTTCCCCTCTTTTATTGTTAGATTTAGGTTTAGATTGGATTAAGTTTTAAATTAGATTTAGATTAGGTTTAGGTTAGGTTTAAATCTTTAATCAGCAGTTTCTTTCTTTTCATTGTTAAGTTTAGATTAGGTTTAGATTTTTAATCGGCAGTCTCCATCATTTTATTATTAGCTTTAGATTAGGTTTAGATTAGTTTAGATTAAGTTTGAATTAGATTTAGATTAGGTTGAGGTTAGGTTTAGATTAGATTAAGTTCAAATTAGGTTTAGGTTAGATTTAGATTTTTAATCGGCAGTTTCCCCTTTTTTATTGTTAGATTTAGGTTAGGTTTAGATTGGATTAAGTTTTAAATTAGATTTAGATTAGGTTTAGGTTAGGTTTAAATCTTTAATCAGCAGTTTCTTTCTTTTCGTTGTTAAGTTTAGATTAGGTTTAGATTTCTAATCGGCAATCTCCTTCATTTTATTGTTAGCTTTAGATTAGGTTTAGATTAGTTTAGATTAAGTTTGAATTAGATTTAGATTAGGTTGAGGTTAGGTTTAGATTAGGTTTAGATTAAGTTCAAATTAGGTTTAGGTTAGATTTAGATTTTTAATCGGCAATTTCCCCTTTTTTATTGTTAGATTTAGGTTAGGTTTAGATTGGATTAAGTTTAGATTAGATTAAGTTTAAATTAGGTTTATATTAGGTTTAGGTTACGTTTAGATTGGATTTAGATTTAAATTAGGTTTAGGTTCCGATTAGATTAGGTTTAAATGTTTGTTAGATTCATTTTATAAATTTAAGTCAGGTTTGGGTGAAGTTATATTTCTCACGTTCAAGATCGAAATTAGAGAGAACGCAGACTACTCGTTGGATGCAAAATGGCAAATTCGTTCAGAGTTCGACACGATCGGTACTTTCCTTCTTACATGATTAACACGATCGAACAACATTCGATCGAAGAGTTGCCAAGAGGTCAATAGACCGGATAACCGTGCAATTGCATGCACGTGCCAGGAGGATATTTTTAGGAAATAAAACGGCCGGGAGCATACGCAAATTTACACGTGTAACAACTCACGACAGAGTTCTCATTACTTACACACCGTGTAAGCGATCGATATCAATGCCGTGCAACGAGAATACCGGCACTTTCCGTTGCATGATAAAACTTCGTTTACGACTACGTTTTATCGTCGCCAGTGGACTTCTCCGTCGAGAGAATCTCGAGCGGTTTGTTGAACGATTCCGAGGTCTCTGGACTTTTCAACCACCGTTTAGGTTAGATTGGTTTAGGTTACGTAATCGTCGCGATCTGATTGCCGCGAGCGATTTCTAATAAACCGTAACGAACAGTTTAGCGAGATTTATCGCCCTGACGATGATGAGATTTTTATTCGTTGATCGATCTTAAATTCCGTGCGTCAGAGAGTTAGGGCAGTAATCAATTACTTTACAATGATTTCTCTAGTTAATTAATAAATATACTCGTAGTCGTTAATCAACTAGAGAATTTTACATCTTCGATTTGATGGAGATACATGTAAAGAACCTGCCGTAAAATTGATCTTGATCTTGAATTTCAATTTTTTTTTTAATTTTGCATCGTATTCTACTCATCATGATGGTAAAACTTTCCCAAGGAACCATAGGTCGCAACCTAATAATTCTGTTGAAAAATGGCGAGAAAGTTTCCTATTCATTTAACACCGTGGACGCGTGCGTCCTAACAGCGACTTTATGCTTCTGGACCCTTTTGATTTTTATTTCAAAATGGCCATGAAACCAGTATAAGAATTTTTATACAGTTTTTCTACACGACGATTTGATGGAGATACATGTAAAGAACCTGCCGTAAAATTGATCTCGATCTTGAATTTCAATTTTTTTTTTTTTTAAATTTTTGCATTGTATTCTGCTCATCATGATGGTAAAACTTTCCCAAGGAACCATAGGTCGCAACCTAATAGTTCTGTTGTAAAATGGCGAGAAAGTTTCTTATTCATTTAACACCGTGGATGCGTGCGTCCTAACAGCGACTTTATGCTTCTGGACCCTTTTGATTTTTTATTTCAAAATGGCCATGAAACCAGTATAAGAATTTTTATACAGTTTTTCTACACGACGATTTGATGGAGATACATGTAAAGAACCTGCCGTAAAATTGATCTCGATCTTGAATTTCAATTTTTTTTTTTTTTTAAATTTTTGCATTGTATTCTGCTCATCATGATGGTAAAACTTTCCCAAGGAACCATAGGTCGCAACCTAATAGTTCTGTTGAAAAATGGCGAGAAAGTTTCTTATTCATTTAACACCGTGGATGCGTGCGTCCTAACAGCGACTTTATGCTTCTGGACCCTTTTGATTTTTTATTTCAAAATGGCCATGAAACCAGTATAAGAATTTTTATACAGTTTTTCTACACGACGATTTATACTATTTTCGAGGGAAAAAACTGTCTTTCCCATCTACGTGAAATGTGATGTGAAAACACTATAAGATAAACTGAATGTTGTATTTTGAAAATGGACGCCTCACGCTTGGAAAAGAACTGATTCATTCGTTTTACGAATTTTGTAACAGTTTAAATATTTAATGTCCAGTTATTAACGTGAGTAATTGTACAGAGTCGAAAGAAAAGTTTGATGAATTCTATACCTTCGACTTGATGGAGATACGTGTGAACAACTTGCCGCAAATTTGACTTTGACCTTGAATATCAAGGTCAAAATGTTTTTTGCATTGTATTCTGCTCATCACGAAGATAAAACTTTTTCAAGGAATCATAGGTCGCAATCTAATAGTTCTTTTGAAAGATGTCAAAAAAGTTACTCAATCATTTAACACGCGTCCGTCCTAACAGCGACTTTATGCTTCTGAACGCGTGGATGTAACGTTCATGTTTCGTGTAACGTTAACAATCAATTTTATTATTTGATTGTTTAAACTCACATTGATGCTACAACTATGATAAATCAAATTCTAGCGAAATCTAATCCAGAACCGTGAAGTCACTGTTAGAACGCACGCGTTAAGAAACTTTTCTGCCATTTTCTATGAGAACTATTAGGTTATGACGTATGGTTCCTTGGGAAAGTTTTATCTTCGTGACGAGTAGAATACAGTGCCAAAAGAAAAAAAAAAGAGAAAATTGAAATTCAAAGTCAAGGTCAATTTTGCAAGATTCTTCACACGTACGTCGCATCAAAACGAAGGTGTAGAATTATGACAGCGACGGGTATACTTTTCTTTCCACCGTGTACATAAACTTGGCTCGCAAATTTCTCACCCAGATACAATTTTTCTCGCCATGAAAAAGGGGTTAAACGAATGGACGAATTTTTTTGGAGTAGAAATTCTGTCGATGGATGTTTTCGAGTTTCACGACGATGACGCGCTCGCTGCAACGATGCGACTTCGATCGATCGCAGCTGATCGTCGAAAAACTTGTAGAGCCAGTGATCCATGGTGACGATGGCAAGAGGGTACCTTAAATAGACGTTGACGGCGAGGCCACGGTTCAGTATCATCGGGGCTTCATCGGCACTTCGATGAATGCCAGACGCCGCCGCGACCCTGTTCCTCGAGAACGTGCCTTTCATCTGGGTACTATTCGCACTTGCACAAAAGGAAGGTACTCGGTAGTGAAGACGACTCGTCTCGTGTTCGTGTTTGCCGAACGTGAATAGAATAGAATTAAAATATAGAGAGAGGAGAGAGAAGGACGGCAGCGCGCCAAGTGCTCAGAGTAGCGACAGGTGGCAATAAAGGTGTGCACACAACGTTGAGAACCGGCAGGGGGTTGTGTATGATCTTGGCGTTGTTTGGTTCGTGGAACATCGGCACGCATCGTCGACCGATTAGCCCTGACCTAGGTGCCTCGATGTTATATTTGTGTCACCTTTTCGCATCTTCTTCTCCCCACGCCGATTATTTTTTTACTCACGCTGAATAAAAATTAAGGAGTTCTTGAGACGCAGAAGCGTCGAGCATCCAAATTTCTAAGAACTGAGAGCTTATACTTGCAAATATTAAGATGGATGCTTGTCCTTAGTTTGTTCTTAGCTAACTCGTACGTGGAAAAGTATTTTTATTTTTACTTTCCATTTCAAATGTGTTATTTTTTTATGTTTATTTCAAACAGTGAATTTTTTTAAATACGCTGCAAGATCTCGGAACCTGAAGTACCGATTTCACTTTATGAGAGGAATTTCTTGTTTTAAGAACTTCGTGCAAATCGACACTGTTGTGTGAAAATTTTTGTCGATCACGGCTGTGAATTTAACGTTTGACTTGACTGCGTGGTACAAGAACACGTCAATTTCATCGCGTGCCCGATCGATCAACGATTTTCCTGTCATTTCAGTATCGTGACGTTCAACGAGAGAGAAAGTACACGTACACTCTCTCTTAAAAATCTTGGGACACTTTTATTTTTAATATTCGATATTCAATTTATTAGGTCGTGTATGTATATTTTATGATATGATATATTTCATAATAATACAGTAAATATATAATAATGTATCAATATATAAATAATACAATAATACAATATATAACAACGTTTCAATAATACAATAAAACAATATATAATAATATGTCAATAGATCAATATATCAATAATCGGTATATAATAATAATATCAATATATCAATGATATAATAGTACAATATATAATAATATATCGATGAAACAATAATAATGTGTAAAATAATAATAATGTGTAATCAATACATCAGCAATACAGTAATATAATATATAATAATGTATCAATACATCAGTAATACAATATATAATATATATAAATACATCAATAATACAATATATAATAATGTGTCAATAATACGAAAAAATGTATTAATGCATCAATAAATATAATAATATATCAGTATATCAATGATATAATAGTACAATATATAATAATATATCAGTACAATGAAACAGTATATAATAATGTATTAATACATCAGCAATACAATAATACAACATATAATGATATATCAATATATTAATAATATAATTGTACAATACATCATAATATATCAATAATAGGATAAAACAATATGTAATAATGCATCAATATATCAATAATATAATAGTACAATATGTGATGTAATGTATCGCTACATCAGTAATATATAATACAATATATAATGATATATCAACACATCAATAATACAATATATAATAATGTGTCAATAATACGTTAAAAAATGTATTAATGCATCAATATATGAACAATATAATAATATATCAGTATATCAATGATATAATAGTACAATATATAATAATATATCAGTACAATGAAACAGTATATAATAATGTATTAATACATCAGCAATACAATAATACAACATATAATGATATATCAATATATTAATAATATAATTGTACAATACATCATAATATATCAATAATAGGATAAAACAATATGTAATAATGCATCAATATATCAATAATATAATAGTACAATATGTGATATAATGTATCGATACATCAGTAATACAATAATACAATATATAAAAATATGTCAATATATCAGTAATAATACAATAATACAAATATATAAAAATATGTTGATATACCAGTAATACAATAATACAAATATATGTCAGTATATCAGTAACACAAATATAATAATATATCAATAATATAGTAGTACAATATACAATATATCAACTATATAATACAATGATATACACATAAGAATATAATTATTATTAGCAGAGTGTTTACCGTATAAAGTACGTTTTCTATTTATCATATTTAATTGCACATGTTACCAATCATGTATATAATATAATCATACACACACACACACACCAATTTATATAACATACAACATATAATAATACAACAATACAAATATATAAAAATATGTTGATATACCAGTAATACAATAATACAAATATATAAATATATGTCAGTATATCAGTAACACAAATATAATAATATATCAATAATATAGTAGTACAATATACAATATATCATAATACAATGATATGCACATAATAATATAATTATTATTAGCAGAGTGTTTACCGTTTAAAGTACGTTTTCTATTTGTGCATTTATCATATTTAATTGCACATGTTACCAATCATGTATATAATATAATCATACACACACACACACACACACACACACACACCAATTTATATAACATACAACATATAATAATACAACAATGCAAATATATAAAAATATGTTGATATACCAGTAATACAATAATACAAATATATAAATATATGTCAGTATATCAGTAACACAAATATAATAATATATCAATAATATAGTAGTACAATATACAATATATCATAATACAATGATATACACATAATAATATAATTATTATTAGCAGAGTGTTTACCGTATAAAGTACGTTTTCTATTTATCATATTTAATTGCACATGTTACCAATCATGTATATAATATAATCATATATATATATATATATATACACACACACACACCAATTTATATCATATATTGCATATCGTGCACAATTTTGCACAATTAAATGATGTAATTAATATTTCAAATATTGTATTTATTGTGTTGTTAAGTATATTTCTGTATTTATTCTATTATCGCGTTATCGCATCAAATGTGTAATTAACATGGTAAATACTGTATGCATTTTTATCATGCAAGTAGAATATATCCGTCCTGAGATTTCTGAGCGATATACGGTGTGTACACACAGATGCACGCTATATCGGGAACCGTTTGAAAAAAGGGAAGCATACATGCATGCGTACAAGGTTAGACGCGAGCGTCGGCGCGAATGTCAAGTTCCTAGGAATGAAATTTTTATCGCGAGATACCTGTTCGATTGCACACGGTGGTGTTATACCACCGCCGTTGCTCATGCGCTCGTGACCTGGAAACGTAGGAAATTGTTGAAAGCGGTCGTCGCGTCGTTGGATCCATTTTGCTAAAGGCACGTCTGCACGAAAGCTTTCAAGGACGCCGCACTAAAGCGCCAACACACCGATCGTTTGCATTCGGGCGCGCCATCGTCTTCGCCGCATCTAATTTTCAGAGATATCGTTGCTATTATTGTTTATGACCGTTGCAACTGTGTTTATTCGCCGCGGCAAACGTTTGCTTCTCCGCTGGCACATTTGCTTGATTTAGCCGTTGTTTAACGCAGACGAAACTGTACACGTCGAGCAACGAATTAATTTCCAGCGAGAAGGCGCGCAAGGTCGCGCCTTATCTTCTGAAAGATCTTCGAACAACAAAAGAATCGTTGCCATCTCGCCAAGCGTGAGAACTTTCCGAGAGAAGAAGAGGGACAGACCTTTTATTCTCGTGCATGACGTTCTATTTTCGTTTCAGTACGATGATCGATCCCGGTAGTGTTGTACCGGGCGTCGTACTGACTCGACTGACCAAGAACATTTTTAGACGGGCGTGTAAATAAGCGATCGCTGCGCCCTCTCTGCGTGCCACGTGACACGATTAAACGAGATCCGTTGACGAGCAGTTGTTCACCGCGCGGTTGTCGACAATTGAGGGTGAAAACCGCGAAACACACGTGACCGCATGGACGGTGAGTTTCTGTGGATGAAAACATTCGGTTCATTCGGTTTAACAACGATGTTGATCATCACGCCCATGACGGTTAATTGAGCCAATTAAAAGGCCTCCTCGTTCTGACGCTAGCCGATTCACATTCGAGCGATTCTTTCCTCCACCAGTGACGAAAGTTTTCTTAGCTTAATTGCGATACCGATCGCGAGATCACGAGATCAATCGAGTTGAGTGGAAATTTCGAACTGGAACTTTATTGAACTCCCCTCGCCCTGTGAGGTTCTCTTCTCAGTTTTCAGAGAACATTGGTTGCAACGTTGGTTAACTACGTCGTGATGTGAAAGCGTATATAATAATTTGTATATTTGTTGATTGTTAATTTTCAGTTCAGAAAAAGTAGAAGTTGAAAATTCAGTTTGTGGCGTTTTATTTTGGCATTTTTTTTTTTTTTTTTTTGTTTTAAATCAAAACTATAATTCCTACCACGAATGTAAGTCGATGTTATAAATTCAATTAATTACGACTCTATGTACAGGGCGTTTCAAAAAATGAGTCGAAAGGGAAGAATAAAATTTTTCCATTGAAACCTTCGTGTTCGAGAAAATCGAGTTTAAAGCTCGATCGAGTATATTTGAATTTAGCTAATTCTAGACTCGACAGAGGAGAATAATAATTAACAAGAGGTTATGATATGTACGAAAATAGATAAAAAATGTAAAATAAAATTCTTTTACAAAACAGGTCTCTCAGTGAAAACATTTTAGTCTTTCTTTTCGACTCGTTTCCTTTTTTTTTTTTTTCACACAGAATGTCACCGATATTGGAACACCCTGTACACCTATTTCTACCAAGCAAAAATACAAGAAAATAACACAGGTTATTGTCAATTTAATATAGGCACAGCACGACGTATAAAGCAATTTCAGACAATAATGCAGAATTTTTAACGAAATTTTTAAACTGGTCATTTAGTGTTAAATATTGAACCTAACTCTCGTTAAGAACAACAGTGTCTTGATTCTTGGTAAAGATCGGCATTAGCGAACATATATCTTTCAACGTCAGTTCGTCGAACATAATCTGGCATTTCAAACTGAGATTCTCGTAAATCGTTTTATCTATCTTCTGGAAAAAGATTAAACGGGATTTTGCGCAGCGATTCCAAAGATATCGCGATATGCACAAGCGTCTATTTTAAAACAAAATAAGAAATAAATCATTTTAATTTAGTATCATTTCAATTTATTACTTTCAGTATCGTTTATATATATATATATATTGTAATAATCATTTTGTAATTACTTTATATCTACTGTGATCGTAGTATCACTATGCCACGCAAGTTTCACATTTCAACTACGAAATATATAATAACATTTTTAATACTAATATAAAATGTATAACATTTTTAGTATTAATATAAAATGTATAACATTTTTAGTATTAACGTTATTCTCGTTACTTCCTCGGAGATGAAAAGTAACGAGAATTACGTGTTTCGAGAAAACGAGATAATTGTAAAGCAAAACGACACGTTTTTTGCTTGAAATAAAACACTTCAAAGATAATGTTGTTTCAAATAGTGCCCGGATTCTGTATTTACTTGCGTACGTCTCGCAAGGGCGAAACAAAACGATCCAGAGAGAAAGGAGCACGTCGGTTTCTCCTCTCGCGTGTCTTTTGTGGCACAAGGTTATGCAAGCGGCAGGCCCCGAGGTTTTCGACCTGATTTTATAAATCCTCGATATCCGTGGCTTGCGTCGTGCCTGTCTCTGTCCTTTCTTCTCGGTACACGTGCTGCATCCTGCATCGCTCCGGGCGACATTTTCATTTTTCCCTTTCCCTTCCTCCCTGCTCCACTCCTTTCTCACTTCTGTTTCCAGTCCTTCTCCTTCGATACGATGTGAACTCGTAGTCAAATTGCCTCGCAACGTTTTATCGCGTGATCCACTCTCGCAGATGCCAAACTTTCGTCACCTAACCCAACTTAAACCTCTTGCGCTGGCAACTGGTTCGCGGACCATAACGAGTGACCAAACCGTATACAATAACTCGTCGCTTTCTTTTTCACTGGATAGAATTAATAAAAAGTAATAAATTTATTATTTGTTTTACCTTTTGGCTTATATTTGAATATAGTTGAAACTAAGAAAATATTGCAATTTATTTTGTCGTGTAAAATCCTAACCTATGTCAAATCAAAATTTTAACTCCTTGCGCTGGCAGCTGGTTTGCGGACCATGACGAGTGACCAAAACCGCGTGCAACAATTCGTCGCTTTCTTTTTCGTTGGATAGAATTACTAAGAAGTAATAAATTTATTATTTGTTTTGGCTTATATTTGAACACAGTTGAAACTAAGAAAATATTGCAATTTATTTTGTCGTGTAAAATCCTAACCTACTTCGAGATTTTAACCCCTTGCGCTGGTTTGCGGACCATAACGAGTGACCAAACCGTATACAATAATTCGTCGCTTTCTTTTTCACTGGATAGAATTAATAAAAAGTAATAAATTTATTATTTGTTTTACCTTTTGGCTTATATTTGAATATAGTTGAAACTGAGAAAATATTGCAATTTATTTTGTCGTGTAAAATCCTAACCTATGTCAAATCAAAATTTTAACTCCTTGCGCTGGCAGCTGGTTTGCGGACCATAACGAGTGACCAAACCGTATACAATAATTCGTCGCTTTCTTTTTCACTGGATAGAATTAATAAAAAGTAATAAATTTATTATTTGTTTTACCTTTTGGGTTATATTTGAATATTGCAATTTATTTTGTCGTATAAAATGCTAACCTACTTCGAATCAAGATTTTAACCCCTTGCGCTGTCAACTGGTTCGCGGACCATAACGAGTGACCAGATCGTATACATATAATTACGTATAATTCGTCGCTTTCTTTTCGAACTCGTCGGTATGATATATCACTGGATAGAAATTATTGCTAAGAAGTAATAAATTTGTTGTTTGTTTTGCCTGGGTTATATTTAAACATGCTTGAAACTGAGAAAATATTGCAATTTTGGGACAAAAGATTCTCGACGTGCGTGGCACGTCATTCCAGTGCAAGCCTAACTAACCCCCTCTCGCAGGTACCAAATTCTCGACACCTAACCTAATTTAAATCTAACCTAAACCTAGTACTTTATCCCATAGAGCTCAGCTCTAATGAATTCTTCTTTCCGTTATTTCATTTACTGACAGGTAAAAGAGATGGCTGTTACTTAATCCGAGTAACGGTACACACCGGCGTATTTATCTTGCGCTGTTTGGAGAGCAAACTGCCGGTTCAGGCGAATCAATAGCGCATCAGAGAGTCGTGGGTGTGTTGAGCTCGAGTTTTCTAGCGTGAGCTGGCGACGACGACGCGGTGAATCAGGAACGTTTACCGAAATTATTTGCAACAGTGGGAGGATCGCTCGTAATGAGATTAAACTGCAATCGGAAGATGATATCGCGTGCAAGAAAAAAGAGAAAAAGAAGAAGAAAGCAAGCGAGTATTTTCACGAGCGTTTAAATTCAAAATCAAATTTGAATTCATGGAATTTCAGAAAAATTGTATTCGT
Organism: Tetragonula carbonaria; assembly: GCA_032399595.1. Taxonomy (NCBI): domain Eukaryota; kingdom Metazoa; phylum Arthropoda; class Insecta; order Hymenoptera; family Apidae; genus Tetragonula; species Tetragonula carbonaria. The sequence continues at coordinate 1,077,731 of JAUCRC010000001.1, forward strand.
CGTAAGAGACTTTTTGATTCGATTCGATACTGGTATCTATGTACAGGGTGTTTCAGATTAAATGGTAGCAGATGATTCTACGTGAACGGAGGAATAAAAGTTTTTCGTTGAAGATTTCGTTTTCGAAGCGATCGAGTTTGAAAGTTTATCGATATTATATTTTGAATTTAGCTAATTCTAGGCGCGATAGAAAAGAATAATTAAATTAAGAAGATTATTCTACGAAATAAGTAAAGAATTTTTTTGTAAGATGTTTCAATGAAAATTCTATTCGACGTACAATAACCTATTAATTATATTTTTTAGTCACGCCAATCACGTCAAAATTCAGGTATAACATCGATAAACTCGATTTTCTCAAAAAACGAAGGCTTTAATAAAAATAATTTGTTCTTTCTTCTCGACTTCTCTTTTTTTTTCACCTAGAATTATCTCCTACTCGGTTGTACATCCTGTATATTTGGCCTAATATATGCATAATTTATATGCCTAATACATGCATAGTTTACACGTCAGACTGTTTCTCGGACTTTCTTGTCCGTCAAGTTTCATTTCATCTTTATTTCACGGAATGAATTATTAATAATATAATATAGTGTAATTATATAATATAGTAATGTAATATAATATAGCGTATTATATATGAATAACTACAAGCAAAATTAAACTAAATTTGGTCTTAAAGTTAAAATTCTGAGATCTGAGGAGAAACGAATTCCCCACGAAAACGCTCGTTTCAATGTTCGCTATTTATTTCCACTGCCAAGCGTCTTAATCTGTTTTATCAACTGTCCCCTGGGTCCCTGCCTTACCTCGAGGTAATACCTCTTCTATGTAATATTTACGTGCCGCGAGGATTCGTTCGGCGGACATTTGAATTTCATACAAGGTAGACCATAAAAAACTTGACAATGCCTCGCGAAACACAATGCCTTCACGTCGCTAACGTAATAATAGAAATTTACTTATTCATCGTGCTTAACTAGGTCATATCCATCCGCTTATTGAATCATTCACGAATTATATTTATACCGTCCTTGCGTATCTCCTCTTCCTGGTACCGGTAATTAGGGTTCCTTCGTTCGAACGAAAAGTCAATTGGTCTGTACTCGACGTGTCCTTGCTGGTGGCTGATGCATCGTTATCGTTCTGAATTTCTCTCTCTCATTTTTCTTTTTTCCTTTCCTCTTCGCGTTACGTCGTATTATTGCATATTAGTTGCTTCTTCGTGTTCTTGCCATTAGGGAATTAAACGCGATGATACAATGTCGTGTGTTTATTACCATCGGGCGGCTAGGTTAGTCGTTCAAACGCCTGCCGGCCGGCTAGAACTAAAAAAACGTGGTTCAAGGAAGCGGAAGGTCGGTGAAAGTGTTGCCAGGTTAGGAAACTGCAGGAAAACACACGAATGAACATCGAGGGATATATATCGGGCGGTGTCAAGGTACCAAGCAAATTCATTCTTCAACGTTTCTCACGTTCTCACGATTCTCGTAGTTTATTTATCGATTCCGTATGCGGCTCGTTTGCGTATCAAGCTTTCCAAGCAAATTATACATACGCCTGACCGTTGAGCATACAGGGTGAGTTATTTATAAGGCGAAATTAATTATATATTAATTAATTATATATTGAACATATTTCTATATATAATTAATTGCTAATAAAATACATTTTTATGTACAATTAATTAACTACCAGTGAAACATTTTCACATGTAATTAATGAAGTTTCGAAAATATTTCAGCTTTTGAAGTTAATTAATTGTATGTAAAAATGTTTCCTTCTTTCCCCTTAACTTCGGACATTTTTTTTTTTTTTTATACAAAAATGAAGGAGAAACGAACCTAAGAACGTTCGATCGAAAAGAAAAAATTTTTTTTTTAAATTCGTCTGATATTGCACGCCAAGATTGCATGTAGAGAAAGATTTGAACAGGTAGTGAACAAAGCAAATTGCAAAAAGTACAGGGCATTTATGTATAGCCTAGAAATAATGTACGTAACGCAACAATGTTATTTGCCTGTTTGAAAAATAAGAAATCCACAGTGAAAAATAACTTTTTTTCGCATGAACGTGTAACATCTTGTGTCTTGTATCTTGTGTCTCTGGTAATAATTGAGAAGAAAAGAACGACGCTGGAATATATATGCTAAAGATGATAGTACGTATTAATTTATCTTTTCAATAATGCAGACAATTAACGGTAAGAACAAAGAACTACGGCCCTCTTCTAAGTGAATTCGGATAAGTCGCAGGTACGAACGAAAACGAATTTGAAAACTCAATTGTCCCATTGTTACTGGCGACAGATGGCTCGATGATAAAGAGAGAATGCCAGTAACAGGTGCAAGAGTAGTCTCGAGGTCGGCTGACGAGATCTAATAAGCCCTCGTCGAGGCAGTTTTGAACGAACTATCAAAAAAAAAAAAAAAAAAAAAAAAACTGTAAAATTTGGGAGATATAACGTAGAAAAATTACACATTTTTTCGCTTACTGTTGCAATAAATTGGTTGAAATCAGGAAACACACTGACAAAAATGAAATAACTTTATTAATAATTAAAAAATATGTTAAATGAAAAAGTTAAAGCACTTCAAATGAAGTTCACCGTGTACCAAATTTGTGAAACATAATCTATAAAAATTACACATTTTTTAGCTTACTGTTGCGATAAATTGATTGAAATCAGAAAACACACTGACAAAAATGAAATAACTTTATTAATAATTAAAAAATAAGTTAAATGAAATAGTTAAAGCATTTCTAGGCAGAAACTTCAAATGAAGTTCACCGTGTATCAAATTTGTGAAACATAACCTATAAAAATTACATATTTTCTAGCTTCTTGAGAGCTTATTATTCCAACAAATTGGTCGAAACCAGAAGATACACTGACAAGAAAGAAACAACTTCATTCATAATTCAAAAATTAGTTAAAGCAGAAACTTCAAATGAAGTTCACCGTGTACCAAATTTGTGAAGCATAACCTGTAAAAATTACATGTTTTTCTAGCTTCTTGAGAGCTTATTATTCCAACAAAGTTCACCGTGTGTACCAAAAATTTGGTACAATGTGCTGACCGGATGGATATTCGTCCACGAATTGATGGAAACAGAGCGATAAACGCGTTTCTGCCAACTGATCTAATTTTTGCGGGTAACTTAAGTCGAATTAAAGCTAAACACGTGCAATTCATTGCGAGATGTTCTCTGCGATTAGTGTGGCAGCACCGTCTTCTTTCTACAGCGTTATATATTCGCGCGTTCGTACAGTTGGTCGGCAAAATATTCGTTAAAAGAGCAATTAGACACACGCATATACGTTGCTGCTGAGTTATACGTCTGCGAAAATCGAAACGGTGGATCGAGTTAGTGGAAAAATAGTGGTGAATGTGATAGCAGATACCAACGAGTTCAACCTGGTAATTTTCGAGTGATTCATGTGACAGAGTTAGTTTTCCCTCAGTTTCGAAATTGATAGTTGAAAACTGCTATCGCTTGATTATCCCGTGGTAATTGATAATTGATCCTCGAGTGATTCGTTGCGTTGTTTTTCTTATTTTCGTTACGAACGATAGCACGACTTAAGAATACTTAATCACGAATTCTGCAATTGCAGTTCACAATTTTTTTCCATTTCGAGATATCCACCAAGTGGATATCCCTTTTTTTTTTTCACCGATAATTTGCAACAATTTCACAACGCTTCTCGCTGTAGATCGTTAAAATTAGAGAAACAATTCTACGAGCGTAAGCTATCTATATCAACGGATGGAAATTTTGCGCATCTGCCGATATCTTGCAACGTCATTTCTATCTCATTTCGTTCGGGGAAACGACGTGACAAGAAAAAAAAAAAAAAAAAAAAAGAAAATGAACGAGAAGAAATAGAAAACGCTCCGCTTGGCCGGCGAAAAATAAAAAGACCCGAGGCTGTTTTCCATTCCCTGGACGGCGGGCACTTTATTGCCCCGTTGAAGATTTATCTGCTGCCGTTCTGATAGACAGCGCGAATTAGAGTAGCGTGAAAAAAAAAGAAAAAGAAAAAGAAAAGACAGAGTGGAAACCGGCGAATTTATTAAAGAACATCATAAATCACGCGGAGGTCGCGGTCGTAAATCAACTGGCGCGCTGTAAGAAAGCAACTGTGTTTTATTTAATTTTTTTTTCTTTTTTTCACCTTTTTGTTTCTTTTCCACTTTGTTTAAACGCATTGATGAGATCGAATGAGAGACGCGTTTCGCTTTGTAGACGTCTGGCCGCTCGATTTCCCGATCGGAAGGCTTTTCGATTCGATGAGATTGAAAAAACGCCTGTATCTAGACAAACTGTAACGATCCGATGATGTACAGGGTGGAAAGAAAAGTTTGTCCTACAAGAAATGAATTCCACATCTTCGATTTGATGGAAATACATGAGATTTATCGCCCTGACGATGATGAGATTTTTATACGTTGATCGATCGTAAATTCCGTGCATCAGAGAGTTGGGCAGTAATTAATTACTTTATAATGATTTCTCTAGTTAATTAATAAATATACTCGTAGTCGTTAATTAACTAGAGAATTCTACATCTTCGATTTGATGGAGATACATGTAAAGAACCTGACGTAAAATTGATCTTGATCTTGAATTTCAATTTTTTTTTTTTTTTTTCTTGCATCGTATTCAACTCATTATGATGGTAAAACTTTCCCAAGGAACCATAGGTCGCAACCTAATAGTTCTGTTGAAAAATGGCGAGAAAGTTTCTTATTCATTTAACATCGCGGACGCGTGCGTCCTAACAGCGACTTTATGCTTCTGGACCCTTTTGATTTTTATTTCAAAATGGCCATGAAACCAGTATAAGAATTTTTATACAGTTTTTCTACACGACGATTTGATGGAGATACATGTAAAGAACCTGCCGTAAAATTGATCTCGATCTTGAATTTCAATTTTTTTTTTTTTTAAATTTTTGCATTGTATTCTGCTCATCATGATGGTAAAACTTTCCCAAGGAACCATAGGTCGCAACCTAATAGTTCTGTTGTAAAATGGCGAGAAAGTTTCTTATTCATTTCACACCGTGGATGCGTGCGTCCTAACAGCGACTTTATGCTTCTGGACCCTTTTGATTTTTTATTTCAAAATGGCCATGAAACCAGTATAAGAATTTTTATACAGTTTTCTACACGACGATTTGATGGAGATACATGTAAAGAACCTGCCGTAAAATTGATCTCGATCTTGAATTTCAATTTTTTTTTTTTTTTAAATTTTTGCATTGTATTCTGCTCATCATGATGGTAAAACTTTCCCAAGGAACCATAGGTCGCAACCTAATAGTTCTGTTGAAAAATGGCGAGAAAGTTTCTTATTCATTTAACATCGCGGACGCGTGCGTCCTAACAGCGACTTTATGCTTCTGGACCCTTTTGATTTTTATTTCAAAATGGCCATGAAACCAGTATAAGAATTTTTATACAGTTTTTCTACACGACGATTTGATGGAGATACATGTAAAGAACCTGCCGTAAAATTGATCTCGATCTTGAATTTCAATTTTTTTTTTTTTTAAATTTTTGCATTGTATTCTGCTCATCATGATGGTAAAACTTTCCCAAGGAACCATAGGTCGCAACCTAATAGTTCTGTTGTAAAATGGCGAGAAAGTTTCTTATTCATTTAACACCGTGGATGCGTGCGTCCTAACAGCGACTTTATGCTTCTGGACCCTTTTGATTTTTTATTTCAAAATGGCCATGAAACCAGTATAAGAATTTTTATACAGTTTTTCTACACGACGATTTGATGGAGATACATGTAAAGAACCTGCCGTAAAATTGATCTCGATCTTGAATTTCAATTTTTTTTTTTTTTTAAATTTTTGCATTGTATTCTGCTCATCATGATGGTAAAACTTTCCCAAGGAACCATAGGTCGCAACCTAATAGTTCTGTTGAAAAATGGCGAGAAAGTTTCTTATTCATTTAACACCGTGGATGCGTGCGTCCTAACAGCGACTTTATGCTTCTGGACCCTTTTGATTTTTTATTTCAAAATGGCCATGAAACCAGTATAAGAATTTTTATACAGTTTTTCTACACGACGATTTATACTATTTTCGAGGGAAAAAACTGTCTTTCCCATCTACGTGAAATGTGATGTGAAAACACTATAAGATAAACTGAATGTTGTATTTTGAAAACGGACGCCTCACGCTTGGAAAAGAACTCAGATTCATTCGTTGTACGACTTTGTTTTACGAATTTTGTAACAGTTTAAATATTTAATGTCCAGTTATTAACGTGAGTAATTGTACAGAGTCGAAAGAAAAGTTTGATGAATTCTATACCTTCGACTTGATGGAGATACGTGTGAACAACTTGCCGCAAATTTGACTTTGACCTTGAATATCAAGGTCAAAATGTTTTTTGCATTGTATTCTGCTCATCACGAAGATAAAACTTTTTCAAGGAATCATAGGTCGCAATCTAATAGTTCTTTTGAAAGATGTCAAAAAAGTTACTCAATCATTTAACACGCGTCCGTCCTAACAGCGACTTTATGCTTCTGAACGCGTGGATGTAACGTTCATGTTTCGTGTAACGTTAACAATCAATTTTATTATTTGATTGTTTAAACTCACATTGATGCTACAACTATGATAAATCAAATTCTAGCGAAATCTAATCCAGAACCATAAAGTCGCTGTTAGAACGCACGCGTTAAGAAACTTTTCTGCCATTTTCTATGAGAACTATTTGTTTATGACGTATGGTTCCTTGGGAAAGTTTTACCTTCGTGACGAGTAGGATACATACAAGAAAAAAAAAATTTTCATTCTTGAAATTCAAGGTCAAGATCAATTCTGCGGAGAGTTGTTTTCCCATCAAATCGAAAGTGTGGAATTCATCTATGATAGCCACGGACGACTTTTCTTTCCACCTAGTACAATAGTCTTCACTTAAGCATACTTAAGCATACACTACTTTATCGCGAGTAACATGAAACAAAACAACAAGTGATATACCGATAATTCGGCATATTACGATTGTTTCACATCGATCAAAATTAGGCAAATTTTATATTAAGTAACAAATACATATCCAATTTATATATATTAATACGATTATAGAATCATATTATGTGCATTGTTAATTTAATATTGATGAAAATTTAACAAGATCTTTATTCAACGTTTCCATATTCAATTATCGATAATTATCGATTAACAACTATTTTTATTTAGAAATTTATCAATAAATTGTCGTGAAATTTAGGCTAATCACAATCATTTCACAATTGTTGCTTCATCTAGTTTAGAAAGTACACGTGTAAATTTAAAATAGTTTAAATGCAAGTTAGTTTAAACAAGAGTCAGTTAAAATGTTAAAGTACAGGGTTTCGAAGAATCGCGAAATACTAAATCACTCGGATAATAATTAATAGTGGGAAGAATTGTCTCTCGTCGTTTGTCACGAGCTGATCGCGATCTGGTAGAATCGTTTTTATATATTTATAAAGCGCCAGCATTCTCTGTTAACCATGGCAGACATCGAAGATAATCTTTGGCGGTGGAACACGCCAATAACGAGACTATGGTTTCATCATGCGATTAAATATCACCCGCTAATCGAATATGTAGGCGACAGAAAAGCAACAGGCATTTCGTTGCGTCACTCACGATCTGGTGCGTTTAATTGGAGACCATTGGCTTCTTCTAGTTCTACCTGACTTTAAATTCACCATTTTCTTTTTTCTTTTTCTTTTTTCCGTTCGAGTGTAAAATCTGTCGCAGTATTGTGTTAATATTAATATATAATTGTATGTAATACGTTATGTAGATATTAACATTTTATGTAACATATTAATGTTAATTGATAACATTGATAATATATATATTAATATTATAGAATATTATATAAAATATATATATATTAATATTATGATATATATTATAATATTAAGATATTAACATTTTGTTTAATATATTTATATTATATATTATATAAGATATATATATATTAATATCATATATATTATAATATTAATATATATATTAATATTGTAATATATATTATAATATTAATATATATATTAATATTGTAATATATATTATAATATTAAGATATTAACTCTATGTAATGTATTAATATTAATTAATATTATATATATTATAATATTAAGATATTAACATTCTATGTAATATTAATATTAGTTAATATCATATATATTACAATATTAATATATATCTTTAATGTATATATATTAATATTGTAATATATATTATAATATTAAGATATTAACATTAATTAATATTAATTAACATTATATATATTATAATATTAAGATATTAACATTCTATGTAATGTATTAATATTAGTTAATATCATATATATTATAATATTAATATATATGTATTATATAAGATATATATATATATATATTAATGTATATATATTAATATTGAATATATATTATAATATGAAGATATTAACCTATGTAATATATTAATATTAATTAATATTATATATATTATAATAAGATATTAACATTCTATGTAATATATTAATATTAGTTAATATTATATATATTATAATATTAATATATATTATATTAATTAATATTAATTAATATTAATATTTCTTGTGTTAACCCTTTGTCTTATAATATCAAGCCACACTTATGGTCTGAGTTATATATATATAAAACTTATAATATTATAATTATAATTATGCCACTATAATTGTAATTAATATTAATATAATATTATATATGTACATAAAATATATATGTAATATTACTATAACAATTAAGTTATGGTCTCGAAATGGTTTTTCAAAAAAGCAAATGTTAAAAACTCTCCGCAATTCAATTCGAAGTTTAAATTTAATTCCTTTGATTGTACATCAACAAGTGCAAATAATTTCATTGATTTATATCTGAGATAATGTTACAATCGCAATGACTAATGCTTGTCTAAGAATGTTGGAAACGTAATCGTAAAACTGGGATTAATTCAACTGACGAGGAAGGCTGATATTAATAAACGACATTGGAAAAATGATTTTTCAATAGATACCAAACTGGTTGGTATCGTGTAGAAATTAATTTCTCTTGGCATTCGCGTATTTTTGATTTTTTTTTTCTTTTCCCTCTTCAAAAATTCTTGTAACATTTTCTGACCAGGTGTTCGCAGAACAAAGTTAACAACGATGTGACGAATAACGATAAAAATTTCAGTTCGAAATTTTTACACCGTCCTCGATCGTGAAACACACAGCGCTTCGACGTTTAGCGTGCGAGTGTTAACGTGAACGACTCTATATCTCGCCTCTTTGTTTCGTTTTGTCGTTTCGTTCGCGACAAAACGTTACGCCATATACGTTATTTATCAACGTTGTAACGAGAATCCGGTCGCTGTCGGTGGATGTTGCGCGCTGTCAGAGTAGCGATGGTAGCCTGAAACGAAGTCAGTCGGTCGGTCACTGTTGGTCGTGTCACCTCTCATTCTCGATCGAGAGAACTCCGGTTCAATCCGTTTCGAGAGCGATCCTTTAGTTCGCGAACAAGTGTTCTCGAGTTCACTCCGCCATTCTGTGATCGTCCTCGCGACGCTAGATCGTACTCAGTTTCATTTCAAGGTGTGTACTTGCTTCCCTTGTCATCCTATTTCTCTCTTCGTTTTCTCATCTTCTTGTACCTACGATAATCTAATGATCTTTCTACTCCGTCCTTTTTTCCTTTTTTTTTCCCCCAAGTAATTCTCTTTGATCCTACATTTTAACTCTGTACCTTTCATTATTATTACGTTTGTATAATATAATTTAATGTAACATATATACATTATTTTTCTATCATATTATATTGTATCTTTCATCATTATATGATACAATAAGTATATAATATTTCATCTTTTTATTATATTACATGTATTTTACATACATATTATTTACATATATATGTAATATTTTATCATTTTAATGTGTTATATTATATTATACATATATCTTTCATCATTATGTAATATAATAAATGTGTGATGTTTTATCTTTTTATTATATTACACGTGTATTTCATTATTTCATATTTATATTTATATTTACATTATTTCTCTCTTCGTTTTCTCATCTTCCTACCTTTCTCGTCTACCTACGATAATCTTTGATCTAATGATCTTTCTACTCTGTCCTTTTTTTCTTTTTTTTTCCCCAAGTAATTCTCTTTGATCCTACATTTTAACTCTGTACCTTTCATTATATTACGTTTGTATAATATAATTTAATATAACATATATACATTATTTTTCTATTATATTATATTGTATCTTTCATCATTATATGATACAATAAGTATATAATATTTCATCTTTTTATTATATTACATGTATTTTACATACATATTATTTACATATATATGTAATATTTTATCATTTTATTGTAATGTGTTATATTATATTATACATATATCTTTCATCATTATGTAATATAATAAATGTGTGATGTTTTATCTTTTTATTATATTACACGTGTATTTCATTATTTCATATTTATATTTATATTTACATTATTTCTCTCTTAATTGTAACAATTAATATTTACAACTTGGAAAATTCTTTTACACTTTAACTCTATATCTTTCGTTATTTTATACCTATATCGTATAATGTATATATACATATATATATTTTCTTTCATTTATATATATAATATTTATATACGTATATATATATAATATTTTATCATTTTATATTTATATTATCCCTCCTCGTTTATAACAATTAACACTCGCAACTTGGAAAATTTGTCCCAAATGAAATCGATCCCCCAATACGATTTCCTCGAAGGTTGAATAATTAATTTTCGCTAGTCTTGGATTAGATTTCTCCTCCTATGTTGATCTTGGTTTCCACGTTTTTTTATCGATCGTGCAAGAAAAAAAGAGAAACCTTATAGAACCTTCATTCCTTTACTCCTTGTCTCGTCTCGTTTATCTCGTGCGTCTCGTCTTCAATATTTTCTGCACTTTTATCGTCGCGACGATACCCAAGGCCGTATGAATAAATCCGTTTCTAATAAATCCGATTCGCGAGCGCGACTCGCTTAAATGATGTGAAATTGGCAGGAGTTATAAAAAGAAAAATGGGGAAACGCAAACAAAAAACGGACGAGAAAACGATGGAGATGTCCACGCGAGATTTTCTCTCTTTGAGTTGTTAGAGAATCGAGCGCAAAGAGATTTTTAGTAAATTATTAGAGGCCCCGATATGAACAGTGCCGTTTACTTTTGATGCTGTACAAAATTTCATTTTATTCCACATTATTTTTTTTAATGTTATATTTTATTATTATATTATATTATTTTTTTCAATATTATATTTTTTTAATATTATATAATATTTTTAACATTATTCCACATAATTTAATTTAATTTTATTCCACATTATTTATTTCACTATTTTATTATTTTATTTTATTTTATTTTATTTTATATTATTCACTTTGCCATTTTATCATTCCATTTTACGTTTAAAATTTTTTTTTTTTCTGAGTTTAATACAGGGTATCCTTATTGTAATTACATAATCGTAAGAAACAGAGACAGAGGCAGGAAGAAAGGAGAAATTAAGTGACGGATGGCATTTTTGATATTTTGCGCAGCCAGCAGAACGGAGCTGCCATCTCAGCGACTGCTCCACATGTGGACATCGCCGTCTCGACTCAGGATCGGCCGAGCACCCAGGAAAAAGACGACGCCTTAAGCCGATAGCTGCCGCAGCAGCTACCGCGACCGGTGAACGATGGACAACACCAGGAGGAAGCTGTCTTTCCTTGGTTTTGGCAAGAGGGTATCGGTGAGTCTCTCACTCTTCGTTTTTCTTCTCTCCTTTTTTCCTCCGTTTATCTGCACTCGCGAGTCGCGCGAGTCGTTGCATTTCCCTTTTCTTTTTCTTTTCTTTTCTTGGAAAATTTTTGCCAAAATCCACACTCCTAACTACCTAATTGATAAAATTAGTTTCTTCTCACATTTATTTAAAAGAAGAAAAACAATAGGCGGGGAAGAAAATCTTTTGGCCCAACCCAAGAAGATCCCCAAGATTATCGACCGCTGTTGTTCTGTTATTATTCACAGCTACTGAAAAAGATGTGAAAGTTTCGCATTATTTGCGCACGAAGCGAACGCAACTCGCTTGATCGAAAAAAAAAGGAAAAGTACCATCGAGTATATGTCGAGTATAAGTAGCGAAATTTACTAGCAGTGAGAACGATCGACGATCGACGATTGAACGAACGATCGTTTCGACAATCACGATAAAGCGACGATACATGATCGAAATACGATACGGGATTCACTGATAAACCGCGTTTTTCACTCTAACGGGACGCGACGCCCAGCCCCGGCGATTTCGTCTCGAGGAAGTCGATTATATCTCTGCCCGAGAGATCGGAAAAATCGGCCTACAATTAGATTAGAATTTTTCAAGACGCGTGGCTTATCGCAGAAACGATAATGGAGACGAGATTTTTGCTATCTACGTTTCCCTGTCTCGATTGTTAAACGTGATTGAATCATCGTGACGAAATCGTGAACGATCGTTCGAGATTTCTCCCTCGGGAATCTTCATTGACACTGGCCACAAAATATATATATATATATAATACATAATACATAATACATAATACATAATATACATATAATATACATAATATACATAATATACATAATATACATAATATACATAATATACATAATATACATATATATACATAATACATATATATAATATATATACATATATAATACATAATATATATATACATAATACATAATACGTATATATAATATATATACATATATAATACATAATACATATATATATATAATACATAATACATATATATATATAATACATATATATACATAATACATAATACATAATACATATATATAATATATATACATATATAATACATAATACATATATATATAATACATAATACATAATACATATATATACATAATACATATATATACATAATACATATATATAATACATAATATATATATATACATAATACATATATATAATACATAATACATAATACATAATAATACATAATAGTACATAATACATAATATATTATATATATTAACATATAACATATATAACATATAATATATATTATATATTAATTATATATATATATATATATATATCCAGCGATTGTTCGTCGCCCTTGACGAGTACATTTTCACTGTTCCGCGAAACGCGGCTGCCGCGTTTATCCAATTGTTTGTTGCCCTCCCGACGAACATGGAACTTTTTCTATTGCCTCAAAGAGCATACCGACACACAGTCGGTAATTTATCAGCCGGTTTTATTTATTAGCAGTTTCCATCTCCTATATTTAATTTTTCCTCGTTGGACACAAAAGGAGAAGTCACATGTGTCTCTGTGTGTGTGTGTGTGTGTGTGTGTGTGTGTGTGTGTCTGTTTTTTCTTTTTGTTTGTTCGTTCTGACTAATAACAAGCAAGTGTGCGTGTATGTATGTACGTACGTATGTATGTATGTACGTGTGTACACGCCAAGGCACGAGTTGCGCGACGGTTTATTGGAATTGAAATTAATCGATTGACGGCCACGTTGACGATCGGTTGACGCGACGATCTATCGAAACGACCGACGATCTATCTCTCCTGCTGACGAGACCGTGATGCGGATTACGGAGGAAATATTGAAAATCCCGTAAGATGGTGTCCCCCAGCGACGATTCCTCCTCAACGTCGGGCCACCAACCATCATCGAGCCCCCACGAATCTGTTGACGTCAAAGCGTGATATGATGATGGCACGCCTTGGACTTGACTTGAGCGTAATCGCTCGGAATCGCTCGTTTTCATCATCGCGACTTGTGTTCCGTTTGCTTTCGATTCCCACGAACGATCGAACCGGCAACACGATATATAATTCGCGTCGATGAAATTGCTTAATTTCTAATAGTTTGAGTCAGATTTAGATTTAATCTAGCTTAATTAGTGATTTAATTCGCTCGAACAAACAAACGAAGCGGGAATTTTCTACACGTAGGAAAAAAGAATTTAGTTCGATCTCGTTTAATTGTTAATTTGATCCCGTTTTAATTTAATTCATTCGCGTGAAACGTTGAGGGAAAATCGCTTTTTTACAAGGAGAAAAAAAAAAAATTTACATTCGGTTTAATTGTTTGCCTTAATTTAGTTTAGTCGTGAATTTGATTTTGATTTAGTTTAATTTAATTTTGATCGTTAGGTTAATTTAATTCGGTCAATCACGCGGGAAAATCGCTTTTACACAAAATAGGAAGAACTTAGTTTAATTTGATTTAGTTTTATCATTCGGTGTAATTTAGTTTAATTATCGATTTGATTTCAATTTAGTTTAATTCAATTTTGATTATTAATTTAATTTAATATCAAAATATGCGGGAAAAATCACTTTTATACAAGAAGAAAAAAAATTTAGTTTAATTTGATCTTGATTTAGTTTAATTTAATTCGGTCTAATACGCGGGAAAATTGCTTTTATACAAAAAGAAAAAAAAATTAGTTTAATTTAATTTAATTTGATTTAATTTAATTGTTTAGCGTAAGTTAGTTTAATTTAGATTAATTGTTAATTCGATTCCGTTTAATGTAATTCAGTCAAGCGGAAAAATCGTTTTTATACGAGAAAAGAGAACTTACAATTATTGTTAATTTGATTTTGTTTTATTATTCAGTTTAATTCAGTTTCATTGTTAATTTGATTTCAATTTAATTTTGTTTGTTGGTTTAATTTTAATTCAGTCAAATACACTTATGAAATTGCTTATGAAAGAGAAAGAAAGAAAGAACATTTAACTTTGTCGTCGATCTTCCACAATTGATCTCTCACTCTGTTTTACGAACCTCTTATTAAAGAAACAAAATAGCCAGAATATTGTAAAAATAGCAAGAATAGCAAAAATTGGCCGGTAAGTTAGAATTTACCATCAGAGTTCAATAAAATGAACAAAATTCTTTTTTTTTTTTTACACGTAGCGGGTAAATAGCAAAAGTAGAGAATACTCTTTCGAAAATTCAAACGTGTGAAAACGTTAAAAGAAATTTTTTTTTTTGTAAATGGATCCACCATCATTTCGAAGATTGAAGTTTCTCCTTTGCAACAACTCCTTAAACAACTTTGTACGATTTTTTTTTTTCTTCATCATTTTATTGAACTTTCAAGAAATCCTAACCTCAATGTTTCAATAAAATGGCGGGGAAAGGAAAATCATACAGCGAGTTTTCGGGTCGTTGTGAAGAGGAAATTTCAATTTCTTCGACACGGCAATGCTACAGATATCTATTTCCCGAGAAATATATTTTTGTTGCAGAAACCATTTTGAAAAAAAATCTGAGCTCAAAGAGGAGGCTTCGCGTTTCAAAAATGAGACCAACTGTATTGTCCCAGGATCTTCTCTCTTTTTTTTTAACGAGAAGTTAAACAATAATTCAAAGTAACAATTTTTTTTATCGAAAAAATTTAATTCGGAAGCGAATTCGTGAGGGGCTCGTCCCTCGCGACTGAACCGGCCACGTACGGCAACGAATTAATTAACACGTCACACGCATGATCGCTGGCACGTTCCACCGCTGAATCCCATCAGCGTGGAAGCTTTACGGTGTCGTTAAACTGATCGTTATCCAACCGCAAATATCGCGCGTATCGTCGGATACACATGTGTTCGACATTTCATACTTTAGACTTTATATATTCTCCCGTCAGCCTCGTCATTTCGCCATACGTGGATCTCATGGTTTCGCGTCACGTGCTTTAACACTATAACACTCCCACGCCAGTCAAAACACAATTGGTTTTACAATTTTATTTTAAAATTTTCTATTTCACGTTACATTTTTTTTTTTTTTTTCCCCCTCGCAATGATGCACTGACTTCCGCAGTGATAACTAAAGGAATAATATAATGAATCTCGTTTTATTTTTATTTGTTAGAAATGAAAATAATTTTTTATCGTGGCTGTTTGTACAAAATGACTGGTCTTTGAAAAATACGTAATAACAGAATATTTTTATCTATATTTGTATCTTTCTTACAAAAGAAATCCTAACCTCAATGTTTCGATAAAATGGCGGGAAGAGGGAATCGTACAACGAGTTTTCGAATGTTATGCGGCACAGTTAGTATGAAAAAGTGGTTATCCGGTAAAAATAGCTTCGTTAACTGTCTATAATTCTAGCGTTAATAAAATCAGTTCTTGCGATGTCACATTTTCTCTGACAAAATGACTGATTATGACATGTACATGTTAGAGGATCCTTCGTTAAAAATATTTAACTTTTATATTGGTACTTGTATCTGTAATTGGCAATTAATTTCTCACAATTGTATTTGTAATTAACAAGTTAATTTCTCGCGGTTAACTTTACCTCACAATAATTCTTGTTTATCGTCTAGAACTGCAAAGTAATTGTCATCGAGGCAAAACGTGTGTAAAGTACAAATTAATTATTAGATCATCCTATGAGTTCGTTTCGCTTATTTATAGCACTTGTTTGTGGTAAAATTTGAAACATATCTATGCAAGTGCTGTGAAGATAATTATTAATATATTAATTATCCGCTCGTTCTACTAGTCATTTCCATCTTCTTTTTTTTTTTCCAAAGATACAACGCCGTCGTTGTAAAATTTCTTTGGTTTTTCGAGGTCTTCTTTTTTTATAGATTTTATGCCAATATTGTCATATTTTCCGCCAACTAGAAGAGTGTTATAATGATCGAAATAGGTGATGATCTCAGGGAACAACATCTGAAGGAATGCGATAAAATTTCCCAAGAAAATTCGCATAATTTACAAGAGAAGAGTTCCGTGCCACCATGTGGCTTGGTTTTATCGCGATGAAAAATCATCGCTTCTTTTTTTTTCGATTTGTGAGTCTAGCTTCTTTCGTTTTGTTAAAAATACTACTTCCTTTAGTTTGTCCAGCTAGGCGCGGTATTTGCCTGAATTTGATTGTTTTGATTGCCCGGAAGCAACTCGAATAACAAAATTCCTTGATAATGCCAACAAACAGAGAGCAAAACTGATGCAAAAGTCTGGTGGTTTAACGCGCCACGTTGAGCTTGTTTTTCTTTTCTGGTTTTCTTTTCTCTATTTCTCATCTGCGGCTCATCGAAACGTTCCAGCAGTTCTTTCGTATCGCGAGCACACGCCAGCACGATTTCGTTCGACGAGTTCCAATCACCGATGCTATTCCCATTTCTTTTTTAAAATTGTAAATTTTTTTTTAAAAATAATCTCTCGAACCGAGAGTCGTCTTCCTTTAATCCACCGAATTTCGAGTCGCATCGTATCGTCCGTATTTGAGATGGTATCGTTCGAAACGAACTTGTGGGATGATATATAGTACAAAAGCGGGAATAAAGGATTTCGCAAATGAGCCGATGAAAATTAGTTTCCACTCTGTGCGTTCTTTTTCTTTTGCAACAGGCCGCACGAATGTTGTTAGCTTCTCTGCCAGTCGAAATTCTACGAAAAAAAGATCTTAGAATTCTATCCTAGAGGGAGGGAAAAAATCTTGGAAACTTTTGAAAGATATAGTATTATACCAGTTATTACACAGCAGCCATTGCCGTGGCCACTATAATAACCCGTGAAGGTGGATGTGACTCTAAACGCTTAATTATAAATAAGTAAAGAGTTTTTCTGATCTCAATTTAACTTAGCTAAGAGCTAAAATGGAGGGTGCAGTGGAGGGGATAGCGCGCCACCAACGAAAAAGAGTGGGGGAACGGGCCGCCAGTTCACCCCATCTCTGACCCTAATATATTCTAAAAATTCAAAAGCTTTTTCATCTCTCGCCGGTTTGTTTTCAAGAAACGTTCGTCCAGACTTCATAGGGAAATTTCTGTTGGTTCGTTCCCTCTTCGTCGAGAATTTTTCGCAAACTGGGAATTACATATCGTTTCTAGAATTAAGTAAATTCAAGCGCAGTATCGAATTTTCAAGCTCGATTCGTCCCGAAGACGAAGCATCTTGCAGTGAAATTTTATTCTACGTTATTTACTTATTCTCGCACGTAGAATGATCTACTGAGTATCTTTTTCGTTTTTCTTTTCTGTCACGTCTAGAATTAACTAAACTCAAGTATAATATTGATAAATTTTCGAACTCGATTTTTTTTGTCAAAAACTACGACTTTAACGAGCAAGTTTTGTTCTATGTTTTTTTATTTTTTTTAATTTTCGCACGTAGAATAACTTTTTGTTAAATGTTTTTTTTTCCCCTGGCTAAATTCAATATTTAAAGTAAATCTTCGACTTCTCTGTTCTTCGTTCTTTATTTATTTTCGGACGTAGACTGATCTTCTTGAATTAATTATTGCTTTCTGTTTCGCGTTTAGTATTAGCAAGATTCAAGTATACGATGTCGACATAATTTTCGAAACTCGATTCTCTCGAAGAAGCGAGTTCTCTTGCAAGAAAATTTTATTCCACGTTCCTTCCTTATTTTCGCACGTACGAACAACCTCCTTAATCGAACGATTTCTTTCTATCTAGAATCATCTAAATTCAAGTATAACATCGATAAATTTTCAAATTAAATTTTTCTGAAGACGAAACATCTTGCAGAGAAATTTTATTCTACGTTATTTATTCCACGGTCCTTCCTTATTTTCCTAAATTCTAGTATAACATCGATAAATTTTCAAATTAAATTTTTCTGAAGACGAAACATCTTGCAGAGAAATTTTATTCTACGTTATTTAGTTATTTTCGCACGTAGAATGATCTACTAGTATTTTTTTTTTTCTGTCACGTCTAGAATTAACTAAACTCAAATATAATATTGATAAATCAACTCAAGTATAATATTGATAAATTTTCGAACTCGACTTTTTTCTCGAAAACTACGACTTTAATGAGCAAGTTTTATTCTATGTTTTTTTATTTTCGCATATAACTTTTTGTTAAATGTTTTTTTTCCCTGGCTAAATTCAATATTTAAAGTAAAATTTCCAAATTTCTTGTTCTTCGTTCTTTATTTATTTTCGAACGTAGACTGATCTTCTTGAATTAATTATTGCTTTCTGTTTCGCGTTTAGAATTAGCAAAATTCAAGATAGTATGGTACGATGTCGTTCAAGTATACGACAAATTTTCGATTCTCTCGAAGAAGCGAGTCTTTTGCAGAAAATTTTATTCCACGTTCCTTCCTTATTTTCGTACGTACGAACAACCTTTTTAATCGAACGATTTCTTTCTATCTAGAATCATCTAAATTCAAGTATAACATCGATAAATTTTCAAATTAAATTTTTCTGAAGACGAAACATCTTGCAGAGAAATTTTATTCTACGTTATTTATTCCACGGTCCTTCCTTATTTTCCTAAATTCAAGTATAACATCGATAAATTTTCAAATTAAATTTTTCTGAAGACGAAACATCTTGCAGAGAAATTTTATTCTACGTTATTTATTCCACGGTCCTTCCTTATTTTCCTAAATTCAAGTATAACATCGATAAATTTTCAAATTAAATTTTTCTTAGGGGAAAAAAAAACGAAATTCCTTGCTCTTTATTTTTTCACTTATTGACACTTGATGACACTTCTTCTCGCGAAGTCAGAAATAGACGCCAAGAGCGACCAATGAGCGGCGCCCTTGAAATGTCGCGCGGTTGTTCGACGAACAAAGCTCCGCTCGATGCCACCGAAGCCTTCTTCTATCGTACTTCTAGCACGAATCGCAGACGGAGCGCAGGTTTCGAGCTGCTTGTCGCGGTTGGGGTTGCTTGACCCCAAGTAGTCCCCTAGATTTCCAAGGTCGTAAGAAGAAAAGAAGGGAAACCGCCAAGTCACATCACTGTGGATGGAGAGGATGGATCGTTCGCGTTCCGAGGAAACTTTCTGTTTTCTCGATCGATTCTCGCGAGGCGAAAACGCGAGGCCAGAGCCACTCTTCTTGGCAAGCGTCGAGCGCGATTTAATAGACCGCAAGCGCTACGCGTCGCTCGTGTTAAATGGTTGTTGACCCACGACCGCCGGCAATCGGGCCAATCAACCGGGCACGAGCTTGTCCCGCTTTTCCAATCCATGCCGGCGTGAGTTCAACGCGAACGCGCGGTGAAATGAGACAATAATGCTCGATGATTACGTATCGTCTCTCTCCTCGGATTTCGGGTTCAACCGGCTCGTTTGCCGGCTGATTGGTACAATTGGAGAGAGAGAGCTGGTGAAATTCTTCGAACAATTTCGAAAAATCGAAAGACCTCGGATGGTCTTCGAACTTTGCCCTCTGCCCTCCAGAGTTTGCCACAGATACACAGAATTAAGCTGATTGCGCATGATGTTTTAGATGTTCGCGAATTCGTGGGAGTAGCGAATTTTACTCGATGCACGATTATTTCTCGTCGTATATGTAGTAATTTCAGTTTTTGCATGGCTATCTCGTCGAGTTTTCTGAAGTTTTTTAGGTTCGAAAAATGGTAACTTTTGTTATCGTTATGTTCGAAATTTCGTGGAAAAAAAAAGGAAAAAATGGTACAAAAATTAATTTCGAACTAACTTGACTTTCAGAAATATATCGTTTCGTTCTAAAATGTATTTTTACGTCGAACGAGTAAGTTAAGATACTTTTCTTCAACGAAAGCGTTGAAAAGAAATTTTTTTTCGTGGCTGAAACAACGAATTCGAAAAATTATAATCTACCAGAAAATCTCGATGCATGATTATTTCTCGTCGTATGTAGCAATTTCATTTTTTGCATGGCTATCTCGTCGAGTTTTCTGAAGTTTTTTAGGTTCGAAAAATGGTAACTTTTGTTATCGTTATGTTCGAAATTTCGTGGAAAAAAAAAGGAAAAAATGGTACAAAAATTAATTTTGAACTAACTTGACTTTCAGAAATATATCGTTTTGTTCTAAAATGTATTTTTACGTCGAACGAGTAAGTTAAGATACTTTTCTTCAACGAAAACGTTGAAAAGAAATTTTTTTTCGTGGCTGAAACAACGAATTCGAAAAATTATAATCTACCAAAAAATCTCGATGCATGATTATTTCTCGTCGTATGTAATAATTTCATTTTTCGTGACTATTTCGTCGAATTCTGAAGTTTTCAGGTTCGAAAAATGGTAACTTTTTTATTTCTATGTTCAAAATTTCGTAAAAAAATGGTACAACAATCAATTTGGATTAATTTTGAACTAACTCGGCTTTCAAAATATATCATTTTGTTCTAAAATGTATTTTTAACTTTGAACAATAAAAATGTTACCACTTTTCGGTAGCATAATAACTTTGAACAAATAAAAATGTTACCGAAAAATGGTAACATTTTTATTGTTCAAAGTTTAACAAATTGGCGAAGAAAAAAATCGTACAACAAGATATCGTTGGAATAAAACGGACTCGCATGATTTCTTTTTACAAAATTATAACGAAGTTTCAGTATTTAGCGTCCAAAATATTAACACTGGAAAATTCCAATCAGAGACATATATTAAAGAAGAAAAGAAAAAAACTAAAAAATCTTTATGATACAATAAAGAATACAAAGCTTCTATTTATATAATTTTACGAAGAATCATTGAAAAAAATAGATCGCTTCTTCTCCGTGTCTACGTGTAAATTTCTAAGAAAAATTACAAATTCATTGGTCACTTTGACCAATTTGTTATATCAATTTTGACGACTCTAACCTCAATGAGAGTCTCACTCTCTCTATCTCCGAGATTTTACTCAAAACGAGTTCGAGTTCGAGTGAGACAAAAAAAAAGGGGGGGGAGGGAAATATTTGCTCGTTGCATAAGTTCCGTGAAATTAGATCCAGATGCGTGTTGATTACTTTCGCGCGCCGATGGTTTCGATCCTTTTACCAACGTAAATGAACGTCAGACGTTACCGAGAAATGTTTTTTCGAGAAAACGTGCGCAGCGTTGAAATTCCTACGGGGCGAATCAAAGCCGATTCGAAGAAAAGAGAAAAAGAAAGAGGATCGATCGTCGGTCTCTCTGTTCGCGCTCTGCTTCGGAATTTCTGGCATTCGAATTCCATCAGCGGAAATCGATAATCGTCGGTTCGAGTCGCGAGACGGATTATACTCGATGAAAAGTGATTCGATACGTTTCCTAGCCAATTACTACTGCTCAACTGCTCTGACAAATTCGTCAGAGCACAGGAAATCGTCTTACGTCCTTGTATTTTCAAGGCGATCGAAAGAAGAAAAATAGAAAATAAGATCGCGTGGATAAGATCGATCGAAAGAAATTTCCAATCGTCGACAGGTTTCCTTTCGAAATCTTTTGTGAAAAATCGTTTCAAATTCGAGAGCGAACCGAATTATATTCCAAATTTCGGACAAAATCCGCCGTCCGCGTCGAGAAATCGAAATCATCGAATTTCGGATGAAAAATCGGCGAACAAACGAAGAAAAACGGATGCTCGACGTTGTGCACGATGATATTTATCAAAGTCGAAAAATCAAGCTCCTAATAGCTTCCGATTTTTTTTCATATGTATATCATTCATGAAACATACGAGACGTGTAAAAATCTCAGTGAAACATATACCGGGTGATAAGTATTCGCCTAAGACTGGAAGCTGAAATATTTTCGATTGGTTGCATGAAAAAATAATTGAATTAGGTTTTGAATTAATTGATTGCTGTAATTGATAGTTTTTGACAAAAGTTTGCGATGCATAGAGGTACGTTGAAGGTTAGGTTTTTGCTTTTGAAGGTTATCTCTTTGAGCTTTGACGACTGATTTCGAATTGAAATTTTTCGGTCGTTGCGCGTCCACGAATTTTTTAGTCTTGCTAAAGTTTCTGCGACTTTCAAATTTATTTACGCGACCATATATACGGTCCAAACTTTTTGAGAAACTCTGTCGTAGATGAACTCTATACTAAATGCTACATACTAAACGCTCTATACAGGGTGATTCACGTAACTTGCACACATGAAATAACTTTATCGTGAAATATCTCCTTAATCAAGGTTTAGGACCTTTTTGTTTCGAATTTAATGTTTTTACAATTTATGATGAAGTTGACACGCCATATTTTACCTCAAAACCATAAAACAATTTTACTCTTGCGCTGGCAACTGGTTCGCGGACCATAACGAGTGACCAAACCGTATACAATAACTCGTCGCTTTCTTTTTCACTGGATAGAATTAATAAAAAGTAATAAATTTATTATTTGTTTTACCTTTTGGGTTATATTTGAATATTGCAATTTATTTTGTTGCGTAAAATCCTAACCTACTTCCAATCAAGATTTTAACCCCTTGCGCTGGCAACTGGTTCGCGGACCATAACGAGTGACCAAACCGTATACAATAATTCGTCGCTTTCTTTTTCACTGGATAGAATTAATAAAAAGTAATAAATTTATTATTTGTTTTACCTTTTGGGTTATATTTGAATATAGTTGAAACTAAGAAAATATTGCAATTTATTTTGTCGTGTAAAATCCTAACCTATGTCAAATCAAGATTTTAACCCCTTGCGCTGGTAACTGGTTTGCGGACCATAACGAGCGACCAAACCGTATACAATAATTCGTCGCTTTCTTTTTCACTGGATAGAATTAATAAAAAGTAATAAATTTATTATTTGTTTTACCTTTTGGGTTATATTTGAATATAGTTGAAACTAAGAAAATATTGCAATTTATTTTGTCGTGTAAAATCCTAACCTATGTCAAATCAAAATTTTAACTCCTTGCGCTGGCAACTAGTTTGCGGACCATAACGAGTGACCAAACCGTATACATATAATTACGTATAATTCATCGCTTTCTTTTCGAACTCGTCGGTATGATATCACTGGATAGAGATTATTACTAAGCAGTAATAAATTTATTACTTGTTTCGTCTGGGTTACATTTAAATATACTTAAAACCGAGAAATTATTGCAATTCTGGGACAAAAGATTCTCGACGTGCGTGGCACGTCGTTCCAGCGCTAGAGGTTAAACAATTTTTCATCGGAGGTGTGCAAAAGTTTGCGTGCAAAAATTATCGAATGAAATTTAAATCCAATCAGACGAGCGAATGAAATTCGAAAGAGATTCGACAAATGGGCGCGGGGAAGAATCGTTTTATCACGCGTTAAACGCGCCCCGGGGGATAACCGTTTTTGCTTCTTAAGTCGTTGGTTCGATGTGTTGCTCGATGGATCTGGGTGCATCGGGGTGCACTTACGCAAGGCCGGAAGCCGTAAATTCGATTACAAGACCGGCTGTGAATCGCGGCCGTAGTGTCACAAAGGTCGATTACGCGACAACGTTCTCCGCGGAGCTGCTGGTGGCCAGCTTTTATGGGAGTATGCTGTTGCGTGTCGTTCTGCCGGAGGAAGATTCGCTCGATGGTGACAGCCCCAGCAGCCGTCAAGGTGACTACTCTCTCTCTCCCCTTTATTCTTCGTTTTCTCTTCGCTCCTTCCCCTTTATGCGCGAGACTATTCAACCACGTGTCAAACACTCGCGTTCTCTCTGTATCTTCTGTCGTGGTAAAATTATGCCTTTTCATTTTCATTTATCTCTTCGACGAAACGCGCGTTATCTTTCCCCTCCCCACCCTCTCGTCTTTATCTTTGTTGAATTCCGGGCACGTGTTTTTCTCCCTTTTTTTTTTTTTTTTCGTGATTCCGAGTGGTTTCCTGGTGTCACCGCGGGTCTTCTATTATCGTCACGGCAAAGACCTTGGTAAAGTTCAAGGTCTGGGGAGGGCTACGTAAATTTAAACCCGTGGACCGAATTCCATTTGCGAGAGCCTCGGTCCCGAGCAACGCCTCGCAATCGCCTCCGGCCAGCCCGAGGTTCGAGGCAGTTTAAAGGGTAAAGCTCGATATTTTCTCTTATATCGGCTCTTGAAATTGCCGCTTTAACCTCGATTCTCGTTTCGGATAACCAGCAATATATAATTAAAATTCAAGCACACCCTGTCGTGGATTATAACAAGTTCAATAACAAGTTTCCCTAGAAAGATTGAAAGGCCGTTATATTGTTTTATTTCAACGATCATACATTTGTAATGTAATAAGGGTTTATCTATTTAATTTCAACATATCGTTAGCTATAAATTTATATTATCAACACGTTCGAGACGCAGCCGATCGTGTATTTTTGTATGGTTATACAAACTGTGGTTTTACGCGTATCTTTTATGTTAATAAAAATCAAGTGTACTTCGATAAAGTGTTCGATACCGGCTAAATGAATATTGTGGCCGTCGGTCCCTAGGGACCGACACCAGGCGAACGAGTTGTTGTGCGTCGCGGTCCGTGGGGATTGACACGGTGACGAACGAATTATGGAGGGTCGGTCCGTGAGGACTGACACAGTATCGAACGAACTTTGGGGCGTCGGTCCGTGGGGACTGACGCAGTGTCGAACGTGTTGATATTAATTAAAATTTCACCTCCGGTCGATTAACTTCGAATCGAAATCAACCAGCTGCGTTTCGCGAAACTTGTAACTTTTCGTAGTAAAAAAAAAAATCGATCGTTGCAAAAAAGAAAAATGGTTCCGACACGCGTGTCGTTTACGCACGTGGGAGGGGAATTAGAAGGAGAAGCTGGCTGCAAACGGCGAGGCGACGATCGGGTAAATCGTGTGCGACAAAGGTGTGTGCAGAGAGTAGGAGATTGTTAAGAAGAAGGTCAGGTCGATAATAAGAACACGGATCATCGGAGGGACGTTATTTTTAACGGCTGCCCTGTCCGGTGCCGAGGTCCTTAGGAAACGCACCGGAAACGCGAAGAAACAAGAGCGGACAATTAACATTCTCGCGACGGGCGGGGATAGCTAGAGCAAAACTAGTTCAGCTGAATATAATAATTTCCGAAGAAAGTCTGTAGCTCTGCTATTTATAGACGTGTGGATATAAGAAATTTTACATCTCCGTGTGATATACTTATATTATAGTCGTCTGTTGTTCAAAATGTGTTGGAAAATTGAACACCACGAACGCGTGTAGAAAAAAATATTTTTTTTTTTCTTTTTTTTTTGATAAGATGAATATGATGAATTTACATAAAAATTTGCAGTAACGTTTTTCTCTTTTTTTTTTACATATTTATTTTACATAACGATTTGCGTGGGTATTTACTCGACAATTAATATAAAACGTATTAATAAATGAAAACGTAGTAACGATCTGACACAAGTTTCAACCTTTATAACCTTTATAACCTGAAATAAATTTACGGCGCCAACTTTGTAAAATAAGAAACAAGAAATAAGAAATCATGTAAGAAATCAGTATTTTAACAAAATTACTAAGGAGATGTTTGTAAATAATTGTCAAGGATACATAACAAATTGGCGAATATATAAATAGCAGTTAAAAAAGAATTATAATATATTCTAAAGTCTACGGTCAAAAGCCAAGGTTCATAAACTACAATTATTATTAAATAAGTAATTAAAAGTGTATAAATAATTAAATTATAATTTTATTGTTCATTTAAATGGTGTTGATTAACAGCTGTTAAAAAATATTATTAATAAAGTATATATATATATATATATATAGTTATTTGTAGTACGGTGATTTTATTATTTACCAATCATCGTACCTACAAAATTTTAACAATAGCATTGCGACTACGAGTGGCGCCAGTTTTCCCATCGCGAAAGTGTTACCAACAGCAACTGTTAGAGGACAAACGCGTGAAATTACGCTGATCGTGAGATCTTTTGTTCTCGGATCGACCGCGTAAACAAACGACGTCTGCGACGCCGGAAGTATCCGGAAACGTCGTGAAACTGATCGACGACAGAGGTCAACGAGCGAATTGAGAAACATCGGTGGTTTTTATTTTTCGACGTCGACCTGCCGGATCGGGCATGTATTTACATCGTTCGACCTTTCCGCTCGACCCTAAAGGGAACCTAACACCTCCGGCGGGGCAAGAGTAAACAAAATGTCGACGTCTCCCGACACGCGAAACCAACACTCCAACCCAGTGCCTGTTAACGTGTTAGATCTATTATGTGCCCGCGCCCTATTTCAACCCTTTGAACTCGATGTTTTTGCACGTTCAGTTGCATTTACCTTCAAGGTTTAGGTTAGGTTTTATGTTAATTAGCAAGGTGAATTGTTCAAGGTTTAGGTTAGGTTTAAGTTAATTAGCAAGGTGAATTGTTCAAGGTTTAGGTTAGGTTTAAGTTAATTAGCAAGGTGAATTGTTCAAGGTTTAGGTTAGGTTTAAGTTAATTAGCAAGGTGAATTATTCAAGGTTTAGGTTAATTAGCAAAGTGAATTATTCAAGGTTTAATTTAATTAGCAAGGTGAATTATTCAAGGTTTAGTTTAATTAGCAAGGTGAAATATTCAAGGTTTAGTTTAATTAGCAAGGTGAATTATTCAATATTTAGGCAAAGTTTAGGTTAATTAGCAAGGTGAATTATTCAAGGTTTAGTTTAATTAGCAAGGTGAATTATTCAAGATTTAAGTTAGGTTTAGTTTAATTAGCAAGGTGAATTGTTCAAAGTTTAGGTTAGGTTAATTAGCAAGGTGAATTATTCAAGGTTTAGGTTAATTAGCAAGGTGAATTATTCAAGGTTTAGTTTAATTAGCAAGGTGAATTATTCAAGATTTAAGTTAGGTTTAGTTTAATTAGCAAGGTGAATTGTTCAAAGTTTAGGTTAGGTTAATTAGCAAGGTGAATTATTCAAGGTTTAGGTTAATTAGCAAGGTGAATTATTCAAGATTTAGGTTAGGTTTAGTTTAATTAGCAAGGTGAATTAGTCAAGATTTAGGTTAGGTTTAGGTTAATTAGCAAGGTGAATTATTCAAGGTTTAGTTTAATTAGCAAGGTGAATTATTCAAGATTTAGGTTAGGTTTAGGTTAATTAGCAAGGTGATATAAAAATATATATATATATTCTTCCTTGATTTTGGATTTATTCGAAAAAGAAAGGCAAGAAACAAGATTCGCGCGCGAAAGCTGTAAAATTCCACACTGCCCAACTATTTACTTCGAAGCATACCACACCATAAATAAATATTAGTCTCATTGTGTATAATATATATATGTGTGTGTACTTTTTTAGACTATAAATTTATAACATTTCAAATTTAACAAACATGCTTAACAAACATAATTTCTTCAATATTTAGTATTTGATCTATTGTGTGGCAACTCTAGTGCAAATTATATCCTAATTATGATTGTGGCTCGCCAATTACGTAAGTAAAAAGAATATTTAAATTTATTTATTTATCAGTAAAAGTACATTTTTCTTGAAATTACGGCAAGCTGATGCGCGGTCCTTGAAAAAAAATGCGACGATCAAGAGGTTAAACACGAGCAATCGACGATTATAGTATTCGCATCAGTCTAGCGAAGATGATACCTGGTAATCGGTTCCATCGGTGTACACGAATTTAAGGAAACCAGCGTAAGGATACTATACTAATTTCTTTGGGAACGTGCGATCCGTTTTCTGTTTTATCGTTACAGACATCGGGACATTCTTGCACTTGGCTCCTCTTCGAACTCCCAATGACCTAAATTCCCCGTGTACGCTGCACAAAGCGCGCGAAACGATCCTCGCCCGATCTCGTCGCGATATATATCATACCCGCGTGAATATTTTTTTGCAAATTATATCCTAATTGATCGTGGCACCAGTTATGTAAGTAAAAAAAAAATTAAATTACTTGTTTATCAGTAAAAGTACATTTTCCTTAAAATTGAAAATAGTAGGCGATCAATCCTGGTTAATCGCTTCCTTCGTGCGTGCAGGTTTCTCGACAGCAACGACTGTTTTACATTTCTTTCGTTCATTCGTTTCGTCTCGTCTTCTTGCCCTCTGAATGTATCTTAAAGTTCCCGATAATTTACGAATACCTTCAATTTTCGCGATAATTTCAATTTGAACAGGCGGCGCCTCGGCTGATTACTTCTTTCGCTATTGAACGCGAAATTGAAATTGAAAAGGGAACTCGCTCGCGTCGTGCACGGCCGGCCAACAACGGGGTTAAAATGGTCGAGAGTGTCGAAGCGCCGCACACGGTTTGATCTCGTCGACGATCGACGTCAGCCTGACCTATCGGAACACGATAACGGGCGCGCTATCGATTCTAGCTCGACTTCCAACAACAACGACGACGTCGACAAAATTGAATTCGCCTCGACGGGCGCTTTCGATTATCATCCAAGTAAATGGAGAACAACTTCCTCCCTTTGTGTGTCGAGCCTTCTCTCTCGCAAAAAAAAAAGAAAAAAAAGAGAGAGAAAACGGCAACGAGAGAGAGAGAGAGGAGTTTTCAGCTTCTATTTGGATCGGAAGGCCAGCAGAAAGAAGCCACGAACCGCGTGTATATATAATGTAACAACAAACAACGCCGCGTCGCATCGATTTTCTCCGCGCTTGAGAGCGAGAGAGAGAGACAGAGGGAGAAGGGAAGACAAAGCGCGACGCGAGTTCGTAGGTTCAGGTTCAAGGTCACGGGAGCAGGAAGCGAGATACGTGTGCGTGCGGACGCGCGAGCGCGTGCAACCTCGGAAGAGAGAGAGAGAGAGAGAGAGAGAGAGAGAGAGGAGAAAGCAGAAAGCCCCCGGCCCGGTCGATGCTGGGAAAAGACCTCTTTCCTTCCACTTTTCTGGCCACGGTGCAGCGCCATCTCTGGCTCTCCGCCAGCCACCCCTCTCTTGCCATAGTCTCTCCCAGCCATAATTTCCAACGTTTTTTCCTCTTTCCCCTTTTTTCTTTTCTTTTCAACACGTTCGAGACGAACGTGTATTTTTTTTATGCTCTACAAATTATATTTTTCAATATTATTATTATTATATTATTTTTATATCATGTTATATAGTACTTTTTATATTATTCGTGTTAAATCAAGACTCGATACGCGCCAAACGAATATTATGGGCGTCGGTCCCCCCCGGGGGACCGACGCCGGCTGAACGAATATCGGCGCGTCGGTCCGTAGGGACTGACACAGTGTCTCGAACGTTGTTTAATCGCTCGTTTAAACGACCGGCGAGAAAGAGAGAGCATTCGTGCTCGATTCTTCCACTTTGATACGGCTTCGTGGATTTTCGTAGCGTTCTGAACGCTACGAAAACGCGATTACAAGACTCGCAACTCTCGCGAGCGTATTAACGAATGTTATGAACGTTCCGCGTTTCAGAGTTTGATTTCAAATTCTGCGCTCTTTCGTCCGGTTAACTCTCGTTAGAAAGAGAAAAAGAAAGAAAAAAAACGAAAAAGTCTGATTTCGTTTTTTGTAATTAAGTTATTTCGTGCACCGTGTTTCCTGTGTATTAAATTGACAATTAGAGATAAGTATATACAGGGTGGTTCATTTAAGTGGGGCTAATATTTTTTATTCAACACGAATGGTATCGAAAGGCCAGTAACTGAGAAGAATACTTTTTCTCAAGGAGTTTTCAAGGTCGTCGAAGTTTTCTGCATATAAGACTATATATATTCTTTTTCATTACGTCGTTTAGCTGGAAAAATAATGTGTTTAGATGTGTAAAGACAATGACCTTGAAAATTTAAGTTTCACGTATTAAATTTATCTCTATCGTAATGAGCATCAGCTTGGCCAAGATAGAGACAAATTTTATGTGTTAAAATTTTAATTTTCAAATTAATGTGTTCCTTACACATGTCTGAACGCATTTTTTTTTTACCACCTACACGATGCGATAAAAAAAATATATGAGGTTCTGTGAAAAAGAAAACATCAATGACCTTAACTCCGAAAGAAATGACCTTGGGAAAAAAATATTCTTATCAGTTATTGGTAAGTTATCTCTCTCGATCCTATTCGCGTTAGGCGAAAAATACCTTTTTTTGCAGCGTCACAATTAGAAAAAATGTTTAAGTGGCCCCGCTTAACACTACCGAGTGCTAGAGCATGAAATTTCCATTTCGGAGACGTTGAAGTAAGAGAAACAGAAAATCTTTATAATACAATAGGATTCGCAAGCTTTTATTTACGTATTTTACGAAGAATCTCCAAAAATACGCTGTACTCCTTATAGTGTGGTTTATTACTATATTTATCTTTATATTATAAAACTATACTATACTACACCACACTACACCATACTACACCATACTAAACCTCACCACACTATACTACACCACACTATATTATACTATACTATACTTAACACTAGAACTACCACACCAGTCAAAATGACTGGTTTTGCAATTTTATTTTAAAATTTCTACTTCATGTTACAATTTTTTTCCCCGCAATGACTTTTTACAGTGATAACTAAAGAAATAATATAATGAATTTTATTTTATTTTTATTTATTAGAAATCAAAATAATTTTGGTAGAAATAACTTCGTCTTAACTGTCGGTGGTTCTAGTGTTAACAATATACTTATAGTATAAAGTACTTAACTTAAAAAATATTCAAATGATCATTTTGACCATTTCGGTAGTTCCAGTGTTAAATGGACCACCCTGTATACATAAAGTGCGAGCAACCCCGAGTTTAACCCTTTAAATTGTTAAATATTACCGTCTCGGATTTATGTTGTGTCTCGAATACGAATTATTCAGCGGTTCCGCCTGTCGCTCAATGTCGTTGCCTCGATCCTCCGAAAAAACGTTTTTGCAGCAGCAGATCGATTGGTTGCGGAAATAGCGGTAACCTTTTGGGCGGATCGCCTTTGACGGATTCCTTGATCGCGGCCATACCTCGCGTCGTGATGTCTGTCGGCTCGATAAATTTATTAAACCGCAGCTGTGCGGCCGATGCGTTCGATGAAATAATGCAAGTCCGGTGACTTTGATTGGACGTTCGCGGAAACCAGCGACGTATTCGTCGCCGGTGGTTAACGTGACGGACGGTTGACGTTCAACCTCGCCCCCCAACTCGCGATTGTGTGTCTTTTCATAAATCACGGTAAAACCAATCCTACAACGTGGCCACTCTCCTACAACACGGTTTCTACGTAATGCAACTTCATCAGCTTAAGCAGTCTTGCTGTTTTCTACGCGAAATATGAATTTTTCTATGACACTTTTACAGATAACGTGGATAAAGAATGAATTTAAGGATTGAAAACTTGGATCTAAATGATGTGAAGAGCAGGCTAAATTTGAGTAAAGAGCTAGAATTTTATTTCATTGAAAATGATCCCTTAGCTTAATTAGCTTAGGCAGTCTTCTCGTAGCATGCATTTTTCTATTATACTTTTATGGAACATGGGTTGAAACATGGAAATGAAGAATGAAAGGGTTGAAAACTTGGATTTAAATGATGTGAAGAGCAGGCTAAATTTGAGTAAAGAGCTAGAATTTTATTTCATTGAAAATGATCCCTTAGCTTAATTAGCTTAGGCAGTCTTCTCGTAGCATGCATTTTTCTATTATACTTTTATGGAACATGGGTTGACATATGGAAATGAAGAATGAAAGGGTTGAAAACTTGGATTTAAATGATGTGAAGAGCACGCTAAATTTAAGTAAAAAGTTAGAATTTTATTTCATTGAAAATGATCCCTTAGCTTAATTAGCTTAGGCAGTCTTCTCGTAGCATGCATTTTTCTATTATACTTTTATGGAACATGGGGTGAAACATGGAAATGAAGAATGAAAGGGTTGAAAACTTGGATCTAAATGATGTGAAGAGCAGGCTAAATTTGAGTAAAGAGCTAGAATTTTATTT
This sequence comes from Tetragonula carbonaria, assembly GCA_032399595.1. Lineage (NCBI taxonomy): Eukaryota > Metazoa > Arthropoda > Insecta > Hymenoptera > Apidae > Tetragonula > Tetragonula carbonaria. The sequence goes on from JAUCRC010000001.1 coordinate 1,110,406, forward strand.
CATTGAAAATGATCCCTTAGCTTAATTAGCTTAGGCAGTCTTCTCGTAGCATGCATTTTTCTATTATACTTTTATGGAACATGGGTTGAAACATGGAAATGAAGAATGAAAGGGTTGAAAACTTGGATTAAAATGATGTGAAGAGCAGGCTAAATTTGAGTAAAGAGCTAGAATTTTATTTCATTGAAAATGATCCCTTAGCTTAATTAGCTTAGGCAGTCTTCTCGTAGCATGCATTTTTCTATTATACTTTTATGGAACATGGGTTGACATATGGAAATGAAGAATGAAAGGGTTGAAAACTTGGATTTAAATGATGTGAAGAGCACGCTAAATTTAAGTAAAAAGTTAGAATTTTATTTCATTGAAAATGATCCCTTAGCTTAATTAGCTTAGGCAGTCTTCTCGTAGCATGCATTTTTCTATTATACTTTTATGGAACATGGGTTGACATATGGAAATGAAAAATAAAAGGGTTGAAAACTTGGATTTAAATGATGTGAAGAGCAGGCTAAATTTGGTTAAAGTGTTAGAAGTACATTTCGTTAAAAGTGATCCTTCAAAGACGCATGTAAAATTTAAAAGAGAATTGCAAAATTGCGTAGCTCCTTACAGATTTTGGCAGAATTACAAAATGAAGCTAAGCGTTTGAAAATGGAAGATGAAAATTTGTAAAGTGAAGACATAAAAAAAGAAAGAGTAAGGCTATCAATATTCGACAGTAATGATGAATGTTAACAGAGCTCAAGTTCCTTGTTTTCATTGGAAAATAATTTTTTAGTTATTTAACTTTGTTTTACAATCTTCTTACACGAACTCTTAAATTCAGTAAAAATAATTTGATATATGCATAATATATATTCGTCGCCTTTTGTACGTAAAATTTTGTTTCATCGTGTAACATGGTGGGATTAGGGAAATTTAATATTTTATTTATACATATATTATAATTGCAAATAAATTAACTAATATGAATAAACTCAATAACTATTTCCATCGTCCTAACCACCAACAGATCACAACATTGGGATTAGGAAAATCTAATAATTTACTTATACATATGTTACAATTACAAATAAATTAGCTATAAATAAACTCAATAATTATTAGAATTGTCCTAACCATCAACAGATCACAAGGATTGGGAAAATTTAATAATTCATTTATGCATGCATTATAATTACAAATGAATTAACTATAAATTACATACAATGTTTATTCATACTGTTAATAATATAAATATAATATAAATATAATTAATAATACAAATATTTAATTTAAATAAATAGAATTAAAAATATAAATATTTAATTTAATTGAACATAATTAATAATATAAATATTTAATTTAATTAAATTTAATTAATAATATAAATATTTAATTTAATTAAATACAATTAATAATATGAATAATTCTTAAATTATTAAATATTGGGTTCGCATAAAAATAACTTGCTTCACAATGGGGATTTTTTCCTTCGCAGCGAGAAGTTGTATTATTACGCCTAAAGTTGACAAGAGAAAAGAAAATCGTTCTTCACTTGTTGACCATTTATTTTGACAAAATATTTCGACGACATATTTATAGCAAATATATAAATTCCATTTAGACTTAATATCAAACGAAATGTTTATCGCGCCTTACTTTTAAAATTTTCATGACGTGAAATAGTCGTTAAGAGGTTAAATACGGTTTCCATTGATTGATCTGATTTGTACCAATTTTCAGTTTCATCGAACGATTATTAATCTTAATTTTAGGAGAGGGGTTCAATGTATTTCACTATCTCCCACTGCTTGGATCGTCCGTTTTCGAATTGAACCGCCGTTCGAGGCGCTCGAATCGAAATGCAGAGGCATCACGGGCAGATCACGGGCCAACATCCCCCCCTGCTGATCGATAAGTCTTCCCACCTAGGTCTCCACCAAGTTGCGCTGGTCCGGTTCGCTTGTCTGCTGCCAGCTGCATCTCCAGCTGACAATCTCTCTCTCTCTCTCTCTCGCTCGCAGTTTTTTTTTCTTTCTCTGATTCACCCTCTACCCCCACTCGGGGGTTTTCTCCTTCTTCCCGTCATCTACTTCCGTCATCGGCCCTCGTGAAAGAGAGCAGCTTCAGAGGGTAGATTTCACGGTCGATCGACACTTGTTGCGTCGACCAATGGCCAACTTTATTTTTTCGGCACGCTCGCTTGAAGAGTTCACGTTCCCCGGGGAATCGTTAAGAACCTAGAGTTTCGTCGCCTGATTCGTGGGGAATCCAAGGGCTATGAACATTCGCGATGAAACCGCGGATGTTCGGAGAAAAAGAAAACAGAGAAAAACTTCAACTCTCAGGTTCTATCGTCGGCCAACAGACTTGTCCTCAGCGCTCTTCTGAGCAGTCTCAGTTTTAACACTTTACCGACCGGTAGCCTATTAATCGGTCAACATATTTTAACATTTTACCGACCGGTAGCCTATTAATCAGCTAACTAACATATTTTAACATTTTACCGACCGGTAGCCTATTAATCGGCTAACTAACATATTTTAACACTTTACCGACTGGTAACCTATTAATCGGCTAACTATTCACCGCTAATACACGGTCGGTAAAGTGTTAAGACAGAAAGTCAAAAGAAGCTGGAACAACGGAATGGAAATATTCTTGTGAATCGTAAAGCAACAATTAAAAATGATCATTTTAAGAAGACAATTGCACGTTTCTCGACACGGCCACGAGTTGCGAATCTCATATGAAAAATACAAAAATACAAAATTCACCCACCGGTATATCTCTTCGACAAAGAAGATTCCCCAATTTGTAATTTGTGGACAATTCAATTGACAGTGGAGAACACTAACATTATCTAGTGCAGGAAATACATGTCACATAAGTATCTCTGTGAAGGACAATCTAAGGGATAAAGAATTAATCCTAGAACTAACACATCTTCTGAAAACAATTTATATAATAAGATCAATACAATAAATTTAATATAATAAATTAACAACCTATATAATATTTAATTTCAAGCGACTAATAGTCTATGCAACCGGTTTTATATAATGCGACTGTAAATAATGAATAATAGACTGGAAAAAGAGTCTTGTGAAAACAGTCTGATTTATATAATAAATTGCAATATTTTGTTTCAAGTCATTGATAATCCTTCATAAGAAGAACATAAATTCTCAGAGGGACAACCTGAAGGAAATAAAGAATCAATCCTAGAACTGACACATCTTCTGAAAACAATTTATATAATAAGATCAATATAATAAATTTAATATAATAAATTAACAACCTGTATAATATTTAGTTTCAAGTGACTAATAGTCTGTGGAACCGATTTTATATAATGCAACTATAAATAATGAATAATGAACTGAAAAATTTTCTGAAAACAGTCTATATAATAAATTAATATTTTGTTCCAAGTCATTGATAATCCTTCATAAGAGGAACATAAATTCTTCTCAGAGGGACAACCTGAAGGAAATAAAGAATCAATCCTAGAACTGACACATCTTCTGAAAACAATTTATATAATAAGATCAATATAATAAATTTAATATAATAAATTAACAACCTGTATAATATTTAGTTTCAAGTCATTAGTAATCTTTCATAAGAAGAACATAAGAGAGACAACCTGAAGGAAATAAAGAATCAGTTCTAGAACTAATACAGTTTAACCTATATATATGTAATAAATTATAATTTATTACAATCATAATATATTTATTACAATTATATATTTATTACAATATTATATACATAATATATTTATTACAATATATATAATATATTTATTACAATATATATAATATATTTATTACAATATATATATAATATATTTATTACAATTAATTATATATATTTATATAATTTATATAAATTATAATTATATTTTTATATAATTTATATAAATATATATACTTTTATATATTTATTACAATTAAATAAATATATTTATTACAATTATAATAAATTCTAATTTAGTTTCAAGTCGCTAATAATCTACCCAAGCGGTTTTATATAATGCGATACTTTTGGACAATGAAACTGAAAGAAAAAGAGTCTTCTGAAACAGTCTGACCTATATAATAAATTGCAACACTTAGTGTCAAGTCGCTAATAACCCACGCAAGCGATTGATTCGACTTCAAATAATGAAAATAATATCTGACGACGCAACATTCCTACATAATCTATATTAAAATAAATCGTAATATTTAGATTCATGGCGCTGATAAACCCACGTGAGTGATCGACGCGACTTTAACGCTAGAACAATTAAACGAACGACAATTGAAACGAAGCTATTTCTACCAGAAAATATTCTATTATTGCGTATCTTTTAAAGACCAGTTCAATTCATATTTATTGATTTATTACTTTGTCACAAAAGAAATCCCACGTTACGTAGTACAGTTAATACCAAATTTGTCCGGTTTATTCGGCAAATATTGAATAAATCATGCATCTGGCTTTGGATGGAAAGAGTTGTTTGTCAATTGTGATATTTGCACGTAGTTTGCAGCAACCCTGACTATTTCGAATAAACTTATCCCCATACAGCTGATATCAAAGGAAATTTATCACAATTGTAAACGTTGACTTTCGTCACTTGTTTTCATCAAAGCGAATAAAATCTCAATGTATTCATCTCAAAATCATTTCACGGTGTTGGAAAAGAGTGTTCGGTCCCCATCTTTCTGTTCGAAATTTTTTATCCCGTGCATAGAATATTCCAAATTTTTCACCCTTCCAATTCAAGATAATTATACGTTCGAGCGTATTGGTCGTCAATTGGTAAAAGAAATTTTCCTGATAAATTATCACCATCACAAATATGGCAGTATAAATTCTAAAAACGTGTGATAAGTTGCACGAAACTGATAGCCGCGATAAAAAATTATTTCGATTTCTAATAAATGAAAATAAAATGAAATTCAATTATATTATTATTCTTTAGTTATCGCTGCGGAAGTCATTGCATCATCGCGGAGAGAAAAAAAGAAAATGCAACGTGAAATAGAAATTTTAAAATTGCAAAACCAGTCTGCAATTTTGACTGGCGTGTGGTAGTTCCAGTGTTAAGTAAAAAAATCTCTCCAGCTAGAAGACACACACACACACACACGCCAGCTCTCGTAGTTTCTTCAAAGTGAAAAAAATCGGCGTGCGATCGCGAGATCAGGAAGATTCAAAGAGAGAAAAAAAAAAAGAACAGTCATGGGGACTGTCGACAGAAATGAAAACTTAAAACTATGAAATAACAGTGGTTTTTTTTTTTTTTTTTTTGAATTTTCAAATTCAATTGTAGCGTCGAAAATTAAAATTTCATAATTATTGTAAATTAAAATTATTAACGTTCGTCTGGTTTTCACGTCTGTCGGCACTCCGAGCAACAATTATATACATTTTCATATGGTTTATTTATTAGTCAGAATATAAATACAACTTAATTGAAATAATAATTAATATACACTTATATTATTTATACATAGCATTTGTAATTTACATAAATTTCAATGAACTTAATTTCCAACATTATTTTCATTGTTTGCGTCATTATCATCGTTATTTTCAACGATACTCATTTCATTGTATTCTAAAAAGGATACAATAGGCTTATATGGTAAACTGAAGTAAGAAACAAAAAATGTTTGATTGGAATTTATGTAAAACCGCATCGATCGTCGTTTTATATTTTGCAGTACTGAGTTTTCGATCATTGGACATAGTCAAACCTAATGCTTCATTCAAAAATTCAATTAATGGCATATATATATATATATATATATATATATATATATATATACATGTAGTATCGAAATCATTGTGTATAGTCATATATTTAGTTATTTTTACTTTTAATAGACGGCCTGTTTGCTGATGAAAATGCGCGAATGAAAAGTATGAATGTGATGTGATAGGCACAGCGTTGGCACTGAGCGCTTTTCTTTTTTAAAAAAAAAAAAAAAAAAAGAAGAAAGTCGTGCGTGTCAGGAGAGAGTCGAAAAAGAGTGTGGTCAAAAGAGTAATTTGTGTTGTATATTAATTGTGTCGTTTAAGTTTATTCGAATTATTGTTGTTTGAGTTGTCTATCTTGTGTTTATCACTTGTTGTTTTGTTTCCGTTTTCTTTGTTATTTAATATAATAAATCATCTAAATTATATCCCTCACACATATATATATATATATATATATATATATATGCTTTCACTGCTGGCCAATCGCATGACGTCATTGCACGTCGGTGACGCGAACCCACGAGATTTTGCCAAAAATCGGCTCAACGCGCCAAAAGCGCGTTTTCACTTCAAAAAATTGGCGTGCGATCGCGAGATCGGGGGAGATCGATGCGATTGAGCTACCCGGTCCACAGGCCCGGTCCAGCGCCCGAGGGAAAACAGGAAAAGAGCGAGAGAGAAAGAGAGGAGGGGGTAACCTTCGAGAGGATCGGTCCGGTCGCAACAAGGGGGTAGCGCGTATGGGGTTGATATCGACCGTCGGGAGGTACCCACCCCTAACAGCGCGGCCATCCCCTCCATCGGGCATCTGACGGCCGGTGCCTGCGCTCTCTCCTCCGCCCTCTCCGTCAGTTTGGGTTCACCAGCTGCGAGCACAGGCCGGGCTGAGCTGAGGCCGCCGAGTCGAGTCGAGCGAGTTACTCTAGCGGCTGAAACGAAGAAGTGTCACTTCGGCCCGGGATGCCATGCCCGAGGCCGCTGCTAATTCCTCCGGAAAGTCGTTCCTTCAACGAGCGTCGGGCAAGGTTCTCCGCTGGTTACGCCGCTCCCTGCGGACCAGCCACCAGGTGATAAACACCTCTGTCACGCACGCGGTCCGGTGATAGTAGGACAGTGTCCAGCTGATAGATCTCTGGCTGGCTCGGCCTTCTCCTTTCCCGCCTGAGATCCCCCGAGTGAGAATCACGTCGGCATCCGGAGAAAATTCTGTGAATTCTGTGCCTTATCTCTCTCTCTCTCTCTCTCTCTGTCTTGAATTTTCTCTCTTGAATTTTTGTCGTCGCATACGCACGCATTCCCCAGTTCTCCTTCACTCTGCGCTGGATTTCAAGTCCGATTTTGGAGTGTTCCGATCCGGTTAGAATCGCGATCTAATGTTCACAGTGTGTGTGTGTGACGTAATTCGAACGGCCGCGATTCTCGGAATGCGTAAGTGCCAGCTGTGCCAATCTCGCGGTCCTTGGTCGCGCGTTCGGCTCTAGACCGGTGTTAGGCTCTTCCTACTCCGCTCGTCGCACCTTCGATCATTATTATCGCGAGATGATTGCGTCTGTAGAATCGGGTGAAAGGGCAAGTCTCGCTCTTCCATTCGAATGTCTCTCCTGAAAATAAATCCCAGCCAGTTTGTCTCTGTCCTCCGACGAATCGCGAATTTCGCGTTTCATCTTCCTCTTCTCTTCCACGAGACGAACGCGTTTCTATTCGGAAATAAAAGGGTGATTGTTTAAATAAAGAGGTTACTTAGATTCTTTCCTTAGACGCACATATCGGAAAGTTTTCGATCGGCACAGAAGGAGTGCTTGCGATCCTCGAGGGATGAAAGCTCGGAAATCAAAGCTTGATTTCATGAAAGTCGATCCGCCTGAATCGGGTTTCGATCTCAGAGACTCGGTATCGTCGCTCAAGTTCCAACATCAATGCACGTCCCAACGTTTTGGCAGAGAAAATTATGGTGGTGGTTGAGAGCTCTCGAGAGTGTTCAGGTTCACCGTAATAACAGCGGTCTCGTTTAAAAAAAAACTAATTGAAATTTAACTTGAGCGTCGCTACGAATCAATCGAGAATATTCTGTGGAGAAGTTATCTTTGTGGAATGAAATTGGTAAATGCGAACTAGTCGGTCGTTCGATCGCTATCTTAGCAGCTTATGAGAGAAGCACTCTTTGGGCGAAAGAATGAACGAAAAATCGAGTTACAGTGAAGATTTGCAATTGTACCGACGACAATTTGTGAAAAACTTGTCGATGTAACTTTGTGAAGAAAAAAAAAAGAAAGGACCATTGGGGGGGTCTCCTTTTAAAGCGTGAGTTTTTTTCTTTTTCAAAGATGATTCTTTTGAAATCATCAGGGGAGAATACCTTTCTCTTGAAAATTGTGAAAGTTCAACGTGTTCGTGGAATGTTTTCAAAGATTGAAACCTCCCTTTGAAACTCGTCGTGCAATTTTTTCCCCACGAATTTTGTCGAATATTACCGAACATTTCGCTCGTTCGGTCCCTAACGTGTTCGAGGTTCAACAAAATAATAAAAGAGAACAGCTGGTTCGTTGCAAAGAGGGAAAATTTCAATCCTCAAGTCCTACGATTGAAATTAATAAAAAAAAAAAAAAAAATTGGATTTCAAAAGAAACTGGAATTAAACGATTCCAATTTCATTCGAAATTCCTCGATATGGAGATTGGAGTAATGAAACTTCGAGTTCGGGTTTGAAAACTGGAATTGAAAGAATTCTATGCACGCGAATTATTTCGAATCTCGACAATTATCAAGATGGGGGGAAAAAAGGTTAACACTTTACCGACCGGTAGCCTATTAATCAGCTACTATTTATCGCTATCGGTCGGTAAAGTATTGATATCGTATAATAATATATTTATATATTTTAACACTTTACCGACCGGTAGCCTATTAATCGTCTATTACTTACCGGTATCGGTCGGTAAAGTGTTAAGAAAGAAAACGAACTCGTCGAGGCTTCGAAATGGAACCGATCTGTACGACCTTGTTTCTTTACGCGTGATGAGTTCTCTGCGAATTTCAATTGTCGACGATATCTTCTTCGTTGCGAAGGTTCGAAGAAATCGTTTGAAGAACATGTAAACCATTGGTTTCTTTTCTCTTTGTCAGGTCGACGGCCATGGCGCGGAAACGGGACCGGAACTCGACGAGGAGATGGAGAAGGTCTTCGCGATGGACACCGGCGAGAAGTTCGACGTAGCCCGGCTCGGTTCGCCATCCGAATCGGCTGGATCCGATCGGGACCGTGAGCGAGCACCACCGTCGCGATATGGAGAACGCGACTTCAATCGTACGTATTGTATTTTGTATATTTCGTCCCGCTTTTAACACACGTTGGCCGCCATATTTGAGTTGACAGTCGAGTATTGACGTTTATTTATTTAGATCTTAAGGCGAGGAAGAATGTAACAATATTTAGGCAGTGAAACGAGCTCTTGATATGGTGGTAAATTTTTATTTCCCTCTTTAAATTAAACAAATCAAATTACCAAAATGAAAATAGTAGTAACAACGTAGTAAATTATTGAATTATTTTGAAGAATAACTTCTTATCCTTTGTTATACATAAAAAATATATAATAGATATTATTCTCTATAGTATAATATAATAGGTGTTTTTGGATAATACAATAGTTATTATATAGAAGCATGTGTTCTCCTATATATAGTGATATATCAGAGAATATTTTAAACCAAACTAACTGATTTAGGGAATAATCTATACTTTTTAGTAGTGAATTACTTTTGAATTAAATAAATCAATTAAATAAATTACCAAAATGAAATAGTAATAACAACATAGTAGATTATTGAATTATTTTGAAGAATAACTTCTTATACTTTATTTACATAAAAATGCATAATAGTTACTATTATCTATAATAGGTGTTATTGTATTACAGTATTATATAGAATATAATATAATAGGTGTTTTTGGATAATACAATAGTTATTATTGTATTATATAGAAGCATGTGTTCTCCTATATATAGTGATACATTAGAGAATATTTTAAACAAAACTAACTGATTTAGGGAATAGTCTATACTTTATTAGAAACAACTTTAGTAGTGAATTACTTTTGAATTAAATAAATCAAATTACCAAAATGAAATAGTAATAACAACATAGTAGATTATTGAATTATTTTGAAGAATAACTTCTTATACTTTATTTACATAAAAATGCATAATAGTTACTATTATCTATAATAGGTGTTATTGTATTACAGTATTATATAGAATATAATATAATAGGTGTTTTTGGATAATACAATAGTTATTATTGTATTATATAGAAGCATGTGTTCTCCTATATATAGTGATACATTAGAGAATATTTTAAACAAAACTAACTGATTTAGGGAATAGTCTATACTTTATTAGGGAATAGTCTATACTTTAGTAGTAAATTACTTTTGAATTAAACAAATCAAATTACCAAAATGAAATAGTAGTAACAACATAATAAATTATTGAATTATTTTGAAGAATAACTTCTTATTCTTTATTTACATAAAAATGCATAATATTACTATTATCTATAATAGGTGTTATTGTATTACAGTATTATATAGAATATAATATAATAGGTGTTTTTGGATAATACAATAGTTATTATTGTATTATATAGAAGCATGTGTTCTCCTATATATAGTGATACATGAGAGAATATTTTAAACAAAACTAACTGATTTAGGGAATAGTCTATACTTTAGTAGTAAATTATTTTTGAATTAAATAAATCAAATTACCAAAATGAAATAGTAATAACAACATAGTAGATTATTGAATTATTTTGAAGAATAACTTCTTATACTTTATTTACATAAAAATGCATATAGTTATTATTATCTATAATATAATATAATAGTTATTATTATCTATAATATAATATAACAGATGTTATTGTATTATAATATTATATAGAATATAATATAATACATGTTTTTGGATAATACAATAGTTATTATTGTATTATATAGAAGCATGTGTTCTCCTATATATAGTGATACATGAGAGAATATTTTAAACAAAACTAACTGATTTAGGGAATAGTCTATACTTTAGTAGTAAGTTATTTTTAAATTAAACAAATCAAATTATCAAAATAGCAATGTAACAATGACATATTATGCAATAGGTATGCAATAGGTACATAGTTACTATATTATGTAGAACTACATGTTCTCCAATATATAGTAATACATTGGAGAACGTGTTTGAAACGAAACTAATTGAAATTTAGGGACCTCTATTATAAATTCTATGAATGATCTACACTCGACTTCTTTAGTAGTAAATTATTTAAATTAAATTAAACAAATCAAATTATCAAAATAGCAATGTAACAATAACACAGTAAGTTATTAAATTATTTTGAAGAAGTCATAACTTCTCATACTTTATTCACATAAAAATAAATAATGGTATTATTATTGTATTACATAGAACATAACACAATAGATATTATTGTATAATACAATTGTTATAGAAATATATACTGATACATCGCGATACGTTTCTGAAACAAAACTAATTGAATTTTAGGGGTTGTAAATTCTCCGAATGGTCTGTCATATTCGAGGAATGGAAAAACAAAATGTACAAAATTTCTAATTCGACGAAACTAATGCCAGTTGCAAACTGTGAACGAAATGAGTAGAAAAACAAAAGAGTAAAAATCAGAAACAAAAATCAGGAGCATAAAATACAAAGAGGAATGGCCCGAGGGGCAATTTTAAGGTTGTTGAAACCTTAGGAAGGAAACCTTTCACAACTTCGACACGCGTGTTTCACTTGACGATCAACGTGTTAAATTTCAAATTTAATTCGTCTTACGAAAGCGGCGACATTTTACGAGCTCCCCCGCGTAACTTCAACAGCGGCAATAATTCATCGTTTCCGATCCTGCGAGCGAGGAGACAGTTACGTAAATTCGATATATTCCTCTTGGCGAGCCAAGGTTAAGGAAATAATGTTTCCACGATTGCATCGCGCCGCCACGCGACGCTATATATACATATATATATATCCATATATATTCGTACTTTATATAATATCGGCGTGTCACTTCTCTATTATTTTTCACTTTATTCCCCTTCGGCGTTGATTTATTCGATGTCACGTATTCGATTTTTTACGGCTCTGTGTTGCGCAACCAGAGTGATGAACCACTCCGGGGAAGCGACCACACGAGTCATCCTCCACCTTTCTTTCGCACTCGCTCGCGAAATCGGTTCTGTTGCAGAGCATCGGAAAAGGAGCTACCCCCATCCGCACATGCCCCTGAAGAGTCTTCATTGCAGATCTATGCGACGACATCTTTCACCGTAAGTGTCACTTCCTCCTGAGCTTCGAGCTTCAATCACGGCGATCACAATTAACCTCTTGTAGCTCTTGGTGCCATATTTTAACACTTTACCGACCAGTAGCCTATTAATCGGCTAACATATTTTAACACTTTACCGACCGGTAGCCTATTAATCGGCTAACTAACATATTTTAACACTTTACCGACCGGTAGCCTATTAATCGGCTAACTAACATATTTTAACACTTTACCGACCGGTAGCCTATTAATCGGCCAACATATTTTAACACTTTACCGACCGGTAGCCTATTAATCGGCTAACTAACATATTTTAACAATTTACCGACCGGTAGCCTATTAATCGGCTAACTAACATATTTTAACAATTTACCGACCGGTAGCCTATTAATCGGCTAACTATTCACCGCTAATACACGGTCGGTAAAATGTTAAATGCGTGTAGCTGCTGCATTATTGTGTGGTTTAAATTATATACTCGTCGGGCACGTGCAGTAACTGTTTGAAAATCGAATTAAATTCTAAAGAAATGACACTAGTCTTCTTTTCTTTTTCTTTTTTCTTTCGAAGAATCGAGAATCCTCGTGTAATTAGAATTGTATCGATTGGTTATTACACAGGAATTAAGTGAGAATTTACGATAATGAAATTTTCGCTTAATGTCACTTACAAAATTTAAACATTCGTAGTTTTTTTTTTTTGTTAAAAGTACCCAAATTAGGAATTTATTTTATCCTTCGCGGAATGATAGTTTTCGAAGCAAGGTACTACACATGGTGGCACTGATATATAGATTTTTGTTTTATCGTGTATTATTTTTTGAACACAACGAACACTCTTCGTGCGAGTTGAGTTTTCCACCATGTGCTTGGTGGTACATAATTTACAAAATGTTCTCCGACGAAACGGAAATATAGACCAGATTGACTTTCACACAGTACAACACAAGTGATCATAGTAAGAAAATATGTGGAAATGACGTAAAAAGAAGTAATCAAGTCTAGTCTCAAAATGTCCAAAATTTACAATTATATTTTATTCGCCACGGAGAAAATTTCATTCAATCGTGTAACAAATTTAAGTAATTAAATCTCGAATATACTCGTCAATTTAAAAAAAGTACCATTTCTTCGTAACGAGTGTACTCGTCATTCGCTGTAGCTAACGGCTGAAGAAAATTATGTAAATGATATATTTAGAAACGATGTGAAAAGAAGTAGTCTCAAAGTTTCCAAAATTTACGAATATATTCTCTTCGCCACGGAAAGAAAATTTCATTCAATCGTGTAACAAATTTAAGTATAATAGCCTTTCGAGTATACTCGTCAATTAAAAAGAAAAAAGAAAAAAAGTACCATTTTTTTCGTGACGAGTGCACTCGTCATTCGTCCTAGCTAAGGGCTGAAGAAAATTATGTAAATGATATATTTAGAAACGATGTGAAAAGAAGTAGTCTCAAAGTGTCCAAAATTTACGAATATATTCTCTTCGCCACGGATGAAAAATTTCATTCAATCGTGTAACAAATTTAAGTAATTACTTTCGAATATACTTTCATTCAATCGTGACAAATTTGAGTAATTACTTCTCGAGTATACTCGTCAATTAAAAAGAAAAAAGGAAAAAAGTACCATTTTTTTCGTGACGAGTGCACTCGTCATTGGCTAAAAGGGAAAATTAACAAAGATGAAAAATTCGCGGTGCACAGTGAGGGATCGACGACGGAGGTTGGCCCGGAAGAGGAGAACGGCCCGGTGCCGAGGGGAAACGGCGGAAATGGGCAAGAGTCGTCGGATACGATGGACACCGGTGGCGGCGTGCAGTCGCCGAGCAGCGCGCACAACGTCGACGAGGAGACGACCGAGGACACGGAGAACGTGGTCAGCAGCGAGAGCGAGGCGCCGATTTCGGAGAGGGCCGCCTCCGTTGGCGGTTTCAGCGAGAGCCCGACTATCGGTAGTCCCCGGGTGCAGTTCGAGAATATCAAGGAAGAAGAGGTGCCCGCTTTGAAGAAGGACGAGCTGCCGTCGAGCGTCGGGGGGGCGTCGTCCGCCAGCGGCCACGACGACGATCGCAAATGTCGACGACACCAGAAACACGAGCACAAGTAAGTAAGTCGCGCGCGAGATCCAAGAACGATGAAAAAGAGAGTATTATCGTGCAAGTATCGCACCCGTAAATAATCAATTATTTGGCAAGAATTTTTTTTTTTTTTCTTTTGCATTTTATTTCTTTATCCGATATCGTTCGAAGAGGGGGGGAACGACACGTGTTCTTTTGCAGTTCTCAGCGAAGCAGAAGTATAAATTTCTTTTTACTCCGCTCTGTAACAAAATGGCGGCGTTCGTACGTTCCAAGAATCATATTTTGCCTACATTTTTTCATTTTCATGCGGTGACAACAAAGAAAATCGGCGATATTTATGCAGATCTATTGAAAGTCAATAATTGTCAACACGAAAGTATAGCAGAAGCATAAATTTCTTTTTACTCCGCTCTGTAACAAAATGGTGGCGTTCCAAGAATCATATTTTGCCTACATTTTTTCATTTTCATGCGGTGACAATGAAGAAAATCTGCGATATTTATGCAGATCTATTGAAAGTCAATAATTGTACACACGAAAGTATAGCAGAAGCATAAATTTCTTTTTACTCCGCTCTGTAACAAAATGGCGGCGTTCCAAGAATCATATTTTGCCTACATTTTTTCATTTTCATGCGGTGACAACAAAGAAAATCGGCGATATTTATGCAGATGTATGGAGAAGATTATCAACGTTGGTTCATCCAACACGAAAGTATTGCAAGTATTCGCGCCGCCGCGAATAAATCCAGCAAAACGCAAATCCAGTGACGATTTTCATATCGGCGAGCTCGGATTACTGCTGCTGCTGCTGCCGACTTGTCAACAACCGATCGAATGAACGTTTCGATGTCATCCTATTTTCCCATGTTCTTCGACGCGGTTCTAGATTTAGACTGGACTTGTCGTCATAATACTCTTTCGGCCACGAGCCGAAAGCTAACCTAAACCTAACCTAAATCGTTTGTTCCCTTTGATATTGACATTGCCAGAATCGTGGAAAACGATCGAACAGTGTATTTTCGGCGACTCGAACGCAAAATAAAAAGCACGTGTTTCTTTAATTTTTCTTGTTCGACGTCTCTGATGGTAATCTCACGCTTCGATCTCTCGGTTCTTTTAATTCCAATCTCTTAGCGTGAAACCAGAACGAATGACGCAAAGAGTTTCAGAAGGAACGCATAATTAGACGACTGTAGAAAGAAAGGGGGTTAAATCAGAAGGAAAAAGGAAAAAAGAAGAAGAAGAAATATTGGCGGATGAAGAAGAAGAAGAGAGACGAGGCGAGCCAACGGTGGGGAAATTTCGGTCGGCAACGTTAGATAATTGCACGATATTTAGCGGAAGGAATTTAGCGAACCAGTTTACAATTACCGTCTAATATGATGGCCTTCGGCCAGAGATCTACGCTGACTTTACCGACAGTCCGTTGTCGCTCGAAGGCCAGTGTCGTCGTCGCGCTCGTCTAATTAATTCGACCACGCGCGCTCTCTCGCCTCCGTGTCGTCTCTCACTGAAAAACAGGATCGGTGTATAGAGTGTTTCTTTCTTCCTCCTCGGGCCATGTCGTCCGATTTCGACTATCGGCCTGATCGCTACGCCCTGCACATCGCTGGCATCGGACAGCTGAAAAAGTACGTTCCTCCTCTCCTCTATCGACTCGTCGATTTTTCATCGATATCTTCATCTCTGACAGCTAACGACACACGCATTTGACAGATCTCTCTAGAACTACCCGACGACTGAAGCGTAACATTTCCATTGTTCAGAGACCTCGAAGGAAAGTGAAAGAAAGGAAAAAAAAAAAGAAAAGCTTTCGACGCATGTTTCGCGAAAGATCCACTTGGATCTCTGAATAAAATAAAAATGCACGGTTTCGTGGGTGGAGAAATTTTTCTAGCAGAAATTACAGATATAGTCTGACCACTTTGGTAGCGTCTATAGCGTCAGATGCACCAGCTGACGAATATTATTACCGAAAAACTCGGCGTTGAGTCTAGACCAACTGCCAACGCGGGAAATACCGAGAAAACAATTCTGGCACGCGTACCAGTTGAAGTTAACGAAATAGCTATTATTCGCGGCAGCGAGCGTCTAAACGAAATATAAATTACCATCAGCTGTGTAAGACCGAGCGTGTACGTATTGCGACGTACATTGTTCTCGGACGTTTACAAGGCAGCGAAGAATTCAACCCTTTTCACGAGCGCCGAATATATCGACGTATTCTCGAGTAATCACACGTTGAAAGTATGGTGATAACGCTATCGAGACGAGATTTTTTTCCCCCCCCATTTTCTTGACAGTGAACATTTACATACGATAAGAAATTATCGTGATGAAAGATCTTGTTTGATCTCTGTTAGTCTCTGAAAAATTTCAAGTTCGAGTTAATTAAATTTAAAAAAAAAAAACATTCTTGTCAAAATGTTGAGGGAAATTGAAGAAAGACTCGACGATGGAATATTCACACGACAAGAAATTATATTGCAATGAAAAATCTCTCTCGGCCCTTTTGCGCTCGACTGTATTCTTCTGATCTAGCCAACAGCTTCTCCTCTTTTTATAATTTCCTGATAATTATGATGAACGTATAACGTTTGGCGTTGTACGATGCGATGTACAGGGTGTGAAAGAAAAAAAGCTTGTCCGTGGCCATCGTAAATGAATTCTACGTTCTTCGATTTGATGGAGATACATGTAAAGAAACAGCCGTAAAATTAACGTTGACCTTGAGTTTCAATTTTTTTTTTTTTTTTTTTTGCATTGTATTCCACTCGTCGCGAAGGTAAAACTTTTCCAAGGAACCATAGGTCGTAACCTATGTGTAATAATTCTTTTGAAAAATTGCAAGAAAGTTTCTTAACGCGCGCGTTCTAACAGCGACTTTACAGTTCTGAATTCACTAACGCTTGATTTATCATAGTTTTTGTAGCATCGATGTGAGTCTAGATAATCAAATTAATAAAATTAATTGTTAACGTTATTCGAAATATAAATATCACGTCCACGCGTCCAGAAGCATAAAGTCGCTGTTAGAACGCAGTGTAAAATGATTAAGAAACTTTTTCGCCATTTTTCAAGAGAACTATCAGGTTAGAACCTATGGTTCCTTGTATGAGTAGAATAAACGATGCAAGGAAAGAAAATCTTTTGATTTGTAACCCTGAAATTCGTGGTCAAGATCAATTTTGCGGCAGGTTCTTTACATGTACAGACGCCTAGAATGAAAGCTACAATAACGACGTTAAAGCAAGAAATTTCTGAAGACACACAACCATAGATTTCTTTATTGCTTCTTACGAAAATTGAAAATATGGTGGGGGATATTATTTTTCCAGACATTGAAACTATGTATCATCAACTCTTGTATAATTACACACTTGTTCTAACAAACTCGCATAGATTGATGATTGCTTTAAATTTAAAGATATGATCAATGAAATTTCGCGTTGAATACGATTCGAATGATTATTTCCAATGCCATAACGTTTTATTTGAAGCGACGCTGGCAAACGATGCAAGAAAAGTTTGTTAATCTGTCACAGTTCGAAAAAAAACCGAAAAAATCTCTTGATCTCTCAAAAATTTGAGGTTAGATTTTTCTTTCTTTTTTTGATAAATTAAAGTTAATAAATTAAAGTTAGCGAAATGCTTGTCGAAATGTTTTTCCAGAAAATTCGATAAAGAAGATTCGACAGTGGAATATAAGAAACAATTGATAAAAAAATCTTTCTTAACCTATAATCTGCAATCGGGAAAAATACCGGCTACAAGTATAACCCTAAATTGAATCCGTCAAAAATTTGAGGTTAGATACTCGTTTGAAAAATAGCAGTTTCTCTTAAAAAAAAAAGAAACAAACTATTCAGACTCTTGTCGAAATGTTCAGAATTGATAAAAAAATCTTTCTTAACCTATAATCTGCAATCGGGAAAAACACCGGCTACAAGTATAACCCTGAACTGCAATCAGGAAAAACACCGGCTACAAACATAACCCTAAATCCGTCAAAAATTTGAGGTTAGATACTCGTTTGAAAGATAGCAGTTTCTCTTAAAAAAAAAAAGAAACAAACTATTCAGACTCTTGTCGAAATGTTCAGAATTGATAAAAAATCTTTCTTAACCTATAATCTGCAATCGGGAAAAACACCGGCTACAAACATAACCCTAAATTGAATCCGTCAAAAATTTGAGGTTAGATACTCGTTTGAAAGATAGCAGTTTCTCTTACAAAAGAAAGAAACAAGCTATTCAGACTCTTGTCGAAATGTTCAGAAAAATATTCTATTTTCCGATTAACAAATTCCTAGAAATAATTCCGATTCACTATGTACAAATACTTTTGATGGGGGGCGTACTTTTCATTCAATGGCGCAGCGGGGGCTCTTCATTCGGCTTCGTTAGATGGTTAACGAAGCGTGATAAAAATTGCAGAAGACACCATCACAAGTCGCGGAAGTACTCGTTGCAAGAGGACCCGCAATGGAGGAAACGTTCGGGGGCTGGCCTGCCGGACGGGCCGGGCGTGCTCGCGAGGAGGGTGAGCGTGCAGCCGGAGGAGGCGAGCACCCTGCAGGAGTTGGACATCGACGACCTGGAGTCGCACAGGAGCGACGATCCGCGGGGAATGAGACGTCACAAGGCGGCCCACTCGACGGTGCAGATCGGCCGTAGAAAGGAGGGCGGCATACCGCACGACACCTTCAAGAAGATGTACGATCACTCGCCGCACGAGGTGTTCGTCCAGCTGGACGAGTTGTACGGTATCGGCGAGGAGCGCGAATGGAGAGAGACGGCGCGCTGGATCAAATACGAGGAGGACGTGGAGGAGGGGGCAGACAGATGGGGCAGGCCCCACGTGGCCTCGTTGAGCTTCCACTCGTTGTTGAATTTACGCCGATGCTTGGAGACCGGGGTGGTTCTCCTCGACCTAGAGGAGAAGGATCTCCCCGGTCTGGCGTACAGGGTGGTCGAGCAAATGGTGGTGGAGGAGTTGATCCTGCCGGAGGACAGGCCGGTGGTGATGAGGGCCCTGCTTCTCAGGCACAAACACGTCCACGATCACGATCGTGGCTTCCGGTTCGGTGGCAAGCGCAATTATTCCAGCTACACCAGTCTCCAGGTAACTGTCTCCTTGACAAACTGCAACCCTCCCCCCCCATCCCAGAGTGTCCCAGCTTTCTGTTAACGTTACTCTTGTACTACGATATACATCTACTTGTGTATTGTGTATTGCACGACACTCGTGCTGTCAACGCTGAACACGTATACGGGAATGTTTGTGTCCTCGGGTTCCCTGAGAGAAGTAGTCCAGCGACGTAATTAGGAAACAGAGTAGAGTCGTATCGATAGAGAATATCGCGATTAATTAACGTTAACGTTGATCAGGTTCGAGCGCTTTGCAAGTTGCGAGAAAAAACGTTCCCGTTGAGAGTTTATTGTCGATGCAATTGATTGAGAAATAATCAATAGAAATCCGTAGCGACGGGAGAGCTGACTGACCGTGTGCCCTAATGTTGTTTCCACAGTCCGTCTGTCTGGAGGAAGAAGACGCTGCGCGGGAAGCCTCTGAGAACCATGTAACCCAACATGTAAATCTCTCGTTTCCCGATTTAAAGAAAAAAAAAAAAAAATCGCAGAATACTCAACCTTTTACCGCTAGTTTACGGCTTGCCCACCATCGATCGCATATATATATATGTGATATATACCTGATCACATATATACGTATATGTATATAGAGGGTGTCCCACTTGAATTGCGTTTCGCGCAATTATCACTCATACAACTATTTGTTTCAATAAATTGAAGCTCACTTTGCTTCGAAGGAAGGGGAGGATATTTTTTTGGTGATCACAAGTCTTGATCTAATTATAAGTGGACGTGCTTCGGAAATTTCAAAGTGACCTTTGTTTTTTTTTTTTTTTTTTTTTTTTTGGGGGGACATGACTAATTTATCGACTTATCATATGTTGGTATTTCAATGTTATTATTATCTGAAGATTACTGCCTTACCTACGTTGCCTTACATTCGAAATGATGGAATGATTTACTCCATCTCTAACACAAGTTCCTCCCCAATGTTTGTTTGTATTCTTGTGTAAAGAAGAGTACAAAAAAAAAGAAAACAAACAGGTCACTTTAAGCACGCGGAAACAAAGTAACTATTTTACTTTCTTTTCAACGACGAATAGTTTACGAGGTAATTAACAATTGTCTCGAACACGGGACACTCTGTGTATACGTACATATTCTCACAAACACACAGACACCTGTATATGTACATACCGATATTTTAACATCTTTCAGCATGAACTTACAGGGGGAAATCAGTGTGTCTTCCAAACTTTTTTCCCATCGATCTTCTCTCGTAGTTTGACTATGTCTGTCGAAGGAATGGGGTAGTCGCGTCAGTGTCCATTCTCTCGTTAGATGGAATCGCGACAACGTCACAACGTCCTCGTATAGTTTCGCGGACTAGTTTAGGGACGATATGCATCCGATGTAGGAGAATAACGTCTCGCCGATATAACTGTAGCTTGTCCCGTGCGAATTTGTATTTATCGCGATACCTGTAAGTCCATGGATATATGTATATATATATATATATATATATATATATATATATATATATATTATATATTATATATGTTGTCCCTTATTTGGCTTGTCGTTTTCTTGTTTTTCTCTTGTTTCTTCCTTTTTTACGTTTGTAATAGTTTACTTTGGCATTTTTCGACGGAGCTTCTTATTATCCATTTTTGATACTTCCCGACTGCACTTTTTCATTCATTGATAATTCACTTCTTCAAATTCTCTCTTCTTTTTCCTTCTATTTTTCTTTTTTCGAACTTCCAGTTTCTCGACACGTTCACGTCATCTTCGTTCGTTCGTACGTGACGTTCCCTTTTTTTTTTTTTTTTTTTTTTGTGTGTGTCGTTACTGCATATCACGTAGCAACTTCGTTTTTCGATCGGTCCGTTCCGCCATTTTTCTGGTTTCCTTACGGACCTTACGCTTACAACTAGTTAGTTACACCTTGTTTTCTTTTTTCTCGAACTTGAAGTAGAACGTGTCTCATCCCACGGCGTGTAGATGTATCTCATAAGATGTCTGGGGGTGTCTGTGATTTTTCCTCGCGCCGAAGACAGAGGCGGAGACGAGCGTAAACTCCACCGATCCGCCAAGCGCGAGAAAAGAAAAAGCGAATCCGCCTCTGCGCGAGGAAAATTCTCTCTCTCTCTCTCTCTCTCTCTCTTTCGCTTGTCCGATTAGGGACAAAAAGTATTTCCTTTTTTTCTTCTTCTCTTCTTTTTTTTTTCTTTTTTTTCTCTTTTGAAAAGCTGTGCCTGATGCAACGCATCATCATCATCCGTGCATTACGTATTCTCTGACGTAAAGCAGCTTCTGAAACGGAGCGATTCTAACCGGCGTTGTTGTTGTTGTTGTTGTTGCATCGCCCGTTGTAGAACCTGAACGACGCGAAACCAAAGATCGTGTCGTCGAACCTGGCGTTGGACAGCAACCACACGGTGATCGACATGAAGGAGGAGCTGACGTACACGAGCAGCAACGAGGACTTGAAGAAGAGTCACAACGACTACATATTGAAGAGGATACCGGCCGGCGCCGAGGCGACGGTCGTTCTGGTCGGCGCGGTCGACTTCCTCGACCAGCCGACCATCGCGTTCGTCCGGCTGGCCGAGGGCGTGTTCATTCCGTCGATCACCGAAGTCACCATACCAGTAAGATTCATGTTCACGTTGCTGGGGCCGAGGAACGCTGACCTAGATTATCACGAAATCGGTAGATCGATCGCCACGCTGATGGCCAATACGTCGTTCCATAAAATCGCGTACAAAGCGAACGAGAGGCGCGAGCTACTGTCAGCGATCAACGAGTTCCTCGACGACTCGATCGTTCTGCCTCCTGGTGACTGGGAGAGGCAGGCGTTGTTGCCGTTCGGCGAGCTAAGGGCCAAGAGCGAAGCCATCCGGAAGCGGAAAGCCAAAGCGCTCGAGGAGAAGAGCAAACCGATTCAGAGCGAGGCCGCTGTCAAGAAAGGTAAAATTCGACGATGAATGATCCAAACCAGCGACCTCGTAACTGACCAATAGTCACGGCCGAAACTAGTCTAGAGCCGTGTTTTTTTTTTTTTTTTTTTTATATAATAATACAATACAATTTTTATATATACAGTGCAATCTTAGTCTATAATAATACAAATTAATAATACAAATTATAGTTCTCTTACGCGTGAAAATCAAGGGTGATTCTCGATAAAGAGAATTCGACATCGGCTAAACGAATATTTGAGTGTCGGTCCCTGCGGACCGACGCCGTCTCGAACCAAAAATCAGGGCCGAAACTGGTCAAGATGGAACCCAACGTGTTTTTTTTTTTTTTTCAATATAATAATACAAATTATAGTTTTCTTACGCGTGAAAATCAAGTGTGATTCTCGATAAAGAGAATTCGACATCGGCTAAACGAATATTGTGAGTGTCGACCGAGCGGATAACCGAGCGTCGGTCCGCAGGGACCGACGCCGTCTGGAACGTGTTGAGCTGGCGCATCGCAGGAATTGATATCGAAAAAAAAGAGTGGGGATGAGCGTCAATTGTTTCACCGATACCAGACAACAATATCCGTATCATATATATCGCTTGCTTCGAGTCCCAAAATTTACTGCCAAAAATTAGTGAGAATAAGCGCTGGTCAGTTACGAGGTCGCTACATCGTATGTCCGTTGGACATGCGTTACGTACGTTGATTTACTTCACGAGATGAATTTGCACCGTGTTTTTGCGCCGTTTAGCTCTACTTGCTGGCGAGGAGGAGAAGAAACCAGCGGGCGACGACGATCCGCTTCGAAGAACCAGACGCCCGTTCGGCGGTCTCTTTAACGACATCAAGAGACGGTATCCCTTTTACCTGTCCGACTTCACCGACGGTTTGAGCTCGTCGTGCCTCGCGGCGGCCATCTTCATGTACTTCGCGGCGCTGTGCACGGCCATCACGTTCGGCGGGTTGATGAGCGACAAGACGCACAACATCATCGGCATCTCCGAGACTCTGGTCTCTGGCTCTTGGACGGGCGTGGTGATGGCCTTGTTCTCCACTCAGCCGCTGGTCATCATCGGCACGACCGGGCCGCTGTTGCTCTTCGACGAAAGCTTGTACAACTTTTGCCTGGCGAACAAGCTGGAGTTCCTCACCGTGAGAGTCTACGTAGGAGCGTGGATGGGGATCATAGCTCTGGCAGTCGCCTGCGTGGAAGGATCCGTGCTGGTCAGGCTCTTCACCCGCTTCACCGAGGAGATCTTCACCGGTCTGATCTCTATCCTGTACATCGTCGAGACGTTCGTCAAACTGTACAACTACTTCGCGAAGAATCCGTTGCTCGACGAGTACAGCTTCATCACCGAGATGAACAACACCAAGTTTTATCAAGAGCCGTTGAACGTGACGGAGATGAAGGTCGTTGCCCCGACGACCGGCGAAACGGTTGTCCTCCCGTTGAACAAAACTCAGACCTTCATACCGGCGTACAACGAAGCGGGATTGTTGATCAACCAACCGAACACCGCCTTGATGTGCACTATCCTGTGCCTGGGCACGTTCCTCGGCGCTTACTACCTGCGCATCTTCCGCAACAGCCACTACCTCGGACGAAGCGCCAGAAGGGCGTTCGGTGACTTCGGCGTGCCGATCAGCATCATCGTGTTCGTGCTGATCGATTACCTGGCCAAAGTGAAGACAGAGAAGCTGCTGGTCCCGGAAGGTTTGTCACCGACGGAGCCCGGCAGGAGCTGGATCGTGTCACCCGCTGGAATAAACAAACCTATCCCCCTGTGGATGGCCATGGCTTGCATCGTGCCGGCGTTGCTCGTCTACATTCTCGTTTTCATGGAAACGCAGATCTCCGAGTAAGTACCATTTTTTTTTTCCACCTCTCGCGAGGCGCGAGGCTCTACCCGTAAGTCGTCCTTTCTTTTTTGTTCGTTAAAAAAAGAAAAATCTGCCCCTCCACCTCCCCTCCCCTTGTTCCTTTTTTTTCTCTTTTTTTTTCTTTTTCTTGTTTTCTTTTTGCCAGACTAATCATCGATAAAAAAGAACGAAAATTACGGAAAGGTAACGGCTACCACATGGATATAGTGGTAGTGTGCCTAATGAACGTCGGCTGTGGTTTAATGGGCGCCCCGTGGTGCTGCGCCGCCTCGGTCCGATCGCTGACGCACGTCTCGGCGGTGACGGTGATGTCACGCACTCACGCGCCCGGTGACAAGCCGCACATCGTCGAGGTGAAGGAGCAGAGGGTGAGCGCCCTGTTGGTCGCCGTGCTGATCGGCATCAGCGTGCTGATGGCGCCGCTTCTGCGACGCGTGCCAATGTCCGTCCTACTCGGTGTGTTTCTCTACATGGGCATCTCATCGACGAACGGTGTACAACTGTTCGACCGTGTGAAGCTGTTCTTCATGCCGGTGAAACACCACGGCACGGCCAATTACGTTCGACGCGTGCAAACGTACAAGATGCACATCTTCACCCTCATACAAATCCTGTGCCTGGCCATACTGTGGATCGTGAAGAGCACCAGGGCCGCACTGGCGCTTCCGTTCTTCCTCATTCTCATGATACCTCTACGGGCTCAGATGACCCACTTTTTTACCGCCGCGGAGCTACGGGCACTCGACAGCAAAGGATCGGAACACGAGAGTACCGAGGACGAGCCAGACTTCTACGAGGAAGCTCCGTTACCTGGTTAGGTAGTGCCTTATTCGATAAATACCTCTCCTCCAAACGCAAACTCCTTCCTTTCTTATCCCCTCCCCTCCCTTCCTACATCTCTCCAAAGATTTTGTTCGTGCTTTCTGGCAACTACAATGCTACAAGTCCTATTGTATCGCGTTTCAGAGCGATTCTGAATATGTACTAGCGCGCGCGCGCGAGAGAGAGAGAGAGAGAGAGAAAGAGTCTATTTTCGTGAAAAAAAAAAAAAAGATAAAATATGTATGTATACCAATGAATTAAGAGAAGACGTGTAGATAAGGGATAAGTAATGGGGTTTCTGATCACCCCCCCTCCCCCCGCCGCCCCTCCTTCCCCCGACGGTGGTGTTAACTCGTTAAATTCCTAAAAATTATTTTGTACTGCAGAATTTGTAAATAATCGATATTGATATCAGCGAGATGACACGAGAAGACATGTTACGCTGGATACGTGTAATAGGTACTCGAACAGAGCGAGATCTTATCAAATTACGACAACATTTCCTCAAGTTGCGATACTGATAGATTAGAATCGATGAATTAGAATTTCTTTCGGTGAGAGGTTACGGAACAAAGTGTTAAAGTCAGACGATATATTCGGTACCTATATACACCTGTCTGATATATTCGTAAGCGAAACTTGAGATTCGTCTCATCTTCTTCTCGATTCGATTGGTGGGAGAAAAAAAAAAGGTGCCTCTGAATGCCTCGATGATGAAACGAACGGCGATGAAACGACACGTTGCTCAGGAAAATTTAGGCGTAAAGGCACACGCGAGATGCTAGAGTGCCAAATCAAAAAAAAAGGTCGTAAATCACAAAATGGTGCTGATCCGTCTGTGCAGAAGTGACGTAGGCTAATGAAAACTGTATCTTTTTTGTAAGGAGAGAATGTCCGAATAGTAAATGGTCCACTAGTTGTCCTCATCGAATCGATATTACAAATCTTACATTATAATTTCTTTTAGGAAATCGGTAACTCAGTAACACGACACGGCGTGCTGCGATGAATTACAATCATTTAGCAATACGTGCTCTAATCGTTAATCACTATTCTTACAGATGGAAAATATAATATTTTATAAACATCTTGAAAAACAGACTTGAATGTTACAAACAGATTTCAACTATACGCGTAATTATTTCGAAAACGTGAAATTTTCTGGTTCCCTCTTGTTGAAAGTCAATTCCTTTCTCGCCGAGAAATTTTCTCTTCTTTTTGTGAAAAGCTTTCCACGAACAGAGCTTTTTAGATAATAGAAACGTTTTATTCGTAACGTCATTGGCAATGCTGTAGAGTCGAGTCTTCGTGTTATAAATAAGATTTAAATAATGCAACAGCTCGTTTGTCTTGTACGTGAATACTTACCAGTATCTTTTGAAAGTCATAACGTTATATGACATTGGAAATTGTTTCGCGTGTTCTCCTCATTTGCGAAATACGTCTGATTGTAAAAATAAAATAGTATAAATATATCTTTATGAAACTATCATAAAGAAGAGGTACTCCAAATACACATCTATAGAGAAGTACCTGATATCATTGTTAGATCCAGAGAAAAAAAAAATATTTTGATGCGAGTATAAGAGTATTAAGAGCTATCAAAAGGTACAAGCAAAACAAAAGTTTAAATTAACTTTGAACCGTGTACTTACTTCAAACAGTGTTTATTTAAATTTATCGTCGTCTATTTATTTGAAGATAATATATATATATATATAAGCAAAATTATCGTTGGCGAGATTATCGTTAAACGAGTGGTAAACTCTTTTTAAACGTTCACTTTTACTTAGACTTTATTTCCAATATAAGAACTGATCAGTATTGATAACTACGTTTTTGGTAATTGTTATTTTTACAATGATAGTTGATGTTCCAAATGTCGAATTTCTACACCTTAAACAAGACCAAGCTATAATGATAATGATAACGATAATGATAATGATAATGATAATGATAATAAAGTCATCGTATGTTAAATACGTGCAATAAAAATGAAAATCTCTAAAATATTTTAGATGCTGTTATAAAAGAAGAAAGACATTCTATTTTAATTGGTTAAAATATTTTGCTAATCTACTGAAATACTTGATTACATAACATTCAATCCTAATCTTTAATATTTCCATAAAGATGAAAATATATATATATATATATATATTTTCATTACTTATTATAACTTATTTATACAAAAGTACGAATCAAGCTATGAATTAACAACACATTGTGCTGTAATTGTGATAGAGGTCCAGAATTGTAAGAACAAACATCAACAGTACTTACAAGCATGTACTATTAGCATGAAATTTTTAACACGGGGTTTCATTAAACACTGTCTAGTACATTAATATGTTATTACAAACATACTACTGATATTACTTACATATTAAAAAAATTATCAAAATCAATATGAATTGTTATGAGTTCATAAAAAAATTGTAAATAATCTAGTTATCACACAGTATTAAAAAGTAATAATTAGTAACAGACTCCTAGCAGATGATTTATGCCTTATATAGAGAACAAACAAATAAAGTATCTTATTTCCCTTCTGTTTTATAGTTGTTTCTTTTTAAATTACATCCTTTCCATTTCAAATATTTGTAGTCATCATCACGATGCCGCACTGTTACTTACGTGTTTATTCATTATTCTTTGACGTTTACCTTCTGAATATTTACTTCAAGTTCATGACACGTGAAAAAAAAATATTTACTTTCGTTACGATATTTTGAATATAATTGAAGTACCAAGAAATTAAAATTATGTTATTCTTATTATTTACAAAATGGCCTCACCTCAGAAATTAGCAACAAAATTGCGTAGCATATCACCCAGGATATTAAGAAACGTGGAAAAAAGGTAATGCAACACTGAAGAAACGTAACGTTAAACTTCACTTATTTAAATAAGTCAATTTAATACTGTATCGTCATAGAACTTTCCTAACTGCGACGACTCCTACAAGAGGGTCATATAGAAAAGCTGTTGAAAGCAAAAATCAACTATCTCCTTTCAATATCGACACTCCCAACAGGCAAAAGATATTGAAAAATGGTCTTCCCACCAAAATTGGTACATTTCTAGGAAGTGGCGGATTTGGTACTGTGTATAAAGTTTCGTATAAAGGTAAAATAACCTGTTTTTCATGGTTTGCTCGAAACAAATTATTACAACTCGATATACTTGACGTGCTATGTATTTGATAGGTGATCAAGTGGCAGCTAAGGTGATGCAAACAGAAAAATGTTCCAGCACATTGATACGTGAAAAACGTGCTTCTTTGCTAAGGCATTCGAACATAGTAAAAGTGCTAATGGTAGAACAGGGTACTTCTCTGTCTT
Organism: Tetragonula carbonaria; assembly: GCA_032399595.1. Classification (NCBI taxonomy): domain Eukaryota; kingdom Metazoa; phylum Arthropoda; class Insecta; order Hymenoptera; family Apidae; genus Tetragonula; species Tetragonula carbonaria. The sequence goes on from JAUCRC010000001.1 coordinate 1,138,699, forward strand.
TAATAACAATGGAATTATGTGGTACCACTTTGCAAGATTACCTAGACGAAACGATCCTGACCAAGACCAAACGAATTTGCATATTAAAGGATGTAGCTTGTGCTTTGCAATTTTGTCACAATGCCGGTATCGTTCACGCAGATGTGAAACCTAAAAATATACTAATGTCTGCGAATGGCCAATCGAAGCTCACCGACTTTGGTAGTTCTGTTTTGATGCAAGAATCAAATGAAATTGATAAATTCCACGTATGTTTCTACCATCACCGTCTAATCGCTCTTATCGTTTTAAGAATAAAAATTTTTTTCTCAGGGAACGCCAGGATATGCCGCTCCAGAGGTAATAAAGGAAAATAAATTAACCCCTGCGGCAGACGTTTATTCTTTAGGAGTCGTAGCTTGGCAAATGTTATCCAAAAAATTGCCATTCGCTGGATTGCACAGTCACGCGATTATTTATCTTTCTGCAAAAGGCTATCGTCCCGTGGACGATGATGCAGACGATGAATCTCAAGGTGTTTATAAAGAATTATATAAACAGATGTGGTCGCAGAATGCTATTGCTAGACCAACAATCGACGAAGTAATAACTGCAATCGACGTACTAATTTGTCCTTAACATTTATTTTAATTGTTATCGCAGTACTTGGCAGACGTTTTCAATATTGCAGTAGCAGATAATACGCACAAATTACACGTCGAAACTTTTATTGTACAAAATATAACAAAGAAAGTTACTTTTTTATGTGTCGGGCATTTCTCCACCAGGCACAAGCTGAAACAAAATGCAATTTCTCGTACAAATAAAGTAAGTTAATAAATAATTGCATTCGAAAAAGTATTTTAAATTTTTCAAAGCGGAAAAGAAGAAATGCTATTAACCATTGTGATATTGCTCCCATTGAGTAATATTTGATCAAGCTTAGTGACTCTCCGCCCTTCCGGAGTTGCTTCGCTCTCTGTCACATCCTCCAGCAACATGTTCACGAAATCATCAAAACCCAGCAAGGTGCCGACAATCTCTTTATCGTTCTTCATAATGATATGTATTCGAGAACCGATGCATTTGTCAACTAATTCTGAAAATTAACCACAATACTGTGATAGCTTACGTTAGGAAGAACAAGGTTAGAAATAAACAGTAAACAAAACGACTCGTCATACCTAGAGGCAATAACGTTGATGGGTTTGTACTAACAGAACTCGTCATAATGCAAAAGTATCAGCAAGATGCGAGATAATTAAAAATAAAAATAACGGCGCAGCGTTGTCCCTATTTCATTGAGAAATAGCGGGAATAAAGCTGTCGGTCTGCAACACGGTAATAATTGGAAACTGTACCGGTGTGCCCTCTACGCGACAATCCACAGAGATAACCAACGTTTTGAATTTTATTTTATTATATTATATCGTATCATTTATTGCAGTATTTTATTATTACATTGTATTTATGTTTTTTATACAAATAAAATATTTCGTTCGTATTTTTGGTATTTTGTTATTTTCTCGTTGTAACGAGGAAATAATAAAATACAACGTGGGTACGGTTTTGTGCACTGTTAATCAGTGAGTGAAATTTTTCGCTTGCCGAGAAAAAAATTCTCAAAAATTTCGATCTATTAGTGTCAACTGTTGACGAATTTACTTGATTTCTGAGCTATCCTTTCAGTTTCTACCTTAATCAAATAGCCAATAACTTTACAGAGGGCTTTTTCGCCCGTACAAGATCAGTTGTCTGAGAAATACAAAGGTAACTGTTCTAGGGAATATATAGGGGAATTACACGCATCACTTTGCCTGCCGTGGTAAGGTCGGCAAAATGATCAAAATTTTCGACGTTGACTAATGTGTCGTAATCTGCTGATAGGTTCGATATTTGCCGTCACGATGAGTAGTGTGCATCGTTACAAGTCGGACACCTACTAGGCTGACGATCGGTTCGATGTGTCGCTTTCGTCACGGTGTAACACGCCAATTACAATTGTTATCGCGGAATCGTGCAAAACAACCAGTACTATTTAGACCGGAGTACTTAGACTTAGCGAGCAAGGACTAACCTGCCTTTTTCTCGCTTCTCTTAGAAGCGAACGTTGGAGAAGAACTCGCGATGTTTCGAAGAGACGCGACGTGCGAAGCGATTGGACGGATCGGTCGTCATGCGGTGACGTGTTCGTCCCGATGGCGCCGAGGGAAAGGCGCGGTACTTTCGAAAAGAGCGAGTGCAAAACGGCGGATTGTCTAATTGGACGAAAACCAAAGAGGGAAGGCTGAAGGATGATCGTACATGTGCATCGTGCACCCGTGTTGTCATGTGACCCGTTCCCAGCGGTGGGACAGACGCGTTCGTTGGCCAATGTCAGCGTGTACCTGCGGCGAGCGCGCAAGAGCGCAGGCATATGTGTGTATCCTTTCGCGTGTGCCCCTTCCTCGCGGAAGGACAAAGCGGCTTCGTCGGTTCCCGTTACGGCAGCACTTGGGTCGTGGCCGGCGAAAGAAAGGCGGAACGCCGGGAAAATTCCAGCGGCCGGAGGAGAAAAATTCGCGTGAAACAGGAAAAGAGTCTCGAAAGAAGGCGATCAATCCCCGGTATATACGTCGCGTTCGAGTGCCAAGAATGTGAACGCTCCCATGGTACACTGACGTGCGTCGTGTTCACCGCGCATGATCCGCCGGCGTGCGAGAGCCACCCTCGTTTTTCTAATTACTTTAATTACAAAAAGCAGGCTGCTCGCCGTTCTGCTTGGTGTTCGGTGTTCCCCGAGAGGCACCACCACCAACACGGTGCAACACATTGACAGAATCTAACGAAAATGGCGGACCTCGGATCGCATTCGGCGAATTAAATTCCGTGAATTGTTTCGAAACGAGGACTTGGTTGCGCGATCGTGTTGTGCATTCGCCCGTGACGTTCGAAAGCAGGAGGAAGAAGGAATCCTGTTGATCCTGCAAATGGTGCAATCGCGGATCGTGACAGCTCGTGGGAACCCACGTCTCTGAATGGAAGTGGAAGATCGAAGGAAGAGCAGAAACGAGGGAAACGGCGATGTTGTCGATGATAGATAGCAACGTGCGAGTATGCTGCGTAACGGATAGTTGACGCGTGTGATATAGGTCCGTTACCCTCGGGTGGTATTCGGTGCTCGCTTGGTCGATGCTTGCGCGTGTCCGCGCCGGAGATCGAGAAAGTTTTCGTCGGTCGCGAGCGTCCCGTCGTTTGTCCCGGCGATTATGCTACACCGCGGGAACGTTGCAGAAAAAGGAAGAAGCGAAGCGGAGAGAAATCGATGGTGATCGAAAATAAGGAGAACCGATGAACTAAAAAACGAAAGGAACGATAGAAATTCCGATTGGTTGGTGGCAGCGGACGAATGGGAATCGGCAGCGGCGGAGGACGCGCGCTGGATCGTTGCAAGTGGAAGTGGAAGGAGCGAAACGAAGCGGCGAAACGCAAGAACGAGAGAGAGAAGGAAAATATCATCTCGGAAATGAAAATCGGTGTATCGCTTGGCGTATTCTCTGGCGAGTCGCGGCTGAAAACGCTTGCTGAAAACTCTGTAGTAAGAGGAGGAGGCCAGTCCGAATGGGAGTAGCGACGATTAGACGGTGGTCGGTGTCGTGGCAACGGTAACGAAGGTGAAGAACGCAGCTGTCGTCGTATAATCGGGTCGCGGAAAAATCAGGTGCGTTACGGTGATTTAGTGAAAGAAGGATGACGACCACTACGAAAGGAAGATACGGCGCTGTGGAAATGAGACATTCGAGGAGCGAGGATCTACTCGGCGTGATCTCTGGCTCGCGATCTCCGAGCCCTAACGTGCCTCTGCCTAGCACCGCCTCCGAGGATGATCTTATCGCGGCCAGCGCCCTCCATGAGGCCACTGACTCTGTTGTAAAGGCAGCGTGCCCCTTGTTGTCCTCGAGGGTTACCGGACCGCCGGCTTTTCTAGCGGATCGCATCGATCCCGAGGACTCCATCCGAGACATCGTCACCGAAAATGACCTCTACAGGTTCGTATCTGTTTATTTTTCTCCGTCTCTCGTCCACGTCGTTCCCCTTTGTGCGATCGGTGATCGATTCTCTGCCAGAAACGTTCCTCATTTCTCGTCGTTTGAGAAAACAGCGAATCTGCATTATCGATCGATCAATCTCCTTTTTCTTTCTGGCTTTTATCGCATTTTTTTCTTTTTTTTTTTTTTTTTTTCTACCACTTGTTATTGCGTTTTGTGAATTCTTCTCTCGGCTTATGTTATTCACGCCGATGATATCACCGATTGTTATCTAAACGCTTATCAATTTCAGACAAAATTCGTATTGTCGGCTGATCGATGTCGGTCGTGTTTGTCAGCTTCATCTTTCTTTCACTTTTTCCCAAAGTCACCTTGATTTTTACTTTAGATAGATTTAGTATATTTAGAGAGAGGCGAATTGATCAGAATTGATAATCCACGATTATCTAGCTCTGATGCTGATAAATTTGCAAGCAGTTTCACGGACACGAGTATGCAGAAAATTTGCAAAAGATTATTTATCGTATACGTATACACGTTCGATGATTGATATTAGATTACTCTATTACATGTGAGAAAAAACACCGCGCACAGAGAGGAACAGAGGCAAATAGAGGACGAATTTTGTTTTACAAGAGTTGGCTCGTGAACTAGTTAAAACCAAATATGACAACGAGAAGCAAACTTGCAAACCAGCAAACGAGCAAACCTGTTTTAAACGTAAAAATCACATATGCAGAGTCACACTCTGTTCAAATGTATCACTTTGTCATTCATGCGTAACGTCGGAAGAATCAGACTCGGATTTAACCTGTCCTAAGTAAGTATACCAGTTTACGATACAATTCTACTTTCAATACAGATATTAATGAACGCGAATTCAGCACGTGTTATCTCGTTTGCAACGTGTAATGTACTAAAATGAGGTTAAAAATTGATTACTAAAACCGATCAGTCCGGGTTCTCAGGATTAGGAAAAGGATCTGATCGATCTCATTTCTCGATAACGATAACGATAACGGAAATTAATCCTTATTTGATTCATATTTGTTGTACAATTAACTAACTATGAAATTTATATGTATATATTTAAAATACTAAAAATTATGATGTAATTAAAATTAGGTAGACAATACAATACAATAATGATATAAATAAATAAATATATATATATTAGTATTTAGTATTTTAATGTATATATTAATATTTAGTATTTTAAATATATGTATATATTTAAATATATATATATATATATATATATATATATATATATATTTAAAATACTAAAAATTATAATGTAATTAAAATTAAGTAGACAATACAATACAATAATATGATATTAAAAAATTATATATATATATATATATTAGTATTTAGTATTTTAATGTATATATTAGTATTTAGTATATTAAATATTTATTTATATATTTAAATATATGTATATATTTAAAATACTAAAAATTATAGTGCAATTAAAATTAAGCAGACAATACAATACAATAATATGATATAAAAAGTTGACATTACATATTCCATACTATAATGTAACTCTGTAAAGATCTTACAACAAGCCTTTAAATTTTAAAATGCATCACTTTAAAGTTCATTTTACTTTAAGACATGTTTAGACTAGTGTAAAGACATTATTTCTTTCCCTTCGCGACTGAATCTACAATGGATTTGATGATTGGACTCCTTTTAAATAACGCCATTTCAAAAAGTATTTATTATACTTGATTCCCCCTCCCCCCCCTCGAACTCTGAATGTAACAACATAAAATTTCTTGTACAATTTGTCGAACTTAGGTCTAGTGTTCAAAGTTCGATGAAACGACGAAAAAAAAAAATCGTACGTCTGATCAGTAAGCTAAACTTCTTTTACGCTGTGAAATAAGAGTTTCAATCTGCAAATTGATTATTCTTTTGGTGAACAGGATTAGCGATTTCGTTTCATCGAAACCTTCCCGGTTTCAGTTTGCACGAAAGTATTTACCGCGATGCGAAAAAAAAGAAATGGCGCGTGAAAGAGGAAAAGGATCCGTTTCCGGTTTCGTGTCCAGTCAGCGATCGCGCACGATCGGATTTAGCCGGTGACGTTGAATCATTGACGAACGATTCGAGCTAGCCGAGTCGTAGACTTGCGCACGCACGCACGCACAGTCGTGTACGCGCTCGCGTTTAAAAACGGAAAGCGAGGAGCGTTTCATTTTTAATGAAGAAGGAGGAGCGGCTTCCGTGGAGAAGGAGGAGCTCTCTGAATGAAAACAGCTCCGTCAGGAAATTAACCAGCGGGCGTCCACTTGAAACGCCGTTTAATCAATGCAATTAATCAGCTCGCCTCGGTTTCAGCAACTTTAGTAATTTTGCCGTGGTAATTAGAGATAACCAGTGTTTCTTTTACCCTCGTTCCTCATACGACAAATTGAGGCGATTAATCTCTTGAGCACGAGCACGACGGTATTTTTTTTCTTTTTTTTTTTTTTTTTCTATTTCCGTTAGGAATTTTCTTCTTTCTTTTTTCTTTTTTTTTTTTTTTTTTTTAATCACTTATAAAGGAGATCTCTCGAAAGATCGTTTGGAACGTTTCACGTGCAGTTTCAATGGTAAAAATACGAATGGCAGGATAGGTTAAAAATAACTTTCATTTTTGGCTAACCTTCGATGACATGGCCGTCATTGCTACGCAAAAACTTGTAACAATGTTAGGTGTGTACGTAAGTATACTTGAGCGCACGATCTCGGTGATTAGAGTTTCAATTCTTGCTAATGTAAATTGTCGAAATTCACATGCGCGTGGAAACACGTCAGAAAGAATTCTGTAAATTTGCCATGGTTTAGGTTAGGTTTAGAGATTGAAATTTTCTGTTTACAACGACCCCTTGAAACTCGCCGTGCCACTGTTCTCCACCATTTTATTGGAATTTGGAACATTGAGGTTAGATGACGAAATGTTAGGATTTCTTGGGTTCTTTTAACCTTAATCGCCGATAAAGTGATGGAAAAATGATACAAGTTTGACACAAGTTGCAAAAGGGTGACTTCAATCTTCATGACGAAAATTTTTCAATGTTTCTACATACCATGACAGTTTGTAACATCATTGAGATGAAAAATATTTTGACTCGTGTGAGTACGTTAGTCTTCATTTCAAAATAAATGAGAAACACTAAAGTACATTTATATCTTTGAAGAAAGTATCTTTATAAAACTAGTTCTGTCAAAATGGAAGCTTCGAAGATTAATTTCATTCAACTTAATTCATGTATTAACTCATATCTTTATACAACTTAATTCATACAAACTTGACTAATTCATATCTTTATATAATTTAATTGATTCATATCTTTATAAAACAAGCTCTGTCAAAATAGAAGCTACAAAAATCAACTTAATTCATGTATCAATTCATATCTTTATACAACTTAACTAATATCTTCATACAAACTTGACTAATTCATATCTTTATACAATTTGATTAATTCATATCTTTATAAAACAAGCTTCAAAAAAAAACTAACTTAATTCAACTTAATTCATATTTTTACAAGTAATGAGGAGTATCAAGATATTAGAAGCTTCAAAAATCAGCTTAATTCAACTTAATTCATGTATTAATTCATATCTTTATAAAACAAGTCTATCAAAATAGAAGCTTCAAAAATCAACTAACTTAATTCAACTTAATTCATATTTTTACAAATAACTAGGAGTATCAAGATAGAAGCTTCAAAAATCAGCTTAATTCAACTTACAAATGAACTTAATCAATTTTACAAATGACGAGGACTAGCAAAATAGAAGCTTGAAAAATCAACTAACTTAATTCAACTTAATTCACATTTTTACAAATGACGAGTAGTGTCAAAATAGAAGCTACAAAAATCAACTTAATTCATGTATCAATTCATATCTTTATACAACTTAACTAATATCTTCATACAAACTTGACTAATTCATATCTTTATACAATTTGATTAATTCATATCTTTATAAAACAAGCTCTGTCAAAATAGAAGCTACAAAAATCAACTTAATTCATGTATTAATTCATATCTTTGTACAACTTAATTCATACAAGCTTGATTAATTCATATCTTTATACAATTTAATTAATTCATATCTTTATAAAACAGAAGCTTCAAAAAACAACTAACTTAATTCAACTTAATTCATATTTTTACAAGTAATGAGGAGTATCAAGATAGAAGCTTCAAAAATCAGCTTAATTCAACTTACAAATGAACTTAATCAATTTTACAAATGACGAGGACTGGCAAAATAGAAGCTTGAAAAATCAACTAACTTAATTCAACTTAATTCACATTTTTACAAATGACGAATAGTGTCAAAATGGAAGCTTCAAAAATCAACTTAATTTATGTATCAATTCATATCTTTATACAATTTGATTAATTCATATCTTTATAAAACAAGCTCTGTCAAAATAGAAGCTTTCAAAAATCAACTTAATTCAACTTAATTTACGTTTTTACAAATGACGAGTAGTGTCAAAATGGAAGCTTCGAGAAATCAACTTGATTCATATATTAATCGATATAAACATAAGTCACATCTTTATGAAACGAGGAGTGTCAGAATAGAAGCTTCGAAAATCATCTTAATTCCAACATTCACGGAATACGAAAGGAAACATTTGCCCGACTATAGTATATAATTTTATGACTTCGATGAATTGTGACGAAGCTTCTAGAAGCGTGTGTCGCCAACATCGTCTGATTTCGGTGAGAAGAAATTGGCAAACGTGTTTATCAGACCACGGGGTTGGGAACACTGGTGGAAAGTGGCGGTGCTCCAATTCTGCTGCCGGTATTATTTCGACCAGCTAAATAGGTATCATCCGGCGGAACGTGCTGTTGTCGCCATCGCTCGGTAGTCACTCGCCGAATCGGAATCGACTATCAACGCGTTCTCTGATGCGTGACGGTTGACTCGTGCCCCATCGCATCGCATCAGTGTCGGGCATCATCGGCTCTCCGGCTATCCCTCGGAAAAGAATAGAGCTAAAGATAGCGATATATTTGAGTGCAACTTCCTCGTCTCTCTCTCTCTCTCTCTCTCTCTCTCTCTCGGCCCGCTCAGCCATTCTTCGTCATCCACCCGGTTGTGCATCAACCGAGACACATCTCGAGGAATGAAATAAATTATATTTATAATTCCATTTCCTTTCCTTCCAATCAATTCCTTTTCAATTCCATTAATATTAAATTAAGATCTTCAGAGATCTGTAGACCATTTATTTATTTCCACGAATAAATTAATTAATTAGATTTTGCTTGTTACCACCTTCGTTGTTGTTATTATTATTTTATCCAAATACAGGAATCCACCATCGTCATTCTATTTATGTATTCATTCATCTTCTATTGATTTTGTAATTTTTTTTCTATTCCTACTTCAGGATCTTTAAGTTTTATTTATTGTAACTGAAACTTTTATAAATCCTACAGTCTCCTTCAGTTTTCGAGGGAAAGCAATTAGAGTGAGAAAGATGTAAATATTGTATACGTTATTAATTAATTGTATAGCCTATTGCAAAAGTATAGTATATTTAAATTTGTTAAAATTTTGCCAAAATTTGTGTAAATTTAATTGTAACCAGTGACGATGAAAAACTGTTGATGAATGTAACTTTATGAAAGATCGTAATAACGATCCGCTTGGTCTCGTTTTATAGTATGAAGCTTCTATTTTGACAGTCCTGAGCTCGTTTTATTCAAAGATATAAATATAGTATAATACATAAATATATAAGTATAATTAATATTTTTATTCAAACATATAAATATAATAAATATCTTTATTCAAAGATATAAATATAGTATAGCATAAGTTTAATATTTTTCATTTAGTTAACATGTAAATAAAGATGTCTTCCTTCTCGAAGATATAAATTGTCGTGTGGTGTGTGAAAAATTTTTTCTCCAATGATTACATTCACCATCGTTTTGAAGATTGAAGTCTCCCTCCTTTGCAATGACTTCTTAAAATTTCGTGTCATTTTATCGAAGGTTGAATATCATGGTTAAACGACGAAAATCCAAGAAATCCTAAAAATCCCAATGTTCCAAATTCAATAAAATGGCGGGAAAAAGACTCGTACGGCGAGTTTTAAGGGGTCGTTGAAAAACAGAAAATTACAATCTTTAAGACCATGGTAAATTCAGCCACGAACAGAATTTTTAACGCTCGAGTTTTGACAATTTTCGAGAAAAAAGTATCCACAAAATCATCTTCGAAAAAAAAAAAAAACGAATTCAAAGTAGAGGCTTTGAAACGAGACCATATGATCATTTTTTACAAAGTTATCGACATCTCAATTATCGACAATTTTTTGTTGCCGTTGGTACAGTTATACTCTTCGCTGTATACAAGTATGTCTCCCTTTGCTGAAAATGCAGAAATATTGCTCGTATAACGACTCGCAGAGATTTCTATATTAACACTATACTATATTACCACCGATGGTACACGTTAAACTTTCCATTCAAGCCGCGTGTACCACCGGTGGTACACGCTGGGCATATTTATTTAATGCGCTAAAAACATATATTTTATAAAAACAACGACACGGCCATTATTCGATGTTTATTATTACGTTTTGTTGTTTCTCGATGTTTCGAGTCAAAACATCAAATGACTTGAATGAAAAATCGAGCAAAAACGGAACGTGTTAAATAATTGACCGATTGGAAATTGAGTCTATTATATATATTGGTGCGTCAATAAGTCGCTCAACTGTCGGTAAAGAGGAAGCAGTGATATTAAGTCTCTCGACTTGGAATCGAACTAACTCGGTAAAATCGGTCAACTGTAGAACTCTGTGGCCTCGCGTTCACCTCGCAGAAAAACGATTGCACCGTTTTTCTCGCATTCGTGTCGTTAACTGTAAACTGCATCACGTGATTTGAAGGTTATGATCGTTACTCGGGTTTCATTGCCTTAATAAACAAATTTCACCCGAGTTTCGACAAGCACCACTTTCGACAGAATAGAAGCGCGCGTTGGTTTGCGTTTTTTTTTCTGCGAATACGCGTCGGTAAGTAGCGCGTTCGATCTCTCGGAAGGGGGGAAAAAAAGGGTGCTCGAGACGGAAAAATGAACAAGTGTAACGCACCCTTTTGCGGTTGTTGCTCCATTTTTGGTCGCGACGATGTTCATCGTGGTTAACCCTTTCACTGGAATACTTGGCTTAGAAAGTCGCTTGAGAATCGTTATTGTGCAAAACCGTACGAACCGCTGCCCGTGATAATTCGTATACCAATTTCTCCGCTGACGAACGATCCGATTTACGAGCGGTTCACGTCGAAAATATTTATCGTCTCTCTGTTCGGCGTCGCTTTACTCGCTCATTATACAGGGTGTCTCGATAACATTTCTCCATTTTGAATATCGAAAGTTGTACAGCAACAATGATCTTTTTTGTTTGTGAAAAAGCGAAGAGAGATTTCCGAAACTTTAAAGAGTGATGTGTTCCTCCATTTGTTAATTAATACAACTCGACAGTCTCTGTAAAAAAGAGATATTAACCTGCGTAACATTTCAATTTTAACTTTTTTTTCTAAAATGTACGCATAAAGGACAAGAGTGTGAACAAATATATTTCTTTGAGCAAACAAATATATTTCTTTTATAAAATCTTATCTTCTAAACCTAATAATAAAATATTATAACCTAATAATAAACTATCGTAATAATAATTTCTCGACGTACATAAAATAAATAGAGTTTTATTAGATTATTAAATTAAATTTTATTAAATTAATAGAGTTTTTCTTTTTATAGAGAATGTCGAGCTGTATCGATTAATAAATGAAAAAAACATATCTGCTGAAACGAAAGTAGACCTTGAAATCCATTCATTTACAAAAAAAGAACCTACTACCTCTTTACTTATAAAAATATAAAATTTCTTCCAAAATTAATATATAAATATGAAATTTCCTCTAAAAACAACGGAGATGTTCAAGGTCGACAGAGTTATTGACACACCCTGTACATACACATTCGCCAACAACAATACGTATAATTCCCCTTTTCGGTGTGCGACGAGACCGCGAAAACATTCGCACATACGAGCTCTCTCTCTCTCTCTCACTTTTCGCCATCGACGACCGAGTTTCATTTCATCTCGTTTCAATTTCACGCGCGTGTCTCAACTTGCACTGTCAGAGCTGTCCCTTGGCCCCTACGACTGCATCCTGTTACGCGGTCGTCAGGGGAAAGGTCCAATAGCCACTTTCTCTAAAATCTTTCCCGCCAACTGTCCGTCCGGCTACCGTGCGACATTTTTTTCAGGATCCTCTTACCTCTGGTTCTAGCCACATCCGCCAATAACGTTCGTTCCCTTTAGATCAGCAAGAAAGAGATAAAATGTCGCGCATGCGCAATTCTGTCCAACCGCGCGTTCGAAAGTACAGAAGCAGAAAAAAAAACTGATCCAATCGGACTTGAGCGAAATTTCGATTAATAATTTGTAAGTAAATTTTTGAAAATAAACGTTCCTTGGTATATTTGGCAGACGATGGCGTGTAACTTGGAGGAATTTCAAGCTATGCGAATAAATTGGGAAAATAAGAAATCGAAGGATTGATTATGTTTGAGGAAATAGTGTGACTACCTGATAATTGAAGAATTTGTCTTTGCAAATAAGTCAGTGAAAAAAATACTCAAATGAAAGGGGAAAGAAATAATCGATAAAAGTCAGATGTATAATTTATCACGGTGGAGATTTGTCTTGGCCTCGTTCCTCGAATATTTGGTCCATTAATGAACATAAAATTTGGGGATATCTGTCAAAGTTGCAAATGAGAATAGTCTCCCCACTGATGAAGACGAGAGAGTATTATATTTTACAAATACTTGTTTTGTTAATATAACGGTCACGGAGCATATCTAAGTTTCTTCCATCGTCGTCAAAAAATTGAGCCATATCCATTTCTTTTCTTTGTAGATAAGCGTAGTGTCTGTAGATAAGCGTAGTAACTAAGAACTATTTCAGTGGTATTTAAGCGTCCACAGTTGGGACCGAAAGTGTTGAATTCTGCGAATTGTGTCGAAATATCGGTATCAGGTATCATTCGCTTTGTATTGTTCGAGTGGCATGTTTCACGCGGTCTTCGGCAGGTCGTATGGTATTAAGTAGTGCAGACAGATGACATGGTTTCAATTTCAAGAATTGGTGGAAGTAATAACAAACGCTTAAATGGTGAAAAGTGTGAACGCTTAACCTCTTGCGCTGGAATGACGTGCCACGCACGTCCGAGAATTTTTTTGTCAGTTTTAAATCTATTTAAATACAACCCAGGCAAAACAAATAATAAATTTATTACTTCTTAGTAATAATTTCTAAAAAGAGCGACGAATTATTGTACACGGTTTGGTCACTCGTTATGGTCCGCGAACCAGATTAACCTCTTGCGCTGGAATGACGTGCCACGCACGTCGAAAATTGTTTTCAAAATTGCAATATTTTCTCAGTTTTAAGTATATTTAAATACAACTCCGGCAAAACAAATAATAAATTTATTACTTCTTGGTAATAATTTCTATCCGACGATGTCATACCGACGAGTTTAAAAAGAGCGACGAATTATTGTACACGGTTTGGTCACTCGTTATGGTCCGCGAACCAGATTAACCTTTTGCGCTGGAATGACGTACCACGCACGTTGAAAATTGTTTCAAAATTGCAATATTTTCTCAGTTTTAAGTATATTTAAATACAACTCCGGCAAAACAAATAATAAATTTATTACTTCTTGGTAATAATTTCTATCCGACGATGTCATACCGACGAGTTTAAAAAGAGCGACGAATTATTGTACACGGTTTGGTCACTCGTTATGGTCCGCGAACCAGATTAACCTCTTGCGCTGGAATGACGTGCCACGCACGTCGAAAATTGTTTCAAAATTGCAATATTTTCTCAGTTTTAAGTATATTTAAATACAACTCAGGCAAAACAAATAATAAATTTATTACTTCTTGGTAATAATTTCTATTCGGCGATGTCATACCGACGAGTTTAAAAAGAGCGACGAATTATTGTACACGGTTTGGTCACTCGTTATGGTCCGTGCCAGCGCAAGAGGTTAAGTGAAGACTACTGCAGTATAAATACAACCATTGAACGTTGAGAAGCCAGCTATTTCTACCAAAATCAAAAAAAAAACAGTAAAGATCCTGACAAAAATAATTCATTTCACGAAACAAATAAATGATCCAATTGGGAATGGATTAAATCAAATTTTTACACGACATACCTAATAATATAATTTCGTTATTCTACAAACAGATCATTTCTGAAATAACTTTGAAAAGTAATTTAACCGCAAGGCTCCAATAAGGCTCTAACACCGTTCAAAATGTCTCGGGAATCCATCACTACGCATTGGCGGCTGCTTCGAAAAATATCACACTCTCAAAATTTATAAAAATCAATTTCTTTTATAAAATCATAAATCAACTAAATATCTTGAATTCATGTCTAAATAAACTAGTTTGAATGTTTTCATTCGTACAAAATACGTTTTATAAGCCTCCGCCTAATCTCCTGTCGAGTATTACAAAAAAAGTGACCTCTTGACCGTTAAGCGTTAAAAAACAATGTTATTCGACAGTTTTTTCAAAACGTCCAGATCCAGATTCCAATACGCGAATACGCGATCAGATTCTCAGTCTCTTCGCGAGTATCGATTTACAGTCGTGGAGTCAGAGTCGGCTTTCCATCGAATCGGGTTTAAGTTCTCTGTGACTTCTGAAAGGCTGAATCAAAGAGTAAGAGAGAGAGAGAGAGAGATGGCGTGATTCGATGGATCGTATCGCGATCGTTGCGTCGCTCGAGGCCTGGCTATAGAGTTACCTACAAGTATTGCACGCACGTCGAGATAAGTTTCACGAAAGGAAACGCGACGAAGGAGATTCGGTGTACGGATCGGCGTGATTGGCGGACACTGAAAGAGAAGAGCAGAGTAGAGAAGGCTAACTAACAGAGAACGGTTAAGCTAGCCGGGGAACCCGGAAAAGAAGCGAAGACGCTTGTCGAATGCCGTAGCGAGCGCGCCGCGCGCTTCTCGTGAATCGTGAATCGTGAAAGGGAAAGTTCTGGTCTCTCGTCGGTGGAGAATGGACGAGCGGTTTCTCGAGTTGGAGTGTCAGTAGTGAGGGAATCGGTCGAGGAGAAAAAGAGAGCCGGAGAGAGGAGGAAGTTTCGGTGGAAGGCAGCCGATTCGCAGGGATCCACGAGAAAAAAAAAAAAGAAAGGCGGCAGGCTGCAACAGTCCACGACGCCATGGCGGAAAGGTCGTCGTCTCGCTGCCTGCCCACATTTTCGACTTGGTCCCGCGACTTATCTCGCTCGTTACTCGCTCGGGCGAGTTCGCGTGCGACCCGAACCGACTTCCGGTTTCCAAACGGCAGATCTCCGAGATCTGGAGAGATCGGCGCCGCTCTCAAATTGGTTCTACTACGATTATTCGTCAGTGTGACGATGAAAGTTTTCTCGCTGTTTCAGCGATCGTTGCGCCACCTGTTGATTTTTGCGTCTCCCTTTGGAAGCTTCCTCGGGAGATACAATCGGGTTTGCTCGGAGATACCATGTTCTTCGTTTCTTCCTCCCATGTTCTTCCGCTTGTTTTAAATCTTTCCAGCCGCGTTATTGCTTCCAAAAGACGACGACGAATTAACTGCTCAACGTGCATAATGCGCTTTTCGTTTGCAGATTCGTGTTGTTCAAGCGTCACTACGACAAGTACGTTGCCCTGGCGGCCAAGTACGAGGAAGCCAAAGGCATCGCCTACTACTTGGAGGAACGTTATCACGAGGTGAAGGTACGTTGAATCGATGATTTTTCATTCGCACGATGGCGTCTTAATTGTCTCGATCAGAATTTGGGAAAACCTGTAGGAAGCTGAAGCAAGAACGATTCAAGTTAAGAAACTAAAAACCCAAATTGCACAGAATTTTTCTTTCTTTTAATATAAAAAAAAAACGGGGGAAAAATTAAAATATCAAACTGCATGACTATGAGTAACAACTTTCCGAGGTGGGTTAAAATATATCCATGCGTAAAAAGCTAAGCAAAAGGTGGGACATTTTTTAACCCACTTAACCCCAAAAGAGTTAAAGTAAAAGATGGGTCAAAAATCACTTCCTACTAACAACAAAATAAATCCGCAATGTTTTTCATTAATTTGTGAACGCTCTGGCGGTCAACGTGTGAAAGAAATAGTTTTTAAGATATAACGTTTGAAATTTAATTGAAAACTTAAAAAAAATAGTGTTTTCTTGTATTTCTATGTTTTGTGAAGAAAAAGAAAGAAGGTGGGAAGAAACTTTTGGCCCACCCTATAGTTACCAGGCCAGCGTAAAGTAGGCTTTGAGAACTTGCGGCGCAGGTAACGCGTACATAAATTTGTATAAGCGCTACGTAACGGGGCAATTAATTCTCGAGACGGTTGCAACAAAGATCCAAGTGTTTCCGCGATCTTGTTAGTCTCTCCGGTGTGTGATGGTGAGATCCTTGGGATCCCAAGGAGTTTGTACCGCCAGTGAAATCAACTTGCTCTCGGCCTGTTGCAATATCCTCAGTGTAAATGCTCGAGAGAAAACCGACATCTTGCACCATGGGTTATTCATCATTTGGAAAAATGTATCGGTAACACACTACTACCATCGTTGTCGGTTGGTGAAACTTTTTCAACGAGAAAAGACACGTTTTCCATTTCTCTCGCCATTTCGTTGAAATTCAACTTCCAGATAGAAATATCTTAAACGTGAGAACTGTTGGCGAACGTTTGCTACGTTGGTCACCTGTGATCAGAAATATGATTTTGGGGTTGCTGATGATGGGGTCATTGTATATTTAGTATTTAATGGAGCTGGGATTTCCAAGTTTTCGTCATCGATTTTGTCATTCACTGTTTATTCTTTATAATATTCTCAATAATTTTATCATTGTAATTTTTATTCTTTATAATATTCTTATATCATATTATGTTATATTCAATATTCTTTATTCTTTATTCTTATATATTATATATGTTATATTCTTTTTTCTTTAACCTCATATATTATATATTATATAACATATTCTTTATTCTTTTTTCTTTAGTCTTTGTTCTTTTTTTCTTTAGTCTCATATATTATATATTACATTCTGTCATCTGTGATCAAAAATGTGATTCTTTCCCCCGTTGAACATATGTTTAATATACCTTGCATCTGATGGAGCTAGTATTTCCAAGTTTTCGTCATCGATTTTGTCATTCACTATTTATTCTTTATAATATTCTCAATAATTTTATCATTGTAATTTTTATTCTTTATAATATTCTTATATCATATTATGTTATATTCAATATTCTTTATTCTTTATTCTTATATATTATATGTTATATTCTTTTTTCTTTAACCTCATATATTATATATTATATAATATATTTTTTATTGTTTTTTCTTTAGTCTTTGTTCTTTTTTTCTTTAGTCTAATATATTATACAATATATTCTGTCATCTGTGATAAAAAATGTGATTCTTCCGTTGAACATATGTTAATATACCTTGCATCTGATGGAGCTAGTATTTCCAAGTTTCGTCATCGATTTGTCATTCACTTTTATTCTTTTATTCAATATTCTTACATTATATGTCATATGCAATATTCTTTATTCTTTATTCTTATATTATATATTATACAATATATTCTTTATTCTTTTTTCTTTAATCTTATATATTATATATTATATTCTGTCATCTGTGATAAAAAATGTGATTTTTTTCCCCCACTGATCATATACCTTGCATTTGATGGCGCTGGTATTTCCAAGTGTCATTCACTTTTATTCTTGCATTCTCATATTATATGTATTATCATATTCAATTCAATATTCAATATTCAATATTCTTTATTCAGTATTCTCTGATATTCCAATATTCTTTATTCTTATATATTCTATTATATATTCTTTTCTTTATTTTTATATCTATTCTATTATACATTTATTCTCTATTCTTAATTTTTTATTCTTATATTCTTTTCACTCTTTTTATTCTCACATTCAAAAATATTCAATTCAATTCAATTACGTTCAAAATTATTTTTTATCTCTACATTCAGAAAACAGGCTTCATCAGGTGTAATTGAGTGAATCAAGGGGCCACCATCATCATCATGATCATCAGCATAATAAACGCATTCTGGATCTTGTGATTTTATGCAACCATATTATTCTTAGTGTTTTGTTTTATCATTTTGTTATTACTACTTATTATTATTATTTCTTATTATCTTGTTTATCATGCTTGGAGATTGAACAATGGAAATTCTTAGATCTGACGTTCGAAAGATAATTTTCCGTTTCCTTCCTTCGTGAAACGTTTCAATATCCACGTTGAAGAAATTCTTTCAGTGATATCGCGACTTGAAGTATGTGCGTGACACAGTCATCGCGGATTGTGTTCGCGTTCCATTCTTTGCACGTTCCTCGATCCTTTTCTGTTTGAATAGCCAATGTCATTCGTCGTCGTCAACCGTACACCTTCAACAAACAAGATCTCCCACGTCGAATGACAGTTCTCATTTGCCATTTTATTTAGTTTTTAGGGCTTTCGCACGCTCTTCTTCGTTCGTTGCAGAAACACTCGACGACGACAGGTAGGTAGGTAGGTGCTTTCTCGCGATGAACAATCGGTGTTACAAACCGGGGGGAAAACGTTCCATCTTTTCGCGTTCTTCTCACCGGTTTCATGCCCCGGTTTCGTTCCTCGAAATATCGCCGTGCAATTAACACTTTACCGACCGTGTATTAGCGGTGAATAGTTAGCCGATTAATAGGCTACCGGTCGGTAAAGTGTTAAAATATGTTAGTTAGCCGATTAATAGGCTACTTGTCGGTAAAGTGTTAAAATATGTTAGCCGATTAATAGGCTATACCGGTCGGTAAAGTGTAAAAATATGTTAGCCGATTAATAGGCTACCGGTCGGTAAAGTGTTAAAATATGTTAGTTAGCCGATTAATAGGCTACCGGTCGGTAAAGTGTTAACCGTTAACTACGACGACGAGCCAAGTGAGTACTTAACTAGTGCGACAAGGTTCAATTCTCTCTCTCTCTCTCTCTCTCTCTCTCTCTCGGAGATTCGAGACCCCGATCGAAGGAAAACGAGCAGAATATAGGCTAAATAGGTACCTACGAATTGGATCGCCTTTGGAAGAGCCTACTAGCCAAGTGATAAGATAATATTCGTCAGTCACTTGGGATATCACTTTGGATTACTCGTGGCGGATTAGAATCGACTGGAGAAGCCGAGGCACGAACGAGAAGGTCGAAGGGCGAGCCTAGAAGCCTTTTCAGGAGGGAAGAGCGAATAGTGTTGGGTGGTGGTGGTCGCGTTCGAGGATTTTCCTCGTTCGTGAGCATTGGTTTCCCCTTGGCCTTCCTCTCGATGGACGCGCGGCCACTTGTACGTCTGCTCATCCATTTGTTGCCACGGGATTATTTACCGCGGTCGTCGTTCGTGGATTATACCGACGCGGTGGCAAAACCCGACGAGAGCCCTCCGCGTCTCCTCTTCCTCCCCCTTTCTCCGGAATTATGTTTCGTTACACCGCTTCTTTTGCCTTCTGTGGTGGTCCCCTTTCTGTCTTGCGATATTCTTTCGATTCGCCTCGATCCTTCCTTTCTTCTTTTTCGTTGTTCTCCGCGGTCTCTCCTTCATCATCCATTATCGTCTAGTTTTCTCCGGGAGGAGCTGTTCTGATTCGCAACACGGCGTTCATCAACCTCGTATATATCTAACCATCGAGCGCTTGCCCGCGGCGTGGCTGACCTACAATCCGACGCCACAGACACGATCCTCGTCGAAGGGAGTCGATTATACCGATCCTCCCGACTCGAATCTCAATGTCGGAATGCTCTCGATCCACGAAGACTGTACGAAACCATTTCTGAGCAATCGACCGAATCTAACGTAACGGGAAAATATATATATTGCTCACAGAAATTAGGGAACATTTCAAGATATCGCTTCAATGGATACGAAGCGATAGATAATAAGAAGCCTTTGATTTTTTTTTTGAAACGAGGAAAGCATCAGAAAAGCAAACGACGAGACAAAAAAACTTGTTCTTGTCAGGCTCTCGTGGTGTATTTTTGTGGCCAAAATGATCATTAACGAGTGAGACTATGCATTAACGTGTGCATCTAGTCAGCTTTTCAGTCGTTTCTACACTGCATTGCCCAAATGTATTTTGTCCACAAAATATACGTAATGACTGCCGCGCGAATGGATTAATAAAAAAGAAAAAATATATTAAATTTATCGCTTCGTATTGATTTTGGAATGTCCCCTAATTTTTGCGAGCAGTAGAGCAAGAGCGCAAAAAGTGTAATTAAATAAATAGTTCTTTCTTGATACGACGAAAAAATATTTTCCGCTTTCTGTCTTGTTAAATAAATATTCAAAGGAGTGTCCTTCCTGTTGCAATCTTCTATCCATATAATTAAACTACTTTCTGTTTTTGTTAATAAAAGATGTTTTTCTTTAAACTTGATGACGCTGCGACAGAAAGCTCTTATATTACTTTCATTTTTCCTGATTGTGCGAATTAGGTTGATACATTTTCAGTTAAATTTCTTGCAAATGGATGTTAAGTTATCAGTCATCAGATTTCAACCGATCAAGAATTTCTAGTTTCCCCTCTAACGATATAAATCTTCTACTTCAGCATATCTTCTTTCAGGAGATCTTTGGTGTCATGGCTGAAAAATATTATTTCTTACTTCTTGGTATTGTCATGTTGACAGGTTCAGTTATCACAAATTGTACATATTATTTATAAAACTTCTATGACGATAATTCTAACAAATAATATTTCTCACACTCTCGTTTCAAACATCCTGCCAGGAAATTGTTGAGGATTACTTAACTAGGGTATCAAGAAAATGTTAACTATTGTATCAAGAAAATCTCACAGTCAATGGCTTTCAATTTCAATATTGGCTGCAAATTGCTTTAAAACCAAACGATTACATGGAATTGTGAATTAATCTAATCGCTAACTTGATCTTCTTGCAAAAGTGACTTTCAAATGAAATAAACGGCTCCTATGTAGATAGCCAACGTTATTCAACGCTAAGAGTTTTCTCAGTTTTTTTCCAGTTTTACCAGTCTTTTTCACCTTTGACCTTTGATCTTCGACCTTTTGCCGTTTGTCTTTTATAGAGAGTGTCCCATTAAAGAGAATCCTTTAAAGAGTGTCCCATTTGCAACATTTCACGCAGTTATTTCCCAAACTATTTGTTGTAGAACAAAATGTCTCAAGTGAAACATACTTTATCTCAAGGATATTTTTCTTCAAATGAAATGGGTTAGAGACGGTGACAGCTAAAAATTATAAAATGTTTTGTAATTACTGATAATTATAACGAACGTAGGTGCTGTAACTAAATGAAATTTCAAAAGAAGAAATTCCTGAGAATAGAGACAGTCAGTTGAATCAGTATCGTCGAATTATTATTCGAACAATCGCGGGATAACTAAACTTCTTATTGCTTCTCAACCAAAGTTCATAAAATGGTGAAGGAAATTTTTCAAGAGGTTATGTATCATTAACCTCTGTTTACTGTACTTGGCGATTGCTTTAAACGAGGTTAGAGAAGTTCACATGTTAGAGAAACACGCTCAACAAAATTTCATTGAAATACTAAATACCATTTGAACAGCTACTGATTATCTCAGAATTTACAGAAGCTGTATCACTTTATTCGATGTGTCTAATAAATCGCTGGCAGACGACGCGAAAGATGTTTTCCGGCGGCAAATGAGTTAGAAAAACCTTGAAGATTTGTGAGATCACCGCAAGATGTCCTCGTCGAAACAAAGTAAATTTTAACGCCGAGACGAATGGTAGTTCCCTCGCGAGATAATTGCCTGTATAGATGCTTTTGAAATACGTACATTGTTCGCCGACTATAAGTATAAATAATTGATTCGTTTGCATGCAGCAGACGCGGCCAATGCATCGGGAAGCGATGGCCATGAAATCAGAAGCAGTGCCCGAGGCATTCTGTTCCATTCTCTTTTTTAATTGGGCCTATTATCTTCGTTAACGATCCCTGTGGACTCGTTGTCCGGTTATCAGTTGACAATTGTAACACTTCCGTTCGAATTATTCTTGCTTGATAATGGCTGCCGACGTACGACAGTTCCCCAAAAATCAAAACCAATGCAGAAAAGCAATCGCAGAGATAAAAGATAAATGCATATGACGTGACTCGTCGATATCGTCAAATGTTCGCCAAGAGCGATTTTAACACTGAAAAAAAGAAAAAAAGGATAGAATACATGAGCTATTGTTTTATTTCGTAAGAAAATTACTTAACTCTCTAAAGATACGCTGTTTTGCATCTACAATGTTTAAAAATGTGTAAAAATTAGCGCAACAAATATTAATAGTATTTAGAAAATAATATAACAATGTTAATGATTAAATTAGTAATATTTATAAATGAAAAGTTAATTAAATTAGTAATATTTATAAATAAAGATACGCTGTTTTGCATCTACAATGTAAAAATTAGCGCAACAAATATTAAAATAGTATTTAGAAAATAATATAACAATGTTAATGATTAAATTAGTAATATTTATAAATGAAAAGTTAATTAAATTAGTAATATTTATAAATAAAGATACGCTGTTTTGCATCTACAATGTAAAAATTAGCGCAACAAATATTAAAATAGTATTTAGAAAATAATATAACAATGTTAATGATTAAATTAGTAATATTTATAAATAAAAAGTTAATTAAATTAGTAATATTTATAAATAAATACGCTGTTTTGCATCTAAAATGTAAAAATTAGCGAACAAATATTAATAGTATTTAGAAAATAATATAACAATATTAATGATTAAATTAGTAATATTTATAAATGAAAAGTTAATTAAATTAGTAATATTTATAAATAAATACGCTGTTTTGCATCTACAATGTAAAAATAACAAATATTAAAATATATTTAAAAATAATATAACAATTTAATGATTAAATTAGTAATATTTATAAATAAAAAGTTAATTAAATTAGTAATATTTATAAATAAAGATACGCTGTTTTGCATCTACAATGTAAAAATTAGCGCAACAAATATTAATAGTATTTAAAAATAATATAACAATTAATGATAAATTATAATATTTATAAATGAAAAGTTAATTATAGAATATATAAATAAAATACGCTGTTTTGCATCTAAAATGTAAAAATTAGCGCAACAAATATTAAAATAGTATTTAGAAAATAATATAACAATGTTAATGATTAAATTAGTAATATTTATAAATAAAAGTTAATTAAATTAGTAATATTTATAAATAAAGATACGCTGTTTTGCATCTACAATGTAAAAATTAGCGCAACAAATATTAAAATAGTATTTAGAAAATAATATAACAATGTTAATGATTAAATTAGTAATATTTATAAATGAAAAGTTAATTAAATTAGTAATATTTATAAATAAAGATACGCTGTTTTGCATCTACAATGTAAAAATTAGCGCAACAAATATTAAAATAGTATTTAGAAAATAATATAACAATGTTAATGATTAAATTAGTAATATTTATAAATGAAAAGTTAATTAAATTAGTAATATTTATAAATAAAGATACGCTGTTTTGCATCTACAATGTAAAAATTAGCGCAACAAATATTAAAATAGTATTTAGAAAATAATATAACAATGTTAATGATTAAATTAGTAATATTTATAAATAAAAAGTTAATTAAATTAGTAATATTTATAAATAAAGATACGCTGTTTTGCATCTACAATGTAAAAATTAGCGCAACAAATATTAAAATAGTATTTAGAAAATAATATAACAATGTTAATGATTAAATTAGTAATATTTATAAATGAAAAGTTAATTAAATTAGTAATATTTATAAATAAAGATACGCTGTTTTGCATCTACAATGTAAAAATTAGCGCAACAAATATTAAAATAGTATTTAGAAAATAATATAACAATGTTAATGATTAAATTAGTAATATTTATAAATAAAAAGTTAATTAAATTAGTAATATTTATAAATAAAGATACGCTGTTTTGCATCTACAATGTAAAAATTAGCGCAACAAATATTAAAATAGTATTTAGAAAATAATATAACAATGTTAATGATTAAATTAGTAATATTTATAAATGAAAAGTTAATTAAATTAGTAATATTTATAAATAAAGATACGCTGTTTTGCATCTACAATGTAAAAATTACAACAAATATTAAAATAGTATTTAGAAAATAATATAACAATGTTAATGATTAAATTAGTAATATTTATAAATAAAAAGTTAATTAAATTAGTAATATTTATAAATAAATACCTGTTTTGCATTACAATGTAAAAATTAGCGCAACAAATATTAAATAGTATTAGAAAATAATATAACAATGTTAATGATAAATTAGTAATATTTATAAATAAAAGTTAATTAAATTAGTAATATTTATAAATAAAGATACGCTGTTTTGCATCTACAATGTAAAAATTAGCGCAACAAATATTAAAATAGTATTTAGAAAATAATATAACAATGTTAATGATTAAATTAGTAATATTTATAAATGAAAAGTTAATTAAATTAGTAATATTTATAAATAAAGATACGCTGTTTTGCATCTACAATGTAAAAATTAGCGCAACAAATATTAAAATAGTATTTAGAAAATAATATAACAATGTTAATGATTAAATTAGTAATATTTATAAATAAAAAGTTAATTAAATTAGTAATATTTATAAATAAAGATACGCTGTTTTGCATCTAAAATGTAAAAATTAGCGCAACAAATATTAAAATAGTATTTAGAAAATAATATAACAATGTTAATGATTAAATTAGTAATATTTATAAATAAAAATATGTTTATAATATATATATATAAGGAATTAGGCAAATTAAATATATTCACCTGTTTATCAAAAGCACGTCTTATTGAAAATAATTTTAAGTCAATCTGCCCAGTGAAATTTAAATGGCTGCAGTATAATTGACTGTAACAAAGGTAGCATAATCAATTGATTTTTAAATGAGATCTGTAGTGAAAGGATTAATGAAATATATTCTGTCTCATATATATGTATATATATATATGTGTGTGTGTATTTAAGATTTTAATAAAAATGTTAAAGAAATAGAATTTTATATTAATTTATTTTTGTATTTAATATTTAAAATTTAAATTAATATTTAATTGGGATTTTGGAAATTTAAATTAATATTTAATTGTTAATAACAACATTAATAACATTAATATTAATAACAACATTATTAACATTAATAACATTAACAACAATAATATTAATAATATTTAGAAAAATAATATGGCAAAAATTATGAATAATTTTGATCTACAGAATCTGCAAAAGAGGGGGAAGAAAGAACGAAGAAACAAGGTCATAAAAATAGTGAAAAAATAGTGAAGAAAATCTGTGCGATCGTTTCAGGCTGAAAGGGACAAGCTGGAGGAGACCCGGCGATCGTTGGAAAAGCGGCTGGAAGGTTGCGAGGCAGAATTGCGCGGCAAGGAGGATGAGCTGTTCCTGCAGCTGGAACGAAGCCTCCGCCTGGAGGAAGAGGCGGAGAGAGCGAAGACGGAGCGCGACAGTTGCCTGGCTGCGAGGGATCGGCTGGAGAGGCAACGCGAGATAGCGTTGCGTCGTCTGCAGATGCAACTGGCCCAGAACGAGATCACCAGGCAGACTCTCGAACGAGCTCGCCAGGACGTTGTCAGGCAGGCCACTGTTATCCGTGCCGAGCGCGATGCTCTTGAAAGAGAGGTGACCATGATAATTATATATACGATACAAACAGTTCTGTCTCGACGATGACCTCATTCTGACGATTACTTCATTCTCTCTCTCTCTCTTTCTCTCTCTCTCTCTCTCTCTCTCTCTCTCTCTCTCTACCGTCCCCCTAGAATGAAGTTCTAAAAGAGAAGCTGCGTATAGAGCAGGGAGAATTGGGCGAGGAGAGACGTAGACGGGAGGAGGGTGTTGCTGCGCTGACTCGGGAAACAATCACGCTGAGACACGCGGCTAGACACCTTCGTGCAGCGACTCTACACGCTACATCTTGCCGCCGTCGACGACGGTGTTCCGTGTGTTTGTACGCGAGACGCACTTTTGCCGAGATCGACGACTATCGCGACGAGTAAGTGTTATAGTAAAGTGTCTTGCGTAAAGGCCCCCATAGACGTTGAAACAGCTACTACGATGCATGCATCCACTGATACAAGCACTACTGTATATAAAGAATAGACTTCTAGCATTAGTTGTCCTCGTCAGTACGACTGTCGCCCTGTCGTTCTCAAGTGGTCTTGATGCAAGCATCAGAGTCACGGTTCAGTCGGTAAGCAAGATCCCGAGTGACACTCAACCAGAAAAAATAAACAGACAGACGAGGATAGCGAAGTCCGAAACGGACATTCTTTGTCCAACTAATGCTAGAAGTCTATCCCTCCATCAGTGATTCCTTGCTTCTCAGTAGCCCTTGTATCAGTTATGCATGCATCGTAGCTGTTTCAACGTCTATGGGGGCCCAGCGGTCGGACCCTTCGACTGGCCGCACACTCTCACACAAAACCATCAATATATATACACGGCGCGATATTTGCACATCAATCTCATTGACAAAATGTAAAATTTACTCAGAAAATGTGTATAAATCATTATCAGTTAATTGTAGAGAGGAACGCAGGCAGAAGGAATAGAAATAACGTAAACGTTAACACTAGAGCTACCACACTAGTTAAAACGACTGATTTTACCATTTTTACGGAAGAGAAAATGGGGACCAAACTTCTTTTCCAACAACGTGAAAAGATTTTACCGAATATATTGAGAGTTATTCGCTTTGATAAAAAAAAAAAAGTGACGAAGTCAACGTTTACAAAGTGATAAATTTGCTTTGATATCAGCTGTATGAGATAAGTTTATTCGAAATAGTCAGGGTTGCTACAAACTAGGTGCAAATGTCACAATTGACAAACAACTCTTTCCATCTAAAGCTAGATGCAGATTTATTCAATAATTGCCGAATAAACCTGGTATTACAAACAAATTTGGTATTAACTGTACCACATAACACGGGATTTCTTTTGTAAAAAAGTAGCAACTCAATACACACACATACACACACACACACGTATTTTTTAAAGACCAGTCATTTTGACTGATTTAGTAGAATTAGCTTCGTGTTAGTTCGTCGATAGTTCTAAGTGTTAATAGTCAACTCGCGAATAGCATATTTTAATGCATGGATCAGCACATAAACCTAACCTAAACCCACGTCACGTTCATTATTTCTTTGGTATCCAAAAGATTCTAACTAAAGTTTCCAACAGCCTGACCTAGTTAGGCCAGTTCGGTAACAGGGTATATATATATATATATATATATATATATACACACACATCTGTGTAGTAGTAGAAAATAAATTTAGAGAACGAATATATATTGATGGATCATCGAGAGAAAGATTTCGTAGTGAAGGCTTTGCTCACCGTTTGTTTACAAAACGTTTCAGTGGAAATCTATTCAAGTGCCTTCAAGCGCCGCTGCAGGACCTGCGCACGTGGTTGCGACCTAGCGCAACATCTGCGACACCGACATCGCGCAGACAGAGGACCAGTTCACCGTTGGCCGATCAAGAGATAAGTTTCATCGACGACTCCAGCGTGGACAGCAGTGCCGGTGGAAGCAACGGCAGCAACAACAGCAGCACCACCAGTAGCAACAGCGCGTCCGACGACGAGGCATACCCGAGTACCCCTGTTGCGGAGATATCGCTTTCATCGGCCAACTCGAGCGCGCCAGCTACCGCGAGAGCCTTCTCATCCGATTCAGGGTTCGTCCAGGGTTCATTGGCATCTATAAATTCGAATGCAGCAGCGCGTTCGATTTCAATGATTTCTAATCGACCAACTTCTTTCTTCCGCGTGGTGTTCAGGTTTTCATCGGAAATCGGAGATCGACGATCACGATGTTACGAAAATGGGGGTAGTAGCACCAGCAGCAGCAGCGGCAAAAGCCGGAAGATCAGCGAGTCGCTCAGCTGCAGCGAGCCGGACGAGCAAAGCACCACGGGGTTCAGTCGGTCAAGATGGACCTCTTCTTTTCGCAAGTTACTTGGACGGAAGCCAAAGACCAAGCCCACGGCTGGCCGCTCCTCGTGAAAAGTCGAAGATTTGAGAGACACGAGAGGAACGCGTTCGTTCGACGCGAGATCGTCTCCGTGAAATTTTTGTGAAAGTGCTCCCGCCCTTTTTCCGCCGCCGCGTCGTTGATCCGTCGAGATTATTTATGCTCGCTCGATCGGTAAAACATTCCAAAACGAGAAACCGTTCACGTAGAAACCTAATTCGATAACTGCCAACGTGATTGATACACGCGATGCGATTTCCTGGATTTCTTCCTGTTAATAATATCGAGTCAATGACTATAGATTTCCAATGACATACGTCGGTGTAGAAACACTTATCCTCGCAAGTGATCGTTACGATCGTTTCACTTAGTAGTTCACTTACTTTCTCGTATCTAGTATACCTTGGCTAAAGCATCGGTTCTCAATACTCGCGATACTACGTAGGAATTGAAATTTCAACGGCTATTATATTGCGAACGATCGATCGAATTAAACTGAATACGCACGATATTTGAAGAAGAAAAGCTCTGTTAACGATTATTGGAGTTCGATGTGAAATTTTGTAGAAATTGTAAGCCCTGTTTTCCATTGGATTCTAAATGAAACGTTGTTATTATTTATAGCGTGTTTTATCGTCTTTGTTATTGTTGGGGTGATTGTTGTTTTGCTAGTCAAAGAACACACACACACACACACACACACACAGAGAGAGAGAGAGAGAGAGAGAGACAGCAGCAGACACACACACACACACACACATATGCGAACATCCGAATCGATCGGTCGTACTTGATTTGTTAGTTCATAGAATTACAAATGTTGAAAATCTTCAACTCGTTTTAGCATTCAATGCCAATTTTAAAGTACCACTTGTGAAATTAAATATGTTTTTTTGTATACAATAGTGTATGTATACATTTAAAACAAACAAACAACATGTTAACTCGAATAACGAGTTTGTTTTACAGGGATATCGTGTAACGTAACGTATATGTGATAGATATATTCGAATGAATTAAATTAAAATCGATAATCTATGAATGCATTTGATGATGTATTATTAATAATCGATTATCAAACACGCGACAACTCTTCGTATTCAGGGTAATAACAAATTCCTTTAAAAACTCCTTCGTCTAATTATTACACGAATAATTCAGCCGCAATTGTTACTGGGTTCCTTTATAAATTTTGCTTGTTAGAAGTTAACACATATTTTGTATATATTTTTTATACTCTATTTATGAATTTCAAGTAATAGGTTTTTTATGATTTCACGAAATAAGTAAGAGCAACTTATCTGATTCATTGCTACGTTAATGCAAAAATCTTGAAAGCTTACGATGAATCAAGAGATAGATATCTAGATAAATTCACTAAGAATGAGTCACTATTCAATTCAGAATTGGATGAGTCAACAACCTTTATAATGATATTCACAGCCAGTTTGTTTGAAATTCTTAAAATTTTTGCATCAACTAACAAGTGAACGATTCTAATTGGTTTGAATCATGTTTAAATTTTTACCAATGATAAACAAAGTTACTTGTTAGCCAGAAACGATTATATATTAAATAAATGAGAAACAAAAATGGAAAAATTTTGAATGACTGCTTGTTTACTGAATTAACCAGAAAAATGTGCCATCTTGTACATCCTTTTTTCTTTTTTTTCAATATGAAATCTTCTTGTTATTCTGTCTTTTCGATTCTAAATAAATAACTTAATATTTTAGTTTCTAATAAATTTCTAATAAATTTAGAAAGCCTCTAAGCTTTTTCTTTATTTTAGCTAACATATTAAAATTATAAAATTTCTCGAGATAATTAATAATTTTTCGAAATTGATTGCATAAAAATTTCTATATTCTTATCTAGATTATACGAATGCTGATAAAAGGATAGATTATTCAGATATTGATATTTTTCGCAGAACCTCCCACTTTGGTTGTCTGATACGCACACGCATGTATACATATATACAATTTAACGACCATGAATGCAGACCTGAACCGAAGCTGCTAGTTTAATTTCAACAGTGTATCGATTGCCGACAAATTATATATCTCCATAGTTGCAACAGGTAAATACTTACGTATTTATTTAGGTACTCGGAAATAAATCAACACAGCTGCATACTGTTAGACTAATTAAAACCATTTTGTCACAAACAAACAGATGTTATAAATTTCGACGCCAAATAATATGACATGTTAATGAAATTTGAAGAAAAACATTCAACAATATTGGTCTTTGATACTACATTTGAAATTGACTGATATCATAATATCGATTGAGAATACATATATAGAGACTGATTTTCGACGTCAATTGTTTTATCACTGTTATTTGTATATCAGTTATATAAAGCAATTTCCGCAAACCATATGCAATACACTATCTCCTCTATCGATATAATCGATTTTAGATAAAAATTTATCTAAACTTTTTCTTTTTCTTTTCTTTTTTTTTTTTTTTTTCATACAGACACGTAATAAAATGAAACATATCATATACTTGCATTCAAGTCACGTTCAATTATAGTTGCGAAACCTTTTATGTACGTGCTGTAAAAACTCGTACGACATAAATTATATAATAATATCGTGCTGCTGGAAAAACGTGACAATCTAAATTTAAAACATTAAACGAGAGCCTTAGAAATAATTTTAATAAGAAAATAAAAACGTATCATAAAGTATAGTTTTTCCTATTTATCGGAAATACTGTATCAAGTTTCTTTATCTCGGACTTTAATACGATCAGATATGCTATGTATGCACTTAGCATATATATATATATATATATCGAATATTGTCAAATATATCTGATTTTATATAAGCATTGTTATACCTACCGCAAGGATAGTTGATTGTTTTGTTACTAAAGTTAAATATAATATATTCTATTATAGAATCAGTTTCAGTCAATTGATATCAATTTGTTAAATGACAAATTAAAAAATATGGACTTTATGATTTGAAATACAATGTATTTCAGATAAGGATTGAGATACCATAATGGAAAAAATGGGACCGCCACCACCACCGCCACCACCTGGTTTTATTCCACCACCACAAACTGGTTTTATTCCACCACCGCCAACTGATATCCATCCGCCACCGTATCAGCCATACGGCCACCCAAGTAAGCTATATGAAAAAATTTGAAGTATTAAAATGATAAGATCATGATGCAGTGACCTTAAATGCTAGATAGTACTTGTAGGTAGTCTGGAAGCCAAGAAAGTATAAATATGTATAAAGTGATTTAACGATTAAGATCTAGGGTTAGGTATCATCGCTGCATGGGGACTACCCTAAAATGGGAACTATAATGGTCCAGTAGCGTATGGTATAACAGTTTGGGTCGTTGTTCTATCTGCTGACAACTTCATCTCCATGTAGCAGCTTCTGATGACGACGCTCCATGTTGCTTCACAACTTGGAGAGTCAGCTAAGCAAACTTACCAAATGGGTAGGTTCAATTTGTTGAATGACTCACAAAATGAGGATGAAGTTTTTTTTCATGTTCTGTATTCTATTTGCGTATAACATATTTCCTGGATTCTAGAGAGTAAAACGTTCAAAAGGGAAACCTATCTAGAGCAAAAGTTCAATCGATCACTGATCATATACACGTATAATGATACTACAGACATGCTATTTGAAGTATTTCATAAATAATATTAAAATATATTCATTAATACGACAATTGCTTCTAAATATTATCACTTTACTCTGTGTAAAATTGCAATACATTAATTCATCAACTTTTATAGAATTCCCATAATCTATAAATAAATAGTTGCTCAATATTCAACATCAAAGACAATTGTATGACTTTTGTCACGAGAAAATTTTTCCAACATTAATATTATTTTCCATATTTTATCTACTATATATATGTATATATTAGTGATTATTATTGCTTTTACATCAATTAAAAAGCTTACCTAAGAATATACTTTTGCAGGTACTGTTGTGATAACTCCTACGCAATTTGGTTCACAACCGCAGCATGTAACATGTCCTTATTGTCGGATGCAAGGCTTGTCAACAATTGAAACTGGACCAAATACAACAACTCATGCTTTCGCATTACTACTGTGTATTTTTGGGTAATTATAATTTGTGATTCATTTTTGATTTTTAAGACGAATAAAATTTAATTATATTCACAATTATTTCTAGACTTTGGTGTTGCGTTCCTTGTCCTTATTGCATGGACAGTTGCTTGGCAAAGAAACATTATTGCAGTTCTTGCAAAGCATATTTAGGAGAAAGTAAAGCGTGATAAGCGTACTAAAGCTACTGAAGTATTATCAAAGCTATTTTCTTATAATATATATGTATTATAATATATATTTTCTATGAGATGTAAACAATATTTATATATGTTTAATTAATAGATGAGTAAATCTTTACTCAAACTTATGTTAATCAATTAATGAACTTAATTTATAATTCTGAATTTGAATGAAGTTCAAACACAATAATGCTAAAAGTATAAGTAAAATAAAGTTTAAAAGCACAAATATAAAAGTATAAATATATATATTATTAAAATTTTTATGAAAATTAAAGAGTGAAATCTGCAAATTTAAATTGTTTGTATCATTATTATTATTACCATTTTTCCTATTAATGTACTGAAAATTTTTATTATTCAATCAAATAGACGTACGTATGAATCTGGTTTATTGCTTATCAAGCAAATTTATGTACAAGAAATTCTCGATGTTATACCCAGACTAAAGTATATAAAAGAATAGATATTACAATAAATATCCTTATTGAAAATTTTATGTATTTTACTCATATATCCACTTCTCTGCCCAAGATGCCCAGTCAGTAACTTCCTTCTCTTCTCCAAACCACAGTTTGATTTCCTTGTTAGCAGATTCAACGGAATCAGAGCCATGAATAATATTGCGTCCAACTTGAATACAAAAATCACCACGAATTGTACCAGGTGCTGAATCCTTTGGATTTGTTTCTCCTAACATAACACGGCCAGTTTTCACCGCATTTAAACCTTCCCATACCTGAAAAACAATTGTAAAAGACATAATTAATGTACAAGTAACATTTTCTTAATTGTATTATATAAAAGGCAATTACCATTGGCACAACTGGTCCCGAACTCATGTATTTAATTAGACCTGGGAAAAATGGTCTGGATGCTAAATCCGAATAATGTTTCTTTAATAAATCTTCGTTTGGCTACAAAAAAAAAAAAGAATAAATTTAACAATAATAATATAATTTCTATATCCAATAACGAAAGCTGCTGCGCATCTTAGTGGCACATCAAGCAAACAAACAAGTCATAAATTAGTACTTCTATTAATTATCTTGATACAAGATAATATAATGTCATAGAGCTTAGTAATGAAGGTCACGGCAATTATCATGTATTTCTACGATCGATAAAATGCGACAAGTGTTTTTGAAATGAAAATGTTGAAACAAGTGCCGAGTTACGAGATTCTTAAAAATTAGAATTTTTCTGGATTGGACTCGGCAGGAAAACATATGCAAAGACACTTACCCACAACATTTTCATTGCTACAAGTTTGAAACCTTTGTCTTCGAAACGTTGAACTATTTTCCCAACGAGTCCACGTTGGACGCCATCGGGCTTAATCATAATGAAGGTACGTTCCTTATTTTCTGCCATTATTAATTTACAAAATAAACGAAGTAAAACTAATACAGAGCACAAAACCATGCATCACCGGCAACAACGCCGAAAGAGTAAGAACGGAAGTGCTGATTGGGGCTTCGGTTATTCGAATTCTTTCAACGTGGTGGGGAAATCGTTCTCGAACTCTTACCGCGTGGCGCTCGTGCACGATCGATCAGGAACGGTAATATCAATCTTTGCCCGATACTTTATTCTTCCGTAATTTTTTCTAACACTTCTGTGAGATAAACGTGTTTTATTTGTAACTTTTATTGCAAATTACACTATAATCTGCGAAACAGTATGCAATTTAAATAATGTAACTAAATATCGTAACAGTGATTACTTAACAAAGATAAGATAGCCGAAATCAAGAAACCTGTCCGATATTTTATCTTTTTAATTACACTTTCAAATTACTTTCTCAATGTAACTTGTTACTTTCCAAAAATTTTCGTGCAAATCAATCGATATTTAGATCTGACAGATCTTTTTTATAACATCTAGCAATACTATCAATCGAAAGTAAGTATCGCAATAGCTGTGGGTGTTAAAGTTAATTATTACTTGTATGAACATGACGTATTTCCCGCGCGTAGAACGGCATCGGTCTCCCTAACCCGGAATACGTTCATCGATTGGTTTTTCGCGTCCGACCGTATTACGTATGTATTGTCCATGTTATATTGGGCTTTTCACAGCACTGACAGGCTGTCGTTCGTGGAGAGATCAACGGTCGCGATAAAAACGTGTAAAAAAGAAGGAAATCACCTTTCAACAACGAAATAATTGACAATTGTATTATTTACGTTTCGCGTGATTTGCATGTTGTGTGTAAATCGTTGGTTAAGTAAATTGCTTGAAAATCCATGATGGCGCACGTTGAAAGATCGCGCTAGTGCATATCGATGTAAGTGCCGCGCGTATCTGTTTTTTGTTTCGATTCTACGGAAAGTAAGGCATTCTCTGGATCCGGTTCACTACGATTTCTCCGATTTTAATATTTGATTCGTACATACACGAGCGTCGACACGTGATCATCGTCTCGCATCGGTTCTCGTTCGCACATCATTTTTTTTATGGTGGTCGTCATCATGCAAGCACAGCAGCAGCCACAGCAACAACAGCAGCAGCCGCAACAATCGCAACAGCAGAATCATCAACAAATCGCATGCAGCAGTGTCATTCTCAAGATGAACGAGATACCACAGGTTTCGACAATCGGTACGTAGCGAGACAATTTCAATCACGTCCTGTTCTACTTTAGCCTATAATCTTTATTGACAAAGTGTCCAGTTAAATACGGATAATGAGTTTGTAGATATTGATCTCGAAATGATGTCCTGATTCGTTTTTTGCCAGGTAAATTTCTACAGAAAAAAAGAAAGAAAAAATTAATACCGACAAGCAGGAATTAACCACAGATTTATTTCTCCTGGTATCTGTAAATTTTTCCAACTACATGGCCATTTGATTATTCTTAGCACAGTTTTGTATTCGATATTAAATCGTGACTGTTATTTAAAAAAGAAAATTTGTCGAATAAAGCTTCACGTGAATTGGGTGACAATTTAGTTGGATATAGCTTACGTATGTAAAACGTCTCATATATCTTTCGTTTATCACGATGTATCGTAATAATGCGAAACAAAAATGTACATACTGTGTATAGACGACACTCTTATGTGGTATATATATTAATGTGGTATATATAAAAAATGGAAAATGTGATGTAAGAGGGAATACTTGATAAATTTATTGCACGTGTTTTTTCTTTTATAAACCGATGAAATGATGTATGTACATATGCGCATGTGTGTGTGTCATTGTCATCTTCAAAATTGCTCGACAACTTTAGAATTCTTTTTCTTTTGAATACAAGTATTACTACTCTGTCGTCCTTTACATATAGTTTTCTCCTTTTTTTTCAAGCCTATTTTCCTTTGTCTATTGTTTCTATTCTATTATATTTTAATCGTCTATCTACCCTTCCTTTTTGCTTTGCGATTGTTTCCGTTTCGTCAAAGTGACGATGGAATATTCCATTCGATACCTATGCCATCTGCTTTCCGTGCGAAAGAGTGGGGATGGTCACCCTTTTGTATAACGTCAGTGGTACTTTCCTAACAGAAAGTACAATAATTTTTGCAATTAAAAATTTCCTTGCAATTCCATATTTCAACATTTTCTGGTACTTGTATTTTCTTTTTCTTTCTGCAATCGGTATTTTTAAATTTTAAATTAGGCGTAAATACACGTATTTTAACCTTAATAAAGATATATTATTCTTTTCAATGAATTTTAATGAACTTATAGTTTCAAAAATCGATATTACAGTATCGCAGTAGTATTAATTTGTCCTCTAAGATATATATATATATATATATATATATCTTACTAAAAATAACCAAATGATTTTAACAGTTAATTTTGTTCGTACGAATTGAGAACCACTGCTGTGATTCTTTGTGTGCCTTCAGTCGCGTACCATCGCATCTGTACGTATAACAAGCACCTTAAAATAATATAAATTTTTCATTTTATTTTTTACATCGTAAGAATAATTTCCACTTTAAAATTGATTCTTCCGAAAAAAAAACTCACCGACCAGACAAGTATGACTCTGTTAGTTGAAAACAAAAATTTTCTACTCTTTATTAGATTTTATATCGTTACTATTGATTGAAGCTGTGAATATATCAGTTGTTATTATACTTCGTTACATGTATCTACGTTTTCGTATATTCGATACATTCATTGATCGATATAAAAATCAGTGTGAAGCGTAGAGCAAGCAAAGCAACGGAAAGAAGAATTTATCAGCCAGTTTAGACAATCTTCGTTCAGAATCGCTGTAAATAATTTCGACAACGATTCCGTCGATCAAACGGATCTGTCAGCGATATTCACAATGAGAATAATAAAGAAAGTAAAATTGTCTATCACACAATTGCCGAGAAACCGAAAGGCACAGGGTACCAGATTTAATATTTGCGGCGTTGAGCCGGGTGTCTTCCATGTTCCCGTTTTATGCTTTTACCCGGCACAGCGTTGCAGGAGGCCGCCATAGTCGTCGAATTGACCAATCAGATTGCTGCTTCGTCTGGTGGGGATAACCTGGTAGAACATAACTTGTAACAGGATAGGAACACAGAGGAACACATACTGTGTACGGAAACGGAAAAGTCGCGAATTGTCTTTGCACGGTGAAGCAACGAAGCAACGAAGAAACGTAAACTCGGACAGCGCGCAGGAAATAAGCGATCGCGGAGAGCGAAACTAGCTCGGAATCGAATAGCAGGAAATTTTTCGAAAAAGACAGGAAGCTCGAATTGCCGACACCGGAGCGTGGAAGGGTCTCGAAGTTAGTTTAGAGGCAATCGCGTGAAAACAGAGGTGTGCGGCTTGCGATATTCGATAGAAGAGTTTCGGGAAAGTTTGACAAGATGAGCGTAAGACTGGCAGAGAAGAAAGAGAACGTGATAAAAAATTCGACCGGTGGGATCGGAAACGTGGTGAATAGTTCGGATGACGTTTGTAATGGGACCGTCGAGTGGCAAAATGGACAGAATCTTCTCGTTGTTACGCAGGACACGCAGGGCAAAGAGCTAATCGCGATCGCCGACAATCAGACGATTAACGTTGCTGTTGACTCCTATTGTTCGTATCTTTCACCTCATTTTCGTTTCTTTAACGCAATTTCGAGTTCCCAAGGAGCCGGCTAAAAGAAATACGATATACATGTTTTGTTCTACAGTAGACATGTTGCTTTTACACGAATGCTTTTTCGTAAACCTAAAATTCCCGATACGATGTGCAATATTTTGAAACAAGCGGCTTAAAATCAAACTACTTATCGTATGTTATATTGCCATATCACGAGATATGTTTAAATTAACAGGCGTCTTTAATGTTCTTCTTCGAACTCGGTGTCCCTTTTACTTTTGAAAGTAAAGGAGAAAGGCGAATGTATTTGTTTCTAAAATCTGGCAAATTTCATGAGAAATGTGTTTGAATTTACTTTATTTCATTTATTTCAGGGTTGCTGGAACTTGCTCATAGGGAATATCAGGCAGGAGATTATGAAAACGCTGAGAGGCATTGTATGCAGCTGTGGCGACAGGAAACGTACAACACGGGGGTTCTTCTGTTGCTGTCTTCTATCCACTTCCAGTGCAGAAGGCTAGAAAAGTGACTATCTTCCTCCTGTTGTGTAAGTCTCGAACAAAATAAAATGTTAATCAATTATTATTCTTGCATTTCAGATCCGCTCATTACAGTAGTTTAGCGATAAAGCAGAATCCCTTATTGGCGGAGGCTTACAGCAATCTTGGGAATGTTTTCAAGGAGCGTGGCCAACTACAAGAAGCTTTAGAAAACTACAGGCATGCCGTTAGATTGAAACCAGATTTCATCGATGGTTACATCAATCTAGCAGCTGCATTGGTAGCTGCCGGTGATATGGAACAAGCGGTTCAAGCATATGTGACTGCTCTACAATATAACCCCGTGAGAAATCCATTCTGTTATTGATATTTCTTTGTAATCCTTTGTATATTATATCACACCTGCGTACGTTTAATTTATCCGAGCAAATGCTAGTACGTTCTTTGAAAGGTATTCTTGAGGACTTGGCATTATCGAATGTATATATTTTATGCATATGTTACAGGATCTTTACTGTGTGAGAAGCGATCTTGGTAATCTTTTGAAAGCATTAGCAAGACTTGACGAAGCCAAGGTAGGTTTTCCTTATCTGTCACGCATCGCTGTAAATTAATTTGACGTGTCACGCACATGATTGAATGCATCAGTACCGCAGTCAAATACTAAAGATGTTGAGCATTGCTGTGTTGTTTTTCATCGATTTTGTTTTTGACTAGATACGGATGTATTTCGTAAAATGTGCACGAGTGCTAGCCGGCAGCTCCACAGAATAGCCAGGAACAACTGGTATCCATGTACATGGTACTAGAGGCTGAAAGCTTTTTCTCTTTGTGATGAAATGTATGCGCGACGCACGATGGCCTGCTATCAAAAGCAATTGCGTGTCTGTCTGTGCGTGAAAGAAGACACGAATAGCAAAATTCAGATTTTGATAGTAGAATATCCATTGTGCGTGTTCTTCCTTTTAATTAACTTAATCACTGCGTTTGGTGTTCTTTTGTTCTTTTTCTTTTTTTTTTTTTTCTTTTTTTATGTTTGTCTGTTTATCGAGAACCCGACGAAGGTGTAGCCAGAACAAGATAACGTTTCTTGCAAGACATCAAACGCAGGACGGAGGGTTTAAGTTGAAAATTAGCTAAAAACTAATGTGAAATCCCTCTTCGCAACTGCGCGTTTTGCAATAACACCGATGAGAGAGCAACAACGAGATTTCTTTATTTGGTGTTATTGCAAAGTTCAACTTGCCCGGCCCTATTACGGCAATATCTTTTGTTCGTCGTTGATCAAGCAAACAGTGTTCAGTCTTTTCTTTTTCAACGAGCCACAATAGGACCAGCAGCAGCGCGCGAATGTAGCACTTAAGCTCATCTCATTTGATTCAGCTCATTCTGAATGTGTATTTACTTTAGGTATACTCTGATCCGTTACATATACGTGGACAAATGCAACCTTTCTTTTCCAACTACTCTTTCCAATTTTTGAAAGTAAAACAAATTGTGTGATGACGATGACAATTGCGCGAGATCACTTGACCAGTCTCATATTTTTATCGCGAGGTTGTTCGTTATGAAAAAATTGTCAACTTCTCGACGAATCTGCTCTCAAGATATTTTCCATGTTGGAAACTCGTGGGACACTTTCCCAAGAGTTTCATTCGTTTCAATGAACGTGTAGTGATGCAAGTAGCGAGTCAAGTGGTCTACTTCATAACAGCAGCGCGGCGCGGCAATAGTCGACGAGTAGAAACTGATTGCAAACAGTAAGTACATACACGTAAGTCGTTGATTAATAATTTTGCTCGATCGAATACGTTGAATTCGTATTGGTGTCTCTGTTTGGTTGTTTCATACTTTTTGCAATCAAGCTCGCCGGCGATACTCAATGGCAGCAAAGAGAGAAAGGCTTTCCGTTGAATTTCCTGTCTGCGTTCTTGAGCGCTCTCTAGTTCACTCGTTTATTTTTTTCGCTTAGTACGTTTTGCCACCAATAATGTTGCATTCACAGAAAAGATATCGGCTGGAACTAACTACTGGTTGTCGATGGGATCACAAAAAAAAAAAAAAGGGAAATGGTTTTCCAAATTTCTTGGCTTCTTCTCTAAAGAGCAATGTAAATTCGCGTTGTTTATAATTTTTTTTTTTTTTTTTTATTAAAAGCATCGTTAGCTACTACAGGGGTCAAAATTAACACGTTTTCTTCTTTTCTCTCCTTCTCTCGACCAGGGGACTTGTTTTCAATGCAATTGGTAATTGGGGGTGGGGGTGTAAGACTTGCACTATTGTGATATGGTGGCTGACGACCTCAGCGAAGCGTGTCTTTCAGCAGCACGCATAACTAGGTACCTCTGTACACGTATTTAAAAAAAAAAAAGAAAGAAAAGATAAAAAAAAAGAACATAGAAAATAATGATAGAGAATAAAAAAAAAAAGACAAAGTTGAGGCGAACAGTATATCAGTGAAGAGACATTAACGCAGCTGTCTTGTTGTTGTGGATGGGATGATCAACTCTAGGAGGGGAAGTCGGAGCAATGTGATTGGTCTGTTACCATGGGTTCCTTCGTCAAAGGGTGAATCTGAATCTGGTTATTCAGTAACACACTGTCTCTCGGTCTAAGTTTATTATGAGAACTTGCGAGCCGTACCTACCGTCAACCTACCAAAGGGTACACTGCAGGTAAAGTAATTCCCAAGGCCGATCTCTGAACAAATCCGTCACAGGCCAAATTGAACTTCCCGTTGTTCCCGAAAGGGATTGAAAGTTGGATTCGTTTCAATTGGAGGATGAAAACAAAAGAAGGCATCGAATCGTTTCCGTTTCGCCGAACATTGGAAACATTATATTTGGGTGTTGGGAATTCTCAGTTGAAGCTCCTATCCAACTTCTATCCGTTTCTATCCGTTCTCCCCACAGTTTTTATCCCGCTACGCTACGAAGCCTGTTGAATTATTATTATTATCCAGCACAGCCTCAGTCATTACCGTTCCTGAGATAGAGATCGGCCAACTGTAAATGCCCTTTTAAAAACTTACTGTTTAGGTACGGATTTACTCTTATTTCTTATAAACAGTGCAGCCCGCCTCTCGGCACGCGCGATGCATTATATCCCCTGCTTTTCACCCTTAGGAGCGTCGTCATGTATAGAAGATCATTCCGACCGAATTTCTCTTTTTTTCTCGCCTGAATCCCAGGGATTTAACGACAATCAGAGATAATTCAATCGAGATATGATATACGAATGATCGAGGATACATGTGAATAATGAAAAACCAATGTTTGTTTAAGCAGTCGTCGAACGAGAACTGAGACAATGTTGGAGGTGAATTGGCCCACGTGCAATTGAGCAGAAAACTGAATACTATGATGATGATGATGATGATGATGATGATGATGATGATGGGCGAGGGGCGTGCTACGTGCCCGTCGAGTCCACCGGACGCATTCCGGAGAATCGATGGACACGAGACACCGTATCGCTTTTCTGTGTTTTTTTTTTTTTTCTACAGAGATGACGTTTCTAGCGCGCACCTAAATCCTTCATTCCCTGTTTTCATACTCCGATCCATTACAACACTACATATCGTATGATTTGCAAAAATGGATTTCGTTCTCTCTGTTTGTTTTTCCTTCTGACTCGTTCCCCTTGGAAGAGTTTCGAACGAGTTGTTCAATCAAGCAACAGATCACTTTAAGATCGAGTCGTGTGCCATTTTACAAACGCGCCGAAACGCGTGCAACGAGAATTTCTGTCGAATTTCTTTCCTCGCAGACCGGTGGAAAACGGATTGTTTCATTCTTTCTCCGAATATTGAAAACATAACGAGGAAGCAATTGCTGCGCAATTAACGAACCAACAACAAGTGGTAACAAGTTTAATTAGTTTTTAACTGATTCCTCTGAGAGAGCACTGATTTGCTCCTCATCATCTTGTAGCAGAAATGTACTTCATCTTTGTGTTGGAGATTCGCGGAAAAGGAAATGAGGACGTGGAGCGGTGAGGGGGGGGGGTAACGAGGCAGGACAGAGAGGACGAAGGTATGAAAAAAAGTATGTGATTTCTTGTGTACTCTGAGGTTTATCGGAAATTTAGTGAAATGTGTGTTGAAAGCCTGCGGCGCGGCGAGGAGAGGCCGGGCAAAGCGCGCGGCGCGTCTCTTCACAGCACCGCGAGCATCTTCTCTGACCACGTGTTTGTCCTTTAGGCCTGCTATCTAAAGGCGATTGAAACGCGTCCAGATTTCGCGGTCGCGTGGAGCAATCTTGGCTGCGTGTTCAACGCCCAGGGCGAGATCTGGCTGGCGATCCATCACTTCGAGAAGGCCGTAGCTCTGGACCCAAATTTCTTGGACGCTTACATCAACCTTGGCAACGTGCTCAAAGAGGCTAGGATTTTCGACAGGTGAGAAAAAACAATCGGCAATCGGCGATCTTTATCGGCAGTGTCTAAAAATATATACGCTGCATCTGTATGTTGCATCGAATTGCATTTGAAGGTATCACTAGTTAGATCAAACAATGTGACACGCTTTCTAGCTCGTGACGTTGCTTTGTAATGTTATGTGTATATAAATGAAAATGATATATATATATATATATATATATATATATATATGTAGCATTTTCAAACTTCGCAGTTGAAACGTTTCTGAGAATATTGAAAATATTTGGTCGTGTTCGTACTACTTGTTTAAAGGGGCAAAAAAGTAAAGTTTGTAGAGGATGCGTTTCTCTGTCCTTGGTGTCCTAATGGCCCAGGAGTATTAAATAGAAAGTGAGGGACTCAGTCAGACCCATAAAATAATTGACAAAATTACTTTATGGGTCTGACCTGGTCAATAACCATAAAACGCCTTACTTAAAGCCGGCCTAACCTAAACCTAACCTAAACACTAGAACTACCACACCAGTCAAAACGATTGGTTTTACAATTTTTATTTCAATAATTGGCAATGGTGCAATGACTTTTGCAGTGATAACTAAAGAAATAATATAATGGACTCTATTTTACATTTATTTATTAGAAATCAAAATAATTTTGTATCATGGCTACTTGGTACCAATGCCAGTGAAAATGACTGGTACTTGTCAAAGTGTAAAAGGGTCCTACAATTTGAAACCGATTAATACAGTTAATAGCTGAGTCTAGAACTGCAGTTCAGAAGATAATTCCGTCTACCGTGAATTCTCAAAAAGTTTATTTAAATTATTGCTAGTTATGCGTAGAAAGTAAATAGATATCAAGAAAATAAAAATCACACGATATGTTTAGTATAGTCTATTCAGGAGGCAAGCTCTATTTGTGCACATTTTGTTTTTTTTTTTATTGTTACAGTGAATAAGAAGTGAAAATTTATTCATTATTACTATAATATGAAATTTCAAAACAATACAATAATGAGAAGTTTTATAATAATATCATGGAGCTTAGTAATAAGAAACAAAGGTAGTAATGAGAAATGAAAATTTATTCATTATTACTATAATATGGAATTTCATAATAATACAATAATGAGAAGTTTTATAATAATATCATGGAGCTTAGTAATAAGAAACAGAGGTAGTAATGGGAAATGAAAATTTATTCATTATTACTATAATATGGAATTTCAAAACAATACAATAATGAGAAGTTTTATAATAATATGGATCTTAGTAATAAGAAACAGAGGTAGTAATGGGAAATGAAAATTTATTCATTATTACTATAATATGGAATTTCAAAACAATACAATAATGAGAAGTTTTATAATAATATCATGGAGCTTAGTAATAAGAAACAGAGGTAGTAATGGGAAATGAAAATTTATTCATTATTACTATAATATGGAATTTCAAAACAATACAATAATGAGAAGTTTTATAATATGGACTTAGTAATAAGAAACAGAGGTAGTAATGGGAAATGAAAATTTATTCATTATTACTATAATATGGAATTTAAAACAATACAATAATGAGAAGTTATATAATATCATGGAGCTTAGTAATAAGAAACAGAGGTAGTAATGGGAAATGAAAATTTATTCATTATTACTATAATATGGAATTTCAAAACAATACAATAATGAGAAGTTTTATAATAATATCAAGGAGCTTAGTAATAAGAAACAGAGGTAGTAATGGGAAATGAAAATTTATTCATTATTACTATAATATGGAATTTCAAAACAATACAATAATGAGAAGTTTTATAATAATATCAAGGAGCTTAGTAATAAGAAACAGAGGTAGTAATGGGAAATGAAAATTTATTCATTATTACTATAATATGGAATTTCATAATAATACAATAATGAGAAGTTTTATAATAATATCATGGAGCTTAGTAATAAGAAACAGAGGTAGTATGAAAAAAAAACAAAACAAAAAAAAAAAAAAACAAAAAAAA
The DNA here is from genome assembly GCA_032399595.1 of Tetragonula carbonaria. Classification (NCBI taxonomy): domain Eukaryota; kingdom Metazoa; phylum Arthropoda; class Insecta; order Hymenoptera; family Apidae; genus Tetragonula; species Tetragonula carbonaria. The sequence goes on from JAUCRC010000001.1 coordinate 1,183,187, forward strand.
AAAATGGGAAATGAAAATTTATTCATTATTACTATAATATGGAATTTCATAATAATACAATAATGAGAAGTTTTATAATAATATCATGGAGCTTAGTAATAAGAAACAGAGGTAGTAATGGGAAATGAAAATTTATTCATTATTACTATAATATGGAATTTCAAAACAATACAATAATGAGAAGTTTTATAATAATATCAAGGAGCTTAGTAATAAGAAACAGAGGTAGTAATAAGAAATGAAAATTTATCCATATTATTACTACTACTACTACTATAACATGAAGTTTAATAACAATACAACAATGAGAAGTTTTATAATATCATGGATCTTCTATATATAAACAATAGTAACAAGAAGTTTGAAAAGTCTCTTTGGCTATGGGTGTTAGGGTTTTGGCTTCTCAGCCAGAGGGTCGCGAGTTCGATTCTCATTGAAATATATTTAAAAATACCACAGTCATATATTCTTTCTCCTCGTTTTACCGGGACAAAGTGTGTGCACAGTTTGATCGATCGTCGTCTCGAATATCATATGGACGTCGGTTTATAAAGTCTGTGCTAAAAAAAAATTGGCTTTCCAAGTTATTCCTTTAATGCTCGATTGCAATCACATTAATTGGAGTCGAAGAGCCAGACAGAGAAAGAAGACACGACAATAAACAAAATACACGGTATATTCTTGAAAACATTATCACGTTATCCATATTTTCTCGTGTTTCAACGAGAAACGTGTGTGCCTTACCTTCGTCAATACGGGGGTTATAAAAGTCGGAAGTATATTTCTCGCGTTTGGAAAAATCGCGAGCAAAGCGCATGAGCTGACGCGTAAACCTAACCTAAACGCCGGATCGATGTTCATACAGCGTTCCTTTGAGGTTCATCGTCCTTTGCCTCTCCAGAGCGCGATGTCCTTTCGCGAATTCTCCAACTATTTAGAACTATTACGACGCTTCGTTGCTTTTTTTTTGCAAACTCTCGCCACGTCGAGTCATTTTGCCAAATGTTATTTGCACGGTGCAATAAAATTCGAAAACGATCTAATTTTATTCCGAGTACGTGTCTGTTTTTATTGGGAATTTGCTGGAACGTTTGCAAGAATTTCCCAGAATTCTTACCTAGAGTTAAATATATTTCTATTTAATTGGAAAATCGTCATAAATAATGCAATAATAACATTATTGGCTTGTTCTTCGTCATTTAAGTACCTCGGATCTTGCCATGTATATCTGTATATACACGAGCCATTTAATGGCGGCCGACTTGGCAACAGAGGAGGAAATTACCTCAGCGAGTACGAGCTGAATTTTTTTTTCCCCCTCCCCCCATTTACGCGTATTCGAAACCGCTGGAATCGTCTCGGAACGTTACGCACAATAGCGGGAGAAACTGTGGAGGGCAACTATCGATTCCAAGGATCGCTCCGCCCCTACGCGCGCGAGAGAAAGAGAGAGAGAGAGAGAGAAAGAAAGAACCCCATTTACTGTTCAAGGGAGGGTGTAAGTTCTTCGCGGGTTTGCCAAAAAACGCGTAAGTTTCGCGGTGGAGAGCGTAGAAAGAGAGAGAGAGAGAGAGTCTCGCGGTGTCCGTGCCGAGGGAGTGGCAAGAGTTTTGTTTATTAATTGTTTAAAGAGAATACACACATATCCATTCGAGGCATCGAAATGGAGAAGGAATGGACTGCCAGTGCGTTGTCGTGTACACGGTGATTTCGCCCTCGACCACGATCGCGCCCTTGTTACGCGTGCAGTTAGAACGAGCTCTCTCACGATCCTCGGCCCGTGGATGTATCTCGTGGATTAAATATAGCGTGAAAAGGTTAATCTCTGATTTATTTCCTTTTTTTTTTTTTTGTACCGCGCGTTACAACAACGTGCAACGACGACACACGTGCGCGAGAATTTTACTCGAGATCGGTTGTGACATCATCGGCCAACATTGCCATAACCTCATTTTTCCGCGTCTCAATTCTCTACGTGTATTTTCACTCGCTCTTCTCCACTGAAATTTCTGATTCACTGCCCGTTCGTTCGGAGAAACCCCGACCTAAATGTTCTCTGCCTGCTCCTTGATCGTGCGATGAATTTTAACGACGTGTGAATTTTCTGTTTACGACAGATCCGTAGCTGCTTACCTGCGTGCTTTGAATCTCAGTCCTAACAATGCAGTCGTACACGGAAATTTGGCGTGCGTTTACTACGAACAAGGGTAAGTGTAATAAATCGTCGGAGAGGATTTTTTGGTTCTTCTTTTGAGAACGCGTGTTAATCTATTTTTCTTTTTTCCCTTTCTCTTGCAGACTTATCGATTTGGCAATCGACACGTACCGTCGCGCTATCGAGCTACAACCGAATTTCCCAGATGCTTACTGTAACTTGGCGAACGCGCTCAAGGAGAAGGGCCAAGTGGCCGAGGCTGAGGATTGCTATAACACGGCTCTACGCCTCTGCCCTTCGCATGCCGATTCCCTTAATAATCTGGTATTTATATATGTAGTCAGATTTATTGGCGGAACATGTTCGACGAACTGTCGTCTCTTCTTTCTCTGTCCACTGTGATGATGCATTTCTTCAAATTTCTAGGCCAACATAAAACGCGAACAAGGGTACATCGAAGAAGCAACTCGATTGTATCTGAAAGCGCTTGAAGTATTTCCTGATTTTGCTGCAGCTCATAGCAATCTGGCTTCCGTATTACAGCAACAAGGGAAACTGAACGAAGCATTGATGCATTACAAGGAGGCTATCCGCATTCAGCCAACATTCGCCGACGCGTACTCGAACATGGGCAACACGCTGAAAGAAATGCAAGATATACAAGGGGCGCTTCAATGCTACACAAGAGCTATACAAATTAATCCCGCTTTCGCCGACGCTCATTCCAATTTAGCATCGATTCACAAGGATTCCGGGAACATTCCCGAGGCTATTCAATCGTACAAAACTGCGCTGAAGCTGAAGCCCGACTTCCCTGACGCGTATTGTAACTTGGCGCACTGCCTTCAGATCGTTTGCGACTGGACCGATTACGAAGCTCGTATGAAGAAATTAGTCTCGATCGTTGCCGAACAATTGGATAAGAACAGGTTGCCCAGCGTGCATCCGCACCACTCCATGCTCTACCCGTTGTCTCACGAATTCAGAAAGGCCATTGCTGCTAGACATGCAAATCTTTGCATCGAAAAGGTAAATAATATATATATATTTTTTTTTTAACCCATTGACTGCCAATTGCGAGATATCTCGTAGTTTGCGCTACAAGTTTAGATTGATTACAATTGGTCAGGGAATATTTTTATTGCCGGTTGAGTTGGGAATTATTAGAAAGGATGAATAAAAATTTAACATAGTTTATAAAACGTATTTAATATCACTTTTTATTATAGAAATAATAACTTAAACTATATCGGTCATAACATATTAATTATATATTTATTTTTCAATAAAAATTACTGTAAATGCCATTTCAATACTAAATCTGTAACTTAGTGTTATTATATTTTGGAAAATTTCGCGTTTTCTTTGAAGTAAAATTTCGCTCTAAATTTGCCTGGCAGTCAATGGGTTAAATGCATCATGCCGCTTTCTATCAAACGAGATAAAAACTGTTTTGCAAATTGTTACACAGATACACGTTCTACATAAACAACCGTACAAGTACCCACGTGAAATTGGCACTCGCTTGAAGATTGGATACGTTTCGTCAGATTTTGGCAACCATCCTACTAGCCACCTGATGCAGTCAATCCCGGGGCTGCACGATAGGCAAAACGTTGAAATCTTTTGTTATGCCCTCAGTGCCGACGATGGGACCACGTTTCGTGCAAAGATCGCTAGAGAAACCGAACACTTCGTCGATTTATCGCAGATTCCGTGCAATGGGAAAGCAGCTGATCGCATTAACGCGGACGGAATTCACATTTTGGTGAACATGAACGGCTACACGAAGGGAGCAAGAAACGAAATATTCGCCCTGAGACCGGCGCCGGTTCAAGTGATGTGGCTCGGATATCCCGGAACATCCGGTGCTAGTTTCATGGATTATTTAATTACGGACGAGGTTACATCGCCGGTGGAACTTGCTAGTCAATATAGCGAGAAGCTTGCTTACATGCCACACACGTACTTTATCGGGGATCACAAGTAAGTCTGCGAGATTATATACGATTATAGTACTACGTGTATAATTGATCGATATCGTTCTTCCCCCCCCCCCTTTTTTTCTTTCTTCCCCTAAAACATATTTATTTTTAAAGGCAAATGTTCCCGCATTTAAAGGAACGGCTCATTTTGACGGACAAGTTGAACATGAAAGGCAAAGTAGCAGATAATGTAGCTGTGATAAATGCCACCGATCTTTCTCCCATGATTGAAAATACGTGCGTCAAAGAAATCCGCGAGGTAGTCGTACCGGATGCGAAAAATAAGCCAGTAGAGATTTCGTTGAAAGTTGCGGAACTGCCAACTACAACTCCTATCGAGACAATGATTGCTTCTGGACAATGCCAAATGTCTGTAAACGGCGTTGTAGTTCAAAACGGCATGGCCACCACACAAGTGAATAACAAAACAGCTACGGGTGAAGAAGTGCCTCAAAATATCATGATCACGACGAGACAACAGTATGGTCTGCCAGAAGATGCAGTTGTCTACTGTAATTTTAATCAATTGTACAAGATCGATCCGCTCACACTTCATATGTGGGCACATGTAAGTTTATTCATATTTCCCTGATAAATTTACATGATACCAAAGTTGTTGCGTATTTGCATATGGACGTCGACATCAAATTTCAGATTCTAAAACACGTGCCAAACTCTGTATTATGGTTGCTACGTTTCCCGGCTGTTGGCGAGCCAAACCTACAAGCGACAGCCCAACAACTAGGTTTAGCTCCCGGTAGGATCTTGTTCAGCAATGTTGCTGCGAAAGAAGAACACGTTCGACGGGGACAGTTGGCTGACGTATGCTTGGATACACCGCTTTGCAATGGTCACACTACTAGCATGGACGTTTTATGGACTGGAACTCCAGTGGTTACTCTACCAGGTGAAACATTAGCGTCTCGCGTTGCTGCTAGTCAGTTAAATACTTTGGGATGTCCTGAATTGATCGCACGAACACGTCAGGAATATCAGGACATTGCTATTCGTTTAGGCACTGACAGAGAATAGTAAGTAAATTTTTTTTTTTTCCTGTCCCTTGTATACAGCTTCATATTAACCAACTGTTTCTTTTTAAGCTTGAAAGCTACGCGAGCCAAAGTGTGGAAAGCAAGATCGGAAAGTCCGTTATTCAGTTGCAAGTTGTATGCAGCGGGCATGGAAATGCTGTACAATAAAATGTGGGAACGTTATGCGCGAGGCGAAAAGCCTGATCATGTGTCAGCGGTAGATAAAACCGAAAGGGAAAAATTACTAACAGCTGCATCTTAAAAATAACCCTGAAATATTTTTACGTATACAGCTTTAATTCCACATCTGGCTTCTATTTCAATTTTTCTCTCTTTTCCTTTTTCTTTTTTTTTTTTTTTTTTTTTTCTTCATATAAGAACGCAGAGCCGATTATTTAAAACAGATAGTCGGTAATCTATTTCATGAAAATAGAAATTTTCATACAAATTGTACGTTTTTGGTATTCACTGTTTTCTATGATCACATCGTCGAGCTCGGGTAACATAGGATAATTATCATACATATACGTTCAATTACATATTTGATGTCGCAACAAAGAAAATTGTAGATTGTTATACCGTGTGCGAGTCATAGGAAATAATTACATTCATTCTCTGCGTTATACAACCACGCATCTTTCACCTTATTTATACGTATAATATATTATGATTCTCGTAAAGTCAGATGTCTATATTTTTTGTTGTATCTTCTTGGTAATATATGTATATTACCTGAATTGGAATGGGGTTGTGTACAAGATTAGCTTCTTCATTGTACAAAGTATACAAACGTTATGTACGCTGACGAAGGTTTGTATTATTAATGCGAAATATGCAGCTGTCATTGATACTTTTATTTGAGAATTTCCTTTATTTCGAAAGTATCTGACGCGTGACTCATTAACAATGACGAATAAGTGCTGGAAGGATGTTCTTATGGTCATATTTTCCGAATTTATAACGATATTGTCGTTCGGATGGGAAACATATGGCGCGTAAAAGAAGAGGAGGCAGATTATTTGCACCAAGATGTTATTGCTAGAAATTGCTGGTAGCAAAGAGTTGCAAGTTGTATTATATATATAATTAATTAATGAGATAGACATGTAAATATTGAAATTGTTATTGCTTTAGTTCGATAACGTGTACGTTTAAGATTGAAGAAATGTGTGAGGTAGTGAAAAAAACGTCGACTGTAGTAAATTCCGATGTATGTCAATAGAATAAAAAAGAAAAAAAGAGAAAAAAAGAAAAAAAAGCAGGAAGTAATTAAAAATATAATTTAAAAGAAATGTGGATGTTACGTTGTGAGAATGTTGGATGGATATGCGATTCGTGAGATCGATTTCTTTTGTGAAATTCTTACTCGATCTTTTGATATCAGTTTCACATAGAAAAATACAGTTAATGCTTGAATGAATAACATGCTTGAATTTCTTATCTTTATTCAAAGTAATCGTTATTCAGCGCGGTTTATAATTTTCAACGGGGGTTCAGAGAGAAATTTCAATTTAAGTGACTTGTAACTTGTTTCGTTGAATTCAGTGTATGGCCTCGTGTTCACCTGCTGTGTATATCGTCAACATTACACATTCTCCATGATGAATAATTGTCCGTTACGCACAATTTATATCGAAGGTCAGTGTTTCTTAAGTCAGTGTTTTTATTCCGGCTGCAATTCAAAGAACAAGTATGCCGTCTAAAAAAGTATCGTTGACGGTAGAATAAATTTCAGATATGAAATCTTAACTTTTACAAACGATAATAGTACATTTGTGTAGATTTACGGTAATTCAAAAACGAAACTTTGAAATAAATTTGCCAGTGTCAATGACTTCTCGACAAATCGTCTTCCGATTTGTGTTTCTACGTCGCGATTTATTACATTGACAGGTATGCCATGCTAAAATTGCGATTATTTTGGTTATACCTATCCTGATGATTATTTGCGACGAATACGTGGATGGCCTTGGGCCGCTTCTGCCTAAGAAAATAATGTAACGAACAATTGTTTTTATGTATAAAAAAAAAAAAAAAAAAAAGAAAAAAAAAATAGCGCATAGTATTCGAAATAAAGGTAACAAATTTTTCACTCTTATTTTTTCGTTAACATATGAGAAAGTTATAAATCGTGTTCGACCCCCAAGTCACGATGAATGAATAGTATTTCCTGTTGACAAGAAAAAGAGAGAGAACTAATCACGGCAATCGTGGAAGTGGAAAGAGAAAGGGAGACAGACAAGCTGCGAGAGAAAGATGAGGTCATTTTATTCACGTTCGATTGCAGTAACTTGTCGCTAGAGCGATAGTTTTCGCAATAATATAGAGCACGATATATCGGTAGCTCTCAGAGTTCTAGTATCGATTGCTCGTACTGGTACCATCAATATGGAAGGGTGAAACTGGGTCGAAAGCACCCCTATACTCCCAACGGGAGTACTTCCGTCCTGCTTGCTCTAAAAACGGCACCGAAGCTCCATCTTCAGTCGCCACGTGCCATTAGCAACGCCCATAGTTTAAATGCCAACTAATCGCCGTTTTAACGCATTCACGATGATTCATTTAAAAATTCACCGACGACTTACGACCTCTCCCCCCAATACGATAACTTTATTATCTCGATTCTCGCGAGAACTTCATTTACGTTGTCTCTTTCGCCTCTTTTTCTTTTTTTCTAACGTGTACAAGTTCTTCCGAGTTACAACCGAACGAACATAACCTATCACACGGGTTACGATGCAACGTACGTACGTGTTTATTCGATCAAAGGTATAAATGTATAGATATTTATCCGTACGATTGAATTCGATTTTAGAAAGCGTGTAGCATAGTTTCGTGAAAGAAACGAAATCGCTTGGATGACTGTCGAGGCATCGATCTCGGAAACCGTATAAAATTTAGTTGGAAAATTCAGTGGCTGTGACGATAAAAAACGGTTCCGAAGAACCACTCTGTATCGAGTCATTAATTTTGTATGAATTCCCCCGTGTACGTGTCGACTCGTGAAATAGAACGCGAGACGTTACTTCCTCCGTCATGGATTTCGCACCACGCTTTTCCGCGATGTTCTTTGCCGATCATCGTTTTGTGAAATAAGAAGTCGTCGTGTCGCGACTGAAAGTGAACTCGCGGAAGCTCGCGTTTGAAACTTCGTCGTTCGTCCAATCGGGTACGACGAGGAGAATCTCGTCGAAACGAAAATTGTAAATTAGGTCAGTCTGACGAAGCGAAACCGGGTTTCCAGGGCTGAGATCGAGCGCGTGCAACGTTCGCGACGTGCGAACTCGGCTTCGGCGAGAAAATCGTGGGAAATGCTGCGAGAGGGAGATTCGAACGAAGTCGGCCGTCCGTCTCTCGCGTTGGGGTGATTCGCTGGCGTTTGAGTTTGTGTTGCGAGCCTCGAAGCAGGGAGGGATCCTTGACATAAATAATCAGTAGTAGAGCACCGCGGTACTGCCCCTGTAGCCATGGTAACAGCATCGATCGAGGCCTACTACAAAGTCGAAACCAACTACCCTCCTCGTGCCACGCGTTTCTTTCTATTTCCCTTCGTTTCCTTTCCTTTTCTCCACGCCCGTGTTTCCCCCCCTTTCTCCTCTTTCCTTTCTCCATCGTTTCAATCGTGCGGATCTCCGTCTCCGTCGCGCTCTCGGTTTCGTTCCTTTTTGTTCGTTGTTCCACCCTCTCTCCGCTCTCAATCTTTTTTTTTTCTTCTCTTTCTCTCTCTCATTATTTCCCTCTGGCTGCGTTTCCTTCAATTTCCCTGTGTTCTAGTTTCGCAGACTTCGCCGACCTAACCTCCTTTACGCTCCTACACTCGTCTTATTCGACGAGTGTTCGTTACGTCTTCCTCTGCTTTTCTACGACTTTTTTTCTTTTCTTTATTTTTTTATTTTTTTTCTTTCTTTCTTTTTTTTTTTAAGAAACAAGAATGTGTCGGTCGATCTCGTTCGCGTGAAATGTTATCTAGCAGAATAGAGGAATATGCTATATATGTGAAGAATATAGAGCACGCTCTTCAACCATTCGCGCAGAATAACGAGTGGCTCTCGTGGTATTTTGGTGGCCGAAATGGCCATTAACGAGCCAGACTCGCGGTGTATTTTTGTGGCAATAATATGCATTAACGTGTATGCAAGTTAATAGTCGGGATAACGCTCTGTTGTATCGCGATTGATTTCGAATAATAATTATTCTATTACGTTCAGTAATTACGAAATAGTTTCACCGTTTTAATTAATTACGAAATAATGACTCTGTTCGTAATTAAGCATCGGCGAACGTCAGAATAATTTTGAAAAAGTGTAGCGACGAACAGATTTTTTTCTCTTTCAAAGACAAGAAAAATGTTTTAGTATGATATATACTAAAACGATATATACGTGTATATATCGTCCGAAGATTCTGATAATGAGGATGCAATAGAAACAAACGAAAGTGAAAACAACGCTAATGACTGGAATTGGAATCTCAAAGACAATAATTGAAAAAGTTTCATCTTCACGGAAATTATTATTATCACGAATATATTATTATCACGAAATTAGGAGATAATCCCACTGTAATAGATTTATTCGATTTAATATTGACGGATGATTATTGGGACGCGATGGCTGTTGAAACAAATAGATATGCAGCACAGATGTTAAATTGCGAAAATTACAGAAGAGGAGTGAAACTACTTGGGAATGCGAACTTTGTTTGGTAGCTTTACATATTCCAGAATGTTTCAAAAAGTATCATACTGAAATAAATTATTAATACATACATACATACATACATACCTACATACATACATACATACATACATACATACATACATACATACATACATACATACATACATACATACATACATACATACATACATACATACATATATATAGATGAACTTCATAGTATTATATATATATATATATTATATTATATACTCCATAGTATTAAATATATGTATTATATATATAATACATATATATATAAACTTGTATATATGTATATACATACAATACATATATATATGAACTTTATATATGTATTATACATACAATACATATATATATGAACTTGTATATATATATATATAAAGTATATATGTATTATATATATAAAGTATATATGTATTATATATAAAGTATATATGTATTAAATATAATATATATGTATATATATGTAAATGTATATATATTATATATGTATATATGTATGTATATGTATTATATATATATATAAAGTATATATGTATGTCTATGTATATATGTATGTCTATGTATATGTATATGTATATGTATATGTATATATATGAACTTCATTCATGAAGTTTTTTCTGGAAAACTTATTAATAAATAGCAATACGTTATATTTTTCATTTTTCTCTTTACCACCGTACCACCACATCATCTAGTCAGTTTTTCAGTGTTTTTTCAATCATTTCCACACTACATTGCCTAAGTGCATTTTGTCCGCAAAATATACACGATGACTGGGTTAACAGACGCTGTATTCAACTCAATATTCGGTTTCTTGCGACCGAAGAGATTGAGAAATAAGTCGCGTGCGTTTGAGGTAGAGGAGAACTGTTTACCGAAGCGTTGAAAAAAAAGCGCTTAGTTTTCGCTTTTTGCTTCCGCAGGCGGCGGCAACATCGCGAAAAGTGTCGCCGCGTACCCGTTGGATCGCACTTGGCACGTTGTTTCTCTTCTTTTCTTTTTTCACCGCTTGCGTTCCGTTATCTTTTTTCATCGTTTCGGCGACACGATCGCACTCACTCTGTCGTTTCTTCTCGTTACGGTGTGGATAATCGAGCTCGTGAATTCGATCGACGTGAAGTGTCCGCAGTAAGCGAGAGTGAGAGAGAAAGAGTGATAGAGAGAGAGTGAGAGGGACTTTCTCGCGTGTCCTTTCTTCTCGTTCGATTCACGTGGCCCGGTAAATTCCGCCGCATCGAGGAATACGAAATGCGAACGCGAGAAACACCTCCGACAAAAGCGTTATCCGTCATCGTACGTATAAAACGGAGTTCGGATGAGCCGAGGAATCGGCTCGTTAAACGCCAGCTCTCCGTTGCTTGCCTCGGTGTTACACGAAACTGCTTTTAGACGTAACGAGTGCACCGCTACCGGTGGTGGTGCACTCGGTGACCCTGATTGACGAAAGCGTTCCCAGAAAGCCAGCAGGCAGGCCGTCGTCGCTTTTATCTATTTTTATCTATCGCGCCACTTCTGGGAATCTCACGTCCGATGCTCTACGGAGAAAAGGTATATCGCGAATATCTTCGCGAGTTCGGTCGGAGTTGGGGGATGATCGCAGGCGGAACTTGAAAAAGGGTATCGTCGAAGGGAGAGAACTCGCTCTTCTCCCCCCCTCCCCCCCCGAGCGATATCGAACGTTTCCTCCATCGTATCGATGATATACGCGTACGGTTTCCTCGATAAATTAACCAGCCGGCTATCAACACGTGTAGCTTTTATGGTTATATAAATTAAAGTTTTCTTACGTGTATTTTTTATATTAATAAAAATCAAGCGTATTTGTCAGACACTCGATGGAGTGTCCGCCTAAAGTGCCCGGCACTGGCCCGGAACGAACATCGTGGGCGTCGGTCCCTAGGGACCGACGCCGACAGAACGAATAACGGAGCGTCGGCCCGCAGGGACCGACACCGCCTCGAACGTGTAAAATCCACGATAAAGCCACGAGTCAGATAAAACTACGGATAACAATAATAACAATAAGTTACGTTGATGAATTACTTTGCTCGTATACGTTCGTGTAATTCGCGATCATCGAGTTCTCGTCGCTTCGATCAAGGATCGAAGTTCGCCATCTCATTCTCGTTCGAAACCGACGAGTTGGAAAAAAGATCGATTCGCGTTGCCGCCGAAGGTGTCGCGCGAGCGAGCAGCGAGATAAAAAGGATCGACACGTTGGGGACACGTTGGTCGATCGGAGGAGACACTCGAAAATCCGGCGATGGAACGGGCGAGAGTAGTAACGGTACCGGGTGGCGCGAGACGCGGGGAAAAAAAGTTGGGAAAAATGAAACGGACTCGACGCGATCCGCGAGCCGACGTTCGTGCACGGAAACTCGCGGCGCGTTTCAAGGCTGAACCGCCTCTTCTCTACGCTCTAAGCTCTCCACGCTCTCTTCGTCCCCGCCCCCCCACCCCTCCAAAAACGTGGCATCTTCTCTTTCCCTCTTTCCAACTTCTCTCTCTCTCTCTCTCTTTCTCTTTCTGTTCTTGTCTTTCTTTCTTTCTTTCTTTCCTTCTTTCTGTCTCTCTCTCTCTCTCGGATCTATCGGCAAGTCCGTTCCTGTCTCGCTCGGTTCGTTTCCTCCTCGTTCCCCCGTTCGTTCGTGTTCGTACGTGTTCGTCGATCGCGCCACGGCGGCGGTGCTATCCTATCGCATGACTCCGCAGCGTTACGCAACGAACAGAAGGCTAGGTGAGCGGCGCAGGCCGCGGGAGCTGGAAGAGCGCGCATGATCGCTCTGCGACAGTGGTACTCACCGAGCTACACACACGCTCTTCTCGAGCTCTTTCCAACTCTTGAAAGTTTGCCCCCCCCCTCGCCCGGTGTCAGGGGGAGGCTTCGAATCTCTCTCTCTCTCTCTCTCTCTCTCTCTCTCTCTCTCTCTCTCTGTGTGTTTGCATCCGTGCACGCAACACGCGTCGACTGTAATTGGTAACGATGTTCCCTTCGTTTGGAAATCGGTGTCACGCGCGTCTTTCTCGATATTTCCACCTACGAAACGAAAAATTGCTCAACCTCTTGCGCCCCACTCACGTCGAGAATCTTTTGTCGCAAAATTGCGATAGTTTCTCAGTTTTGACTTTGATTTAAATATCACCCAGGCAAAAACGAATGATAAATTTATTACTTCGTAGTAATAATTTCTATCCGGTGGTATCGTACCGACGAGTTGTCGTGATATAAATTATACTTTTGGAGCTCGAGAGATAGAAGAGAAACTTATATTTTGCAATTTCATCGAGAATTTCCATTAGTCGCTGTTTATATTCCTTTATTGACGAAGTATTCGGTCAATTCGGTGAATAATTCTCGAAACAGATCAACACCGTTCGTACGTTTTTAATTTTAATTTTCACTACTAGTAGTGCTGCGGTCGGTAAAATCGGTACAACAGGATGTGACACGAAAATGGTAAGGTCCCGAGGACTTTGTTACCACGGCCGAAAAACTACATTGGATGCAGTGTCTGTTCATATACCTCATCTGTGATTGTTTGCAATTTGGTCACTCGTTATGGTCCGCGAACCAGTTGTCAACGCAAGAGGTTAAACTCCGAGTACTTAGAGGGTTTAACTATGTTTGTAACACAAGTACTCTACTGCTGTTCCAATATAAGTGTTCTACTAAAATTCGATTATTTATTTTACAGGAATATCAGATCAATTCCACGGTCGTCAAATCGCTATCCGAACGATTGCCGATGATTAGTATTCCTGGTGACGAACGTCACGGTTGGTTGAGCACCACTGAGCACCACTCACGATCACCTTCACAGGCGTGCATACGTGCAAATTCGATGCACACGCATGCATTTATTCGCACGATACGCGTGGTTATTCCGCCTATTTCGAATCGTACGTGTATTAATTTATGGCCACAAATCGGTGAACGTAACAGCAAGCGTGGAATCGCGATTCTAATGCACGTAAATTGCGTCACGGTGGGGCGCCTTTCTGCGAACAATCCGATTAACTTGCCTTCCCAACTTGTCACCCGTTTTTTTTTTTCTTCTTCTAATCACGCGGGCGCATTACCTTCGTTCGTGTTCCGTGTTTTTCTCTCTCTCTGTGCAAATGAAAGGCGAGTTTTCCGCGAGAGACAAAAAAACTTTTGGTCGGATTTACACTGCTCGATGAGCTGTCCGCCATTTTTCGGTGAACTTCAAGGACAGAAAGACAGCTTGCAAGAAAATTTTATTCGATAGACTCGTCGGCAGTGAAATTTAGCAAACGAATTTCAACATCGCTGTAGAGTTTCACGTTGGATGATCGAGCTTGCGCACCTTTTCAAAGTACGGCGATAAATGTTCCATTTTGAAATCAACGCCGTGCAAATTGCTGATGAGATCGTGCGATTTTTTTTTTTCCTAAAACGAGTTTGAACAGCTAGCTATCAGGTGATACGATGAATTGTGATTTAAGATGAAGTTAAAAAATATGTATATATATATATTTTTTTTTTATAAATATATTTTATAAAATGGAACGTTTCAAACTTGAAAGTTTGAGTTGAAAACTGCGAGGGCTTAATCCACACGTGAGAATGAGAGAAAAATATCGCGTGAAGTTTGTCAGGAAACGCCTTGTTACAGAGTTATAGGCAAATATTTATCTATGAAATAGGTTTAGGTTAGGTTTAGGTTAGGTTTTAGGTAAATTATAAAATTATAAAATGGAACGTTTCAAACTTGAAATGATCAAACGAGGGCTTAATCCACACGTGAGAATGAGAGAAAAATATCGCGTGAAGTTTGTCAGGAAACGCCTTGTTACAGAGTGATAGGCAAATATTTATCTATGAAATAGGTTAGCTACGCATTTCCCAGCAAAGCAAATGGAAGGTCGTCCGTGTGTTTATCTCATCTTTAATGTCCTTAGTTATGTGTATATTCTGGTACTCTGAATTACCCATCGTTCATAGTGGCATCTTCCATAGAAACATCAAGAATATTCATTGACGAAGGATGCTGCCTATTTCACGTTACACGATATTTGTTTACAACTCTGTAAAACGGCAAAGTTCCAAACTAACCTTACTTTCTTTTCTTCTTGTGTTACGTGTTTTTCTTCCTTGTGTTTACGCAGTTTAGGAAGTTAGGTTAGGAACGCTTGGAACAACAACAGGCATACACATTAACAAGTGAGAATTTCTCAAGAAACGGTAAGAAGACGAAATGGGACATCTTCGTGGCAGAAATCAATGGCGAATTTTGATCTTTCGGAATCATTTTCGCGCGTTTCAGTTGACTCGAAATGAAAGATTTGAAAACAAACCAGCGGTCGAAGTGACGACGGCGACGACACTGTACATATTATTTGCTTTTAGGGGGCGCGTACTGTACTCTTCGATCGTAAACGCGCAAAGAGCGTTTTAACTCGAGCTGCGTTAAAAAGCAAAACACATATCGCCGAGAGGCTATCTCGCGATTACTTACGTAATCGCTTGTGCATACCTACTCGAGTGAGCATAGGTGTGTACAGTCCAAGCGAAGAGTTTCGTCGGAAAAGTTGTGCAAAATACGATCATCCTGTCTCGGCGAAAATTTCTCTCTCTCTCTCTCTCTCTCTCTGTCGTTGAAGTATTTTTTCGTTATTAATTGCGATTGCTGCCTTTAATCCCGTGTCGTTTTCCCCTCAGTCCTCGGTAAACATTAGTTGTTGCATCGTGTCGGATAATTTATAATCTGTCGATCCTAGAAGGATTAAAAATGGAGAATTCGAATTCACTTTCTCTCGAGTCGAAGCCACGTTTCAATTCGTACCACGAACGTTACAACTCGAAGTCAGGTTAATCGAACTGTTTTTCAATTGTTTGTTTTTCTTTTTTTCTTCGGGGGAGGGAGGGAGGCAATTAAAAACTGATCGCGCCCGAGTCACGCCCGACTTAACCTCAAAATTCGCGATGTGAATTCGTGCTTTCGAGACAGTCTCGCCAGCAAAGTTTCGAGCTTTCGAAACGAAAAGAATTCTCGAAACGAACTCTCAGCGAGGAGGAAATCGTCGAAATCGAGTGCTCGACGATGATTCGCTCTCGGTCGAGGCGAGCAGCGAAATCAAAAAGGCGGACGAACGGTCGAGCGTGGCGTTGAGAGCCGCCTGAAACTGGCGCGTCCGTAAGAAATAAGCATTTTCAGCGGAATTGTCGCGGTAATGGGGAGGCGGCGTTAACGAAGCCGGCGTTTAACCATCGGCCGGGAAGTGAAAAGGACGAAGGACGGAAAACCGAAAAGTGGAATAATTACGAGGAGTAGACAGCGAGAGTAATCCGTCGTGATCGGTGCTCGTTAAGAGCAAGCCGCTGCTGCTGCCCTCTGAAACAGACCTGTGGACGTTTTGAAAAATTGTCAGACGACGTTATTATTTTTGAAATTACGTTTCTCGCAAAGTTATTATTTCAGAAATAATATCTATCCGCGAAACGAAAACTGGAAATTCAGTCAATTCATTTCCAATTATGACGATTTATCTGTTACTTCGTGAAATAAATTATTTGCTATTTTTTGCTGGGATCTTTATTCGTTATTTGATTTTTATAGAAATAATAAATAAATAATAAATAAATAATAAAAAATGATAGAAATAATAAACAAATAATAAATAAATAATAAAAAATGATATAAATAATAAATAAATAGTAAATAAATTTAATTAGTTTCTCAAGGTATAACGTCACGGCATAGTTACTACTGTACAGACACAAGTTGAAATGGATATCGCTCGGATTTTTCGATGACGACCGAAGAAATTTAGATATGCTCCGTAACCGTATATTAATAAAACAAGTATTTGTAAAATATAATACTGCTCTATTGTCTTCGTAGAGTCATCGCAGACCGAATGTGCGAAAAATGAGTCCTGTTAAAAGCTAATTGTAAGAGAAATTTCTACCGTGATAACGCACAATAATAAATGATTGGTAATGTCGTTTTAATAATAAAATTTTACTTTATTTAAATTATTGTCACTAGATGACAATGTTCATTAAATCTGAAAAAAAAAACGACATTAATTATGGATAACCCCTATTATTTTGATTTTCATTGATTATTTTCTTCTTTCTTTTTTTTCATTTGAGCATTTTGGTTTCATTGATATTTTCAACCATCGAGTAAATATTATTTTCTCAAATAATCAGTTCCTCAATTTTTTACTTTATTTGCACAGATTGAACATTCTTTTAATTGGGCCAAATTGAGCTACATATTGTTAATCGAAACCCATTATTTGCCACATATATTAAAAACATTATTCCGAAAGTTTATTCACAAATTATTATTCGAAAATAAACTTCGCCCAACTCTGTCTCTGATAACACGCACTAATAAATTATTTTCATTTTCACTGATTTCTTTTTTCATTCTGAGCGTCTCGGATTTGTTAATATTTATCTTGTACTTGTAAAGACAAATTTTCAATAATTCTCAATTATTTCTCAAGATAATCGGATTTATTATTTTCCCAATTATTTGCGTAGCTCGAAACTCCTTTAATCGACTCCTTTAATATGGAGCTACGTACCATACCAGTAAAGAGTACTTTTGATTTCAAAAATTTACGTAAAAATTATTATTCGAAAATAAACTTCGCCCCAACTCTGTCTCTGATAACACGCACTAATAAATTATTTTCATTTTCACTGATTTCTTTTTTCATTCTGAGCGTCTCGGATTTGTTAATATTTATTTTGTACTTGTAAAGACAAATTTTCAATAATTCTCAATTATTTCTCAAGATAATCGGATTTATTATTTTCCCAATTATTTGCGTAGCTCGAAACTCCTTTAATCGACTCCTTTAATATGGAGCTACGTACCATACCAGTAAAGAGTACTTTTGATTTCAAACATTTACGTAAAAATTATTATTCGAAAATAAACTTCGCCCCAACTCTGTCTCTGATAACACGCACTAATAAATTATTTTCATTTTCACTGATTTCTTTTTTCATTCTGAGCGTCTCGGATTTGTTAATATTTATCTTGTACTTGTAAAGACAAATTTTCAATAATTCTCGATTTAATTTCTCAAGATAATCAGATTTATTATTTTCCCAATTATTTGCGTAGCTCGAAACTCCTTTAATCGACTCCTTTAATATGGAGCTACGTACCATACCAGTAAAGAGTACTTTTGATTTCAAAAATTTACGTAAAAATTATTATTCGAAAATAAACTTCGCCCCAACTCTGTCTCTGATAACACGCACTAATAAATTATTTTCATTTTCACTGATTTCTTTTTTTCATTCTGAGCGTCTCGGATTTGTTAATATTTATTTTGTACTTTCAAAAATTTACGTAAAAATTATTATTCGAAAATAAACTTGGCCCAGCTCTGCGTCTGAAATTAAACGACGATCCATCGTGCGGATTTGCAGGTCCGCTTCCTCCGCAAGGGTGCCCGCGCGATGTAGGTGCCCTCTGCGCTTCCGCGTTGCGCTCGATTCGCATCGTTTACCAACGATCGCCTATCCCTTACAGCTGCTGTTCTTTCGACAAACACGCGCGATCGATTTCCGCAATCGATGACGCAACGCTGCGTTGTCTTTCTTCTTTGCCTTTTGCCTTTTTCCTTTTTCTCTTTTCGCGAGAGCGCAACCAAAGTTGAGAGAAAAAAAGTTAGGTTAGGTTAGGTTAGAAGTAGCAAAATTGTGACACGCAGCACGCATTTATTTCCGTATTTACTTCGAGATATCGATAGAAACGAGAAGACGCCTCTGTCTCTAACGACGGAGCACAGAGAGAGAGAGAGAGAGAGAGAGAGAGAGAGAGAGAGAGAGAAATCGAGAATGAGGAAAATGAATGTTTCCAGCAGTTTCTGCGAAGAAGTTGATAGGCTGTAATTACGCCGGATCGCCGTAATGATAGTTGGGAGGTCTTTCATGCTATCGAGTCCCCCGTGTCAAGGGGAAGTAACCTATATGTATTAGAGTAGCAGCGTTCTCGACGTAGCGAAAGGGGGGGGGAGGGGGAGGGGAGGGGATTCTCGCGTAACAGGTCTCGAGAAAGATCGATATTTTCTTTTTTTTTTTTTTTTTTTTGCATCAAATCAAACACACAGTCTCGTAGTCAAATTTCGATAAGTGAACAATGCAGCGACAGCATGGTGCAACTTGAGAGCATTGTTTACCTTTACTGTAAGATCATAATAGTCCTCGACGGCCATTAGTAAATGCAGAGATCGATGATCACGGTACTGTTTCGAGAATTGTTTGACGAGATCGAAAATACGAAATTTATACCACGTTGTTCAAACCATGGTAGGATAGCTCGATATTTATAATTGAGCAATGAAACTTCAAAGTTCATTTCATTTGTATTGAATTGTATGCAGATTCCTCTAGGGATCTGCATTTCGTTTTCTTTTTCTTTTCTCTTTCATTATATAATATTTGTTTTTTTATTACGACGTGAAATATTTATTTTATTAATCTGATAATTTATTCTCGTTTGCGATATTTACTTTTACTATTATCTACGAAAAATAGTTGATACTCGATCGAAGTCAGATTTCACAATTAGTCTAATCTTTTATAATTCTTAAGAAATATCAGAGATATTTTATAAGTTTGAGAATTATCTAATTTTATGAAACGTTGTTCCTTTTCAGTTTTTCCATTTTTCAGATTCTGATGATCGAAATAAATGCCACATTGTGCACCAACGGTGATTATGTTATCAAAGAGAGTGGCAGTAGTTGTGTACAAAATTGGTATAACGATGAGAATGATTTATGAATATATATCTTTCTATGTACATGATATAATTTGACAGAAATCGTTCAACAATTGTAATTATTTTATATATATATATATTTTATTATATATTAATTTATTATATATTTCAGATATATACTTTTATTATATATCTAAAATATATAGATATATAGAATATATAGATAATAAAATATGTAGAATATATAGATTATACATTTTGATATATATTTTTATTATAATTTTATTATATATTTTAGATATATAATATATTAGATATATTATATATTTTAGATATATATTTTATTATAATTTATTATAATTATAATTTATTATACATTTTAGATATATATTTTTATTATAATTTTGTTATATATTTTAGATATATACTTTATTATAATTTATTATACATTTTAGATATATATTTTTATTATAATTTTATTACATATTTTAGATATATATTTTATTATAATTTATTATATATTTTAGATATATATTTTTATAATTTATTATACATTTTAGATATATATTTTAGATATATATTTTGTTATAATTTATTGTACATTTTAGATATATATTTTTATTATACATTTTAGATATATATTTTAGATATATATTTTGTTATAATTTATTATACATTTTAGATATATATTTTTATTATAATTTTGTTATAATTTTGATAATAAAATATATATTTTAGATATATATTTTATTATAATTTATTATACATTTTAAATATATATTTTTATTATACATTTTAGATATATATTTTAGATATATATTTTGTTATAATTTATTGTACATTTTAGATATATATTTTTATTATACATTTTAGATATATATTTTAGATATATATTTTGTTATAATTTATTATACATTTTAGATATATATTTTAGATATATATTTTTATTATTCATCTTAGATATATATTTTTATTATACATATTTTAGATATATATTTTTATTTAGATATATATTTTTATTATTCATTTTAGATATATATTTTTATTATACATTTTAAATATATATTTTTATTATACATTTTAGATATATATTTTGTTATAATTTATTGTACATTTTAGATATATATTTTTATTATACATTTTAGATATATATTTTAGATATATATTTTGTTATAATTTATTATACATTTTAGATATATATTTTAGATATATATTTTTATTATTCATCTTAGATATATATTTTTATTATACATATTTTAGATATATATTTTTACTATAATCCGAACTTGTCTACCAAAAATAGTTGATTTTCAATCAGAGTCTAATTTCACAGTCAGCCTAAATTTTCTATAATTTTTGAGACAGAAATTGTGTCAAAGAAATTTCAAGGACGTGTCATTCTACCTGCGAAATATAATTTTTCTATCATTGAACGAAAGTCGATCGTTCGATCCGGTCGTCGTCGAAACGAGTATATTTTAATTCCTCTGCGGAACTGTTCACGCCGGTGCAGAAATCCCGATATTCGATTTCAGCGAACGTCGTTCGACAAACGGGCGCCGTATTGCCTCGTATTATCTCAGAACACGAAGAACGTACTGTGAAACGAAATTTAAATTTAAAACAGAGATGTAACTACAAGCGGGTGAAGAGGTGACGAAAGAAATCGAGGGTAACAAGTGCGATGTATCGCGCACGCGGCCCAGAGAGAGAGAGAGAGAGAGAGAGAGAGAGAGAGAGAGAGAGAGAAACGAGAAACGAGAAACGCGAAACGCGAAACGGCGTTTGCCAGCGAGATTGGCGGGCAGCGAGGCACCGCGTGATGATAAGGGCGCGACGAAATAGCGAGCAGGTCGATCGGTGAAAAGAAAGGAGCGGAGCCAGTAGGCCGTCAGACTCGCGACGATTAGACGGGCCGTGCTGTTCGACCCAGTTTGCGAAATAACGCGACAGCAGGCGTACTTAGCCGAAAATGTAGGACAACGGTATTCACGCGCAGGAAGCGTCGCAATTATGGAGAGATATACGCGAGAGAGAACGCGAGCAGCAACTGCGCATGCGCGATGATTCTAACCTAGCCTCTGCAATTGCGCCTTCTGACGCGACGAGACGGGATTGCGCCTCGTTCTCTTCGTTGACGCGGAGAAAAAAAGCTGCCTGTATGTGAAAAGCGAACGTCTGTTGAAATCCTTTGGCTCTTTGACATTGAAACGATTCTCGCTTGGTTGCTCCGACTCGGTCGAATTGAATCAAATTTCACAACGAGAATCTCTCTTTAACCTCTTGGCCGCGGTGCCACTTTTGACAACACGTTGACATACATATTTGTATATCAATCGGGCGACAGTCGAGTTTCCATTGGGCGATGATCTCCTATTTTTACAGTCGCAAAGCGAATATAAAACGTTTAGTAGACAATATTTGGCAGATCGTTTACTAAATCAAGCAAACTGAACTCGACGTAACGATAATATAGTGAATTACTGAATTATTTCGAAGCAGTCATAACTACGTTATTTACGTTCTGCAGATTTAGTAATATTTAGTAATATTTAGTAATTCAGTAGGAACGAGCATAGTAATATCTAGTAATTTAGTAGAAATTACTAAATACTACTATGCTTGTTTCTACCGAATCTAATTAAGGGTTTCATTGTAAATTTAGTAATTTAGTAACATTTAGTAGGAACATGAGTTTCTAACGGTAAATCATTTTCAAATCAAAGCAAATTAAACTCGACATCGAGTAACGACATCCATAACAATAATATAGTGAATTCTTGAATTATTTTACATAATCATAATTACATTATTTACATTTAATAGATTTAGTAATATTTAGTAATATTTAGTAGACACAAGCATAGTAATATTTAGCAATTTAGTAGAAATAATTTAGTAATTTAGTAATATTTAGTAGAAACATGAGTTTCTAACGGTAAATCATTTTCAAATCAAAGCAAATTAAACTCGACATCGAGTAACGACATCCATAACAATAATATAGTGAATTCTTGAATTATTTTACATAATCATAATTACATTATTTACATTTAATAGATTTAGTAATATTTAGTAATATTTAGTAGACACAAGCATAGTAATATTTAGCAATTTAGTAGAAATAATTTAGTAATTTAGTAATATTTAGTAGAAACATGAGTTTCTAACGGTAAATCATTTTCAAATCAAGCAAATTAAACTCGACATCGAGTAACGACATCCATAACAATAATATAGTGAATTCTTGAATTATTTTCCATAATCATAATTACATTGTTTACATTTAATAGATTTAGTAATATTTAGTTATATTTAGGAATTTAGTAGAAATAACTTGGTAATTTAGCAGAAACATGAGTTTCTAACAGTAAATTATTTTCAAATCAAACAAATTAACTCGATATCGAATAACGGTATTCACAACAATAATATAGTGAATTTTTGAATTATTTCAATAGTAGTCATAGTCACATTATTTGAAGTAGTCAAATGTTTCCCAATGAAACGTGTAAGCTTCGTTATAGATTGCCGACCAACTGATATTGTACGTGTTGAATTTATATCCTCAATTGGATTTTTAAATACATTCCAGCAAAAAGTTTACAATCGTTAATTTTTCGTTATTTTTTTTCACATAACAAAAATGGATTCAAACAAATAACAGATGATTTTTCTAAAAATTATATATATAAGATAATATCATTATGATACAATTATAATATAACTTCATGATATTAAGAATATCACGAAACAAAATATAGATGTATGATATAAAATATAGATTTCGAACATCACAATCGACTAATGAAGAATATCATAAAATAAAATATAGATAACGTAGATAAACCAACTAGAATATCATGGAATAAAATACAAATATATCACGAGATAAAAGAAAATGTCAGAGATATTACGAGAAACGATTAAACGATTTTCATCAAACACATACGCTATTAAAATGAAAAAAAAAAATGAAAGATTAATCGTATAATTACAAAAATCCGCTGCGAGTGTCGTGTAAAACAGTGTCGACAATGAAAATATTAATCCACGGCCAAATGGTCGATGGTTGAAAGAATATATTATGCATATATATTTGCATAGATGCAGAGAGTTTGGAAAACGTGGGGAACGCGATGGATAGAAATAGGGGGGGAGGGTTGAAGAAGCGGGGGAGAATGCCGCAGCTAGAGCCAGGCAGCGAGGAACGCGACCCTAATATTCAGCTCTGCGGAGATGAACGCTAAAATTGATCCAGTAAATTTGCGCGTCCGTTTCATAGAAGAGGAGCCGCTGGCCCAGTTTGCGACTGGCTATGAAAGCGAGGCGAGGCGAGAGGGTTGGAGAGTGAGTGAGAGAGAGGGGGGGAGGGGTGGGGAGGAAAGAGGGAGAGGGCGTGATGTATCTATGTCACGGCACAAGCGCCGTGCCTGCGATTCATAGTGGTGTTCTTGGCCCGCTTGTCGAGGACCGCGCCACTGTCCACCGTGCTGGAACGCTCCTTTATCCTTTCCACGCAGCGAAAATATATATATATATATATAAATACATAGCTGTCGTTCGATCTTTCTCTCTCGCGAGCGAGTTGCTGCTCCTCGCAGCAGGCTTCGAAACCGAGTCGAGCACGAAGGAACGAGGAAGCGAGGAAGTTCGCGGCCTTGACAGAGTACGGCGATGAATCGCGTTCGCGCGAGCCTCGGCGTCTCATCGTCGTGTACGCTCAGGATCAATAAATAACCACCGTGCATCGTTACGTTTCGTCGTCGTCGAGCTGAGAACCGGCCGATCGATCGTCACGCGGTCGCTGTATGACCCGAATTCCAACTCCCCCCCCCCCCCACACACACACTCCTCTCGCCTAGGAAAGTTAGACGAGGCAGCGATCGAAGATCGATTTTATTTCTTTTTTTTTTTCTCTTTTTTCGAAACTTTCATCCGCACTTTCGCAAAGTCGGGTGAACACGACGACGATCATCGGCGATATATTCTTTGGAAGTCTGGAAGAATCTCGATGGATCTCTTGTTCGATTCCCTGCTGCGATAACTCTCTCTCTCTCTCTCTCTCTCGCTGCTTAGTGGAACAACGCTTACGTAAGAAAGCCATAGGCTAGCCTAAGAAGCAGCCCACCTCTCCTGGCTGTTCAAGGGATCAAGGCAAACCGGTAGGTAGAGACGCGGGCAACCAGAGAGCAGCTAGGAGGAGGCTGGCGAGCAGCAGGCTCTCTCGAACTAGGATGCAGGTAGGTAAAGTAAATAGGTAGGTGGGCCTACGTGCAAACACGCGTGCGCCTGCGCACACCCTCCTGCGCAAACCTGCCAAACGGATATATGTACTTCTTCTTCCACCCCTCCCTCCCTCTCTCACTCTTTTCACCGACCGTGTGTCTTCTCCTCTGCTTGGTTTCTTCCACCGTCCGCCCCCTACTCCTCGTTTGCCACTCGCCAGCAGTGCACGTGCTTGCGAGTTACTCTCCTGCTCTCATTTTCAGGCAAGCGATCACCACCACGCTGGTGATTTCAGATCTTGAAACTTGCGCCGCCATTCTGCTCGAATGAAATTCGGTGTTCTCGAGAATCGCGAGTGACCGGGTGAAGGCTAACGAGAACGTTTCAGCGATGACATTAGCGTGATATTATTAACGCTAGAACTACCACACCAGTCAAAGTGGCTGGTTTTACAATTTTATTTTAAAATTTCTATTTCGTGTTACAATTTTCTCTCCCGCAATAACGCAAGTGACTTCTTTTCCGCAGTGATGACTAAAGAAATAATATAATGAATTTTGTTTTATTTTTATTTATTAGAAATCAAAATAATCTTGGCAGAGATAACTTCGCCTTAACTGTCGGCAGTTCTAGTGTTAAGAGAGAGAGAGAGAGAGAGAGAAAACAGAAAGGGGAAGAAAATTATTTCTGCAGTTAACCCGTTGACATACGTTTCCCAACGACCACCTGTCCTTTCATCATTCTTCGTTAAGTTTGTCCGCGAGTTACGACACTCTGCGGGCACAAAAAATTATCCTTGAAACGTTAAAGTGAAAAACAACGCGACTATTGAATCACCGAAACTGTCCTTTCGATCATTCTTCGTTAATTTTGCTCGCGAGTTGCGACACAAACTTTTGCAGACACGAACGCAAAAGCGTACGAAAATTATCTTCGAAACGTTAAGATGGAAAATAAACAGAGCGTAGCGGATTGCCTTTGACAATGTTAAGACGAAAAATAAACATCGTCTCCTTCGGTCCTATCGAATTTCGTTTAATTCAATACGTCAGGGGGTCGAACAAAGGTCTTTCGCCCGACACGAGCGAGCGTTCAGCTGGATCGCTGGTTGAAAATTAAGTTAATAACACAGCGACAGACACGGCGTTTGTCGCGCAACGGGAAACTTTTTAGCGGCGATGGCCGCAGCGAATTGTCTCTCCCGGCTGCTCCACAAAATCGACTCTCCCTCGACGTTTATTGGCGCCCGTGTCTTCGTGAAACGAGTATCTCTCGTATTCACTGCAGCGAATGACGTTGTCTAGACGCGAGTGATCCTCCCCCCACCTCTCCGCCGTGTATGATGTTTACAAAGATAATTCCGTCGTGAAATTCTACGAAACTAGCTTCCTGCGTGAAGATCGTTACATCGAGCGAGATCGACCGTGTCTTCGGCGTTTGTTTGTTTGAAAACACAGCAGCAAACTCCGGACAATAAAATCAGCTCATTTACGAGCAAGCAACAGTTCACGAGGCTTCTGTCCTCGGCTTCTGTATCTAATTGGCTGCTGAAAAAATTGGTGCCGAAACGTACGTTGAAACGTATGAAAAATACAGCAATGTGAAAAAAGTAAAAGGTCAAAAAGTATTTTAAAATATTAAAATATGTATAAAATATTGTTATATAATAATATATATTTAATGTGTAAAATAGTTTTTAAAATATCAAAATATTAATATATAAAATATTGTTTTTAATATATTGTAATATATATTTAATATATATTAATATATATTATAATATACACACATATATATATATTAGAATAATATATTGCACATGTATTAAAAATAATATATATTTAATATATATTAATATATATTATAATACACACACACACACACACACACACACATATATATATATATATATATATATATATATATATATATATATTAGAATAGTATATTGCACATGTATTAAAAATAATATATATTTAATATATAAAATAGTTTTTAAAATATTAAAATATCAATGTATATAAAATATTGTTATATAATAATATATATTGTAAAATATTTTTAAAATATCAAAATATTAATATGTAAAATATTGTTTTTAATATATTGTAATATATATTTAATATATATTAATATATATTATAATATACACACATATATATATATTAGAATAATATATTGCACATGTATTAAAAATAATATATATTTAATATATATTAATATATATTATACACACACACACATATATATATATATTAGAATAGTATATTGCACATGTATTAAAAATAATATATATTTAATATATAAAATAGTTTTTAAAATATTAAAATATCAATGTATATAAAATATTTATATAATAATATATATTTAATGTGTAAAATAGTTTAAATATCAAAATATTAATATGTAAAATATTTTTAATATATTGTAATATATTGTAATATATTTAATATATATTATAACACACACATATATATATATATATTAGAATAATATATTGCATACGTATTAAAAATAATATATATTTAATATATAAAATAGTTTTTAAAATATTAAAATATCAATATATATAAAATATTATATAATAATATATATTTAATATGTAAAATATTTTTAAAATATAAAATATTAATATATAAAATATTGTTTTTAATATATTGTAATATATATTATAATATACACACATATATATATATTAGAATAATATATAGCATGTATTAAAAATAATATATATTTAATATAAAATAGTTTTAAAATATTAAAATATTAATGTATATAAAATATTGTTATATAATAATATATATTTAATATGTAAAATAGTTTTTAAAATATCAAAATACTAATATATAAAATATTGTTTTTAATATATTGTAATATATATTTAATATATATTATAACACACACATATATATATATATTAGAATAATATATTGCATACGTATTAAAAATAATATGTATTTAATGTATAAAATATTAATGTATAAAATACTGTTTTTGAAATATTAAAATATTAATATTGTTTCTAATTAATATTTATTTTTTAACAAGGCGTATTAGCATAAATAAATAAATAAATAACACTTTATTGATTAGCATCTGGTGTTTACTTTGCAAATTTATCGTGTACTCTTCTTTTTTCTTTTCTCGATAGAAGTAAGCAACACTCGCTGTGTCTTTTTCTATCGCAAGGAAAAATAATGACCAACGACTAATAATGGCCGACGAGAAGGGGGAGAGCCGTTACGTGGAAATTTCTGCGACACGTATCGACGGATATCTAACTTTTAAATACAATACGAAACATGTACGAATCTGTACACGACCTGCATTGTTTTTAATATATTGTAATATATATTTAATATATATTAATATATATTAAGATAGTTTCGAATATGACGGGGGATCTTTTTGTAATGCGAACATCAAGATTCCAATTGGTCCGTAATTTGTGTTTGAACATATATCTACATGTACAGGATTGTCGATAATTGCATCGAAGTCCTCCATTCGATCACTATCGTTTTATACTCCGATCCTTACAATTTTTGCTAAAGAGATGCACGTACAAAACAGACACGTTCGCAACGGAAAATAAAAGAGACGAGAGAAAAAGAACACGTCTGTATAGTTTTCGCGAACGAAATATTCAAAAAGAAAAATGTACAAAAATGTATATTTGTCTGGAAAATCGATTAGAAAGATGATAAAAGGTACGCTTTCTCTAATACATTGTTTAAACGAACGGTCTTTCTACAAGGCGGTACAAACGATTAAATTCGTCGTTAAAAGATACTAATTTCATCGATCTACGCAGTAATCGTGTCTCTAGTGACTTGCCAAAGTAATTGCCGCAGTCCCAATTTTGAGGATAGTTTACACGAACATGGTTGCCGGTGAAACAAGAAGATAAAAAAAAGTCGAACGTTTCCTTCGAAGACTCACCTTGACACTCGCTTTGACGGTCGCGTGTTTTTCTCACAATCGTCTTTAGCTTGCCTGGCGATATTTGCGCGATATATGTTCGCAGCATGGTTAGTAATTACACGATATTTATTGGCAAAAGTTAGCTCGCCAAATTAGAGATTTTTACGTTTTATCATCCTAAACGCGCGTGGAGAATTTAAAGGATCGGCGAATCTCAATTAATTGCGAGCAAGTGAGGATCTTTTCAGGTAACGAGGTTATATCAGAGTAATCGCACGTCTTGCGAAAAATGGCGTCGCAAAGTCACATTTTCGCGACACCCTGCTGGCGAGAGAAGAAATCACGCGTGTTGAATTGTTGATCACATTGTTGACCGGCAATTTCACGCAGAAGCTATCTCACGTTATTATCTCGCGAATTGAACGTGGAAATGAAACAATCACTATCACGTTCCGTTACATTTCTTTCTCGCCGTTCTGGTAACCATCTTTCGATAAATTATCACTTTCCGAATCGATAGAATTTATTTCAAAGTCGCTCGGACAGTCGGACAAAGCATCCGCGTATAATTCATGGAAAAATTCCTCGCCAATTCGTCACAAGATTCGGTTAGAATCTTTGGACTGCTGAGACTTTGAAATTGCGATGAAAGCCTAAATACCAAGAAAAAGTACATTCATTACAACAAAGCGGCGGACACGACTTACGTACAACGCGACGAACAAAGCTTTTGCAATATTCCACGTTGCCCTTGGGTTTCATAAATCGAAACAGCTAACGCAAGTGCGAACATCAACGAGTTAACTCGTGACGAACGTGTCAAGCGAAATTCCGTCAAAATCGATGGATCGACACGCTCGACACGCTGTTGCAAGTACTATCCAACCGAAAGTCGGGACCGAAACTGGTCAGTTAAGAAGGGCGGTGGCATCGAAAGAAAAGAGTGGGGATGAGCTGTTCCAGCGACTGTACATTGCTCGACTGTGTTTCACCGATTGTGACAAGCGTCTCACTTCACGAACAAAGTTGCATCTTCCCTATCTCGATACACGTAAGCGACGAATATTTCGTCAATTACTTGCTTATCTCTCTCTCTCTCTCTCTCGGGCGTATCGGCGAATCGGGGGAAAGATTCTGCCCCGGTTTGCCAGTGGCGGAGAGGCACGGAGAGACAGGCGAGTTTACACGGGGCGGCCGCGATAGAGCGTCGGGCCAGTAATTAGGCCAGTGGAACGGGTCGATCGATTTTGTCCCGAAAAAGCCCGGCGTTCCAAAAACCTATTTCGTTCTAGACGCACAGAGAAGCAGAGAGGGCACGGTGTGACTCAGCTTTTGAGATCTTCGCGTTCTTCCCGATAGCCTTGTTCCGTGCGTGTGCCTTTGAATTCCACGATCGTTCATCGCGCGTAACTCGCTCATCGCCCGTGTGTGTATGTATACTTAATTTCGTCATCCATCTGCGGCGACTTCATCGCGAACGAATCGATAGTTAAACGAAGAGGCGACAGTATTTGTCAACGCTTGGAACAACCGTGTCGGAAATGTTCGTGCAAATCGTATAAATTCGTGTGAATTGTATTCGTGTAATCGTATAAATTGAAGTTATTATGTATATCGTGTATACAATTACGTGTATACTTTCACGTGTGAATGTGACACAGTATAGGTTAGGTTAAAAATTATGAACAGAAATGAAGAAACGAGAGTGTCTGTTAATTCTGAAACAACCGTATCAAGATATTCTACGTATATCGTATAAATCATGTAAAACATTTACAAATGAACAGATTTTAATTTTTACATTTAGGTTAATTCTGAAACAACCGTATCAAGATATTCTACGTATATAAATCATATAAAACATTTACAAATGAATAGATTTTAATTTTTACATTTAGGTTAATTCTGAAACAACCGTATCAAGATATTTTACGTATATCGTATAAATCATGTAAAACATTTACAAATGAACAGATTTTAATTTTTACATTTAGGTTAATTCTGAAACAACCGTATCAAGATATTCTACGTATATCGTATAAATCATGTAAAACATTTACAAATGAATAGATTTTAATTTTTACATTTAGGTTAATTCTGAAACAACCGTATCAAGATATTCTACGTATATCGTATAAATCATGTAAAACATTTACAAATGAATAGATTTTAATTTTTACATTTAGGTTAATTCTGAAACAACCGTATCAAGATATTCTACGTATATCGTATAAATCATCTAAAACATTTACAAATGAATAGATTTTAATTTTTACATTTAGGTACTCGACTTTGGTTGGTTAACCTAAGCATCTGTCAACGCTGATCAATCAACTATGTCAAAACATTCGATAAATACGTATAAATCACACGAAATAACCGAAATATAGATTCGTGCAATTATGTTTCCGTGCAAACTGAGAACAACATCAATAGTATCTTTATAATCGAGGGAACAGTGTCGTAGAAAACGTGGCTGAAGTCATTTGAAAATCAGTCCACTCGATTGTCACACAGCGTTCAAATAACAAAATTCTACAATTACTTGTGGAACTTCGATAACAATAACGCGACTGTCACAAACGTACTAGCCCGCCGAGGAATTGCGTCGACTACAAGATTCCCTAACTACTGAGAAAAAAATCAGGAAAAAAAATCACGACTGCCATCACGTAAGAGATGAAAGCACGCGGTCTATCGGAATAGAACCAAGGGGAGACGATGGAATCTTCGAGCGGAGGTTGGGAAACGACTTTTTGCGTAGAGGCGAAAGGATTTTGAAGAAAAGAGGGCGAGAAATAACGGTGAACAAGAGCGAGACTGCGAGACTGAGATATTGATAGAGAGAGAGAGAGAGAGAGAGAGATGCAGAGAGATCACAGACTGGGAGGTTAACGAGCAACGAGCGGCGATGATTGCGTAATTTCCGGGAAGAAGCGATCGCACAGCCAAGGGAGCCAGCGAGAATCGTTCGTTCTTGAAGGAGCGGCGCGGTGGTGCCGGCATTCGTCCTTGGAGCGCCCTTGATACTGGCTGTGCAAGCTAAATCGGCCGATGGAAAGCTGGCCGGTCGGGTTTGGCGAGCGTGTGGGGCGTGGTCTAGAGCGTGGCACCCGGTGACCTCCTAGCCAGCTAGGCGGCCATCTTTGAGTCGGCCGGGCGTGCTGCGAGGGTGAAAGTTGGGGTGGGTTTTCGGTGAGGATGGAACCGACGAACAGGTCGCTTCGTGAAATCCTCTCTCTCTCTCTCTCTCTCTCTGTGTGTGTGTGTGTGTGCGTGCACTGCGTGGCCTCGCTCTGTCAAAGGAGACGCCCTCTCCCACGCCTCGCAACACTTCCTTTTCTCTTCTCTCCTGTCTCACCTCACCGTAGTTCGCTTCTCTCTTCTCGCTTCTCACCGGAAGTCTTCGCTTTCGTTCCTCCTCCCCCACTCGTCGTCCCTTCATCTTCTCGGACGCTTTTGCTTTTAATTTTGCCTCTGCAACAGCACCTCGACACGCAACAATTCGACGATCACGCTTTTTAACCCCTTTCCGTGCACCCAGGGGGTTTCACCTCTACCGCTTTTCTCGCAAACTTCGTAGTTTCCGAATTTTTGCAGACACACACACACACACACACTTTCCGGAGACGTTGGAAAATTGTTCAGTTCAGTTCCGTGAATCGTCACATCGCGGTATCAACCCTCTGGACGATAAGATAATTGCGTATCGAAGACACAACGCCGGAAAGAAAATGGATCTCGACGAAGGATTTTTTCCCTTTCTTTTTTTTTTTGCCTGAAAATTGACGAAGGGCCGATGTTTAACATCTTCACGCACTCGGCCGGGTTTAAGTTTTCATTTTCTATACGAATACAACCGAGTATACAGTCGTTTGCAGACAGTGTTGTGCTTGTTCCCTCTCACCCGAAGAAACGTTGCCACGAAGAATCCCAGCTTTTTAATCGGCGCGTCGAGAGGTTAAAAATTTAACTCACGATCTTCCACTGAGCGACGATCGCAAAGTTAGAATCGAACGCAGAGGATTAACGCCAGGATAAATCATACGTCGTTGAAAACGACGAAAACGTTGCAGAGTTTAGCCGTGTGCACCATTACCGCTACTTCCGTTTATATGGATCTGCGCGGCACCGGTTAACTTACAAACTCGATCCATCGTTTCTTCCCTCCCCCCCTCCCTTTTCGTCAGATGTGAAAAAAGCTTCAACACCACGAACGAATATCTGTAAGCGCGCGAGTAGAAACGTAACGCGACGAAACGACAGGTTTAACCTTTTGCCCCCTGAACGTTTTCTCGGCTAAAGCTCTCAGCAGCTCGCACCTTTTTTTGGCTTTATCTAGCTACGTAATGTACAGTGAAACCTGTTTTTGTGCGATTGGTTTTGCGCGATTTTTTTCGTGCGATTTATTTTTATGCGGTATATGAATCTTAGCGGCGTTAGCACCAGTTTAATGTTTTATATCAATGTACATATATATGTTGTGGACGAACTCTGATCACGTGGTCTCCTTGACAACGATGTATCTGGACTTGGCGATGCTCTGTTCATTTGTTTTAAACAATCTCTTGACAAGGCAGGGTCAGTTACGTACATATTGTCGCTCGACGCGCGAACAGTATATATACGCTTCGTATTCAGAGTTTTATCCACGATTCGCGTGATTAAGGATTCATTTTATAGTGAGATTAAAGGTAAATAAAAGTTAGTTACTTTTGTTTCTATTTATATGTAGTTTTTATGAGACATAAGTACTCCCTTAAAATGAATAATTATAGCATCATTATGAATAATTGTTACATCGGCGGAGAAGGCTTTGATACTTTCGGCGAAAATGACCTGGACGAAATGATCGAGGACCAAACTGTCAGTGACAGTGACGTTATTGATAGTTTGATAGATTATGAAAATGGACAAGAAGAACCGGAATCTATTACAGCGGATAAAATATACGCAGGGATCCAGATTTCTAAAAAAATTGGAAACGCATTTTCTTCAAATAGATACCAACGCGGAAAGACGCTTAAAATTCGAAAAAGAGCTGAGATCACGCATGTCTCCCTATCGTGACGTTTTACAAGCAATTAACCAGTCGACCGTCGTCAGAAAAACTGATCACTGACTTCATGGTACCAAAAAACAAATCAATTGAAATCCTGTCTTCAAGCGACGAAAGCGATCTTGAACCAATTCATCGCAAGAAGATGCGCGTTTTAGATTATGACGAGTAGCGGCAAACTATTTAATGTATAATTTGGAAACTTCTCCGTGTATATGTACAATGAAGAATTAAATATTTTTACAATTTCTTCGGGTCTGATTTAAATATTTAACTTAATTGAAAGCATTCTCTCATCTATTTCGTAAATCATCGATGTATTTTTTAAGTCCGACTTTTTTTATGCGGTCCCTGTTCACCGCGTAAAAAAAATTTTAGGTAGTACATCGTACAAAGTTGTTTATCATATGTAAGCATTTATAAAATTTCAGAATATTTTTTTGTACGATTTCTTTTATGCGGTCCCTGTCCACCGCACAAAAACAGGTTTTACTGTATCGGTTATTCCGATGGCAAAAATTGTACGTAAAATTAAAAATGGGAATATGTATTTTTAAAGCTATTTTATTATTATATTGTATATATTATATATTTTTGAAGCTATATTATTATTGTTATAATATACGAACATTTTGTAAGTGAATATTCGAATTATAAGTTATTTGCAATTTTCGAGGCTACGACGCTGTTTGAAGGAATTTTTAGCAGAATGTAAACCTGTTGATTGACGATCGCAAGTTCCACAAAAAAAAAAAAAAGAAGATTTTTCACCATATAGATAACACTGTTTCGAGTTTGTGATACTTTTCTTTTCTTCGCCGGTAAAGTGAACGTCACTATCGTCAGAATCAGAGCTCAATCGCACGAAACGATCATCACTGTCACGCTCGTTCATGGTAAATTCCATCGCTCTCTAGGCAATACTTTTCCCCCCGTCACATTTTTACCCACGGCGAGTGGCAAATTTCCTTTTGTTCTCGTCGGTTAAATCGACGATTAAATACCGAAATCGTTGAAACACGTGAGACCACACGCAGCTGAAGTTTCAACTGTTCGTTTTCAAATTCGAACAGTTTTGAACCACGTTCGGTGATATATATGTCGTCGGTGTGCCTGAGAGGTGAGCACTTCGACTGCAAAAGGTGAAAATCGTCGAGCTGAGCATTTCGAAACACCGGGAAATACGAAAAAATTGCGAAGGTGTTGGCATTTCTTTTTTTTTTTTTGACGTTGTTGCACAATTGCGTTATCGTCACATCCGAGCGATAGCCGGCATTCGTCTTCCCCTCCGCTCTTCTTCTTTCTCGGCTTGGCGGCGCATTGTCGTTCCGTTCATTGTCAGTATTCCACTGACGCATTTCCGGAAAAGTTGCTGCCACGTAAATTCCTGATGTGTCATATCGCCGAGCGGGGAGCTTCCTCGACACATCGGGCACGTTGTTGCATGCATGCATGTGGAAATCCACGCGCGGATTCCTTTCTTTCTTTCTTCCTCTCTCTCTCTCTCTCTCTCTCTCTGTCGAGCAAGTGAAATGACCAATCTCTTCGCTAGAGTCGTTGTCAAAGCTCGAAGATCGAGAAGAGATTCCCTTCCGTCGGAGGAACGATTTTTATCTACATTACCTTTCTAATCTCTGCACGGCTGTTTTCAAGGTGCAGCGTCGCCGACGCGAGCAACAAAGCTTGAAAATTATAGTTCGCGAGCGAGAAAACAGCCAGCCTCACGTCGGGCGACGTAACCTTCTATTTCTGGGCGTATCTTTCGGCTTCTGCGTGACATTGCCAAAAATATTGCCCGTCGAATCGTGGAAATAGATCGAAAGCGACAATTTCGTGCCGCTGGGGGTACTCGGTCTGTTTTTCTCTCTCTCCTTCCTTTGCAATTTTTACGAAGCGGTATAGCGGCAGAGGCGGAGGAGAGGACCCCCGAGAAGATTCTTTTTTTCTCTTCTTTTTCGCTCGTTCAAGGCCTGGTTGCCTGGTGTCTAACCCCACCGCCGCCATTCTCATACTTATATCGCATCACGGTTTCATTCTCCTCTTCCCTCTCCGTGAGTTTTCTACGCAGAAAGAGAGAGAGAGAGAGAGAGAGAGAGAGAGAGAGACTTTGCTCGTTCTCTCTTCTTTCTCTTCGTTCTCAGCCCGTCTTATTCGCTCCTCGGAGACTTCTGTGCTTATGGCCGATGGCCATTCGATTCCGCCTCGTAAGTTCTCGAACACGCAGCAACCTCTTCTTGCATCTGCCGCGAACAGATCGATCGAGAGAGAGCGCGTTTTTTTTTTGAAGTGAAAACTTCCTTAGGCGCGTTGAGCGATTTTTGGCAGGGGGAAATCTTATGGGTTCGCGTCACCGACGTGCAATGACGTAATGCGCTTGGCCAGCAGTGAAAGCACATATATATATATATATATATATATATATATATATATATATATATATATAGAGCATTAATTGAATTTTTGAATGAAGCATTAGGTTTGACTACGTCCAATGATCGAAAACTCAGTACTACAAAATATAAAACGATATATATATATATATATATATATACCATTAATTGAATTTTTGAATGAAGCATTAGATTTGACTATGTCCAATGATCGAAAACTCAGTACTACAAAATATAAAACGATATATATATACGATTAATTGAATTTTTGAATGAAGCATTAGGTTTGACTATGATCGAAAACTCAGTACTACAAAATATAAAACGATATATATATATACCATTAATTGAATTTTTGAATGAAGCATTAGGTTTGACTATGTCCAATGATCGAAAACTCAGTACTACAAAATATAAAACGATATATATATATATATATATATATACACGATTAATTGAATTTTTGAATGAAGCATCGAGGTTTGACTATGTCCACCGATCGAAAACTCAGTACTGCAAAATATAAATCGACGATCGATGCGGTTTCTACACGATATTTACATAAATTCCAATCAAACATTTTTGTTTCTTACTTCGGTTTACCGTAAGCCTGTTGTATCCTTTTTAGAATATAACGAAACGAGTATTGTTGAAATTAACGACGATAACGATGCAAACAATGATGAAAATAATGTTGAAAATTAAGTTCATTGAAATTTATGTAAATACAAATACTATGCATAAATAATACAAGTGTATATTAATTATTATTTCAATTAAGTTGTATTTATATTTTGTACTGGGCTTGCGCTGCCCATCATATGTTTTGACTGATAAATAAACCGTATGAAAATGTATATAATTGCTGCTCGGAGTGCCGATAGACGTAAAAACCAGACTAATGTTAATAATTTTTGGTGCTACAATTAATTTGAAAATTCAAGAAAAAAAAAAAAAAAAAACCACTGTTGTTTCATAGTTTTAAGTTTTCACCTCTGTCGACAGTCCCCATGACTGTTCTCTTTCTTTTTTTTCCCTCCCCGCGTGTATACACGCGTGCCATACGTAACAACCTAGCCCGCGTATCTATGAACACGCGACTGGTAGCAACAGTAACGAAACGCGTTACGTAATTTCTGCTTTCTGCCACCGGCAGAGACCAGTAAGCAAAAAAACTGACTGGGCAGAGATTCGTCAGTTTTCAGGTTAGAGGCGAGAGGTTCGGCTGGTAAACTTGGCGACTTGCTTCGCGCGACCACGCAATGAATCCGCAACGAGTTCGAGAAAAAAAAAAAAAGAGAACGCGAAACGCGTCGATGAGGCCATCGCTAGTAGTGTCGTCTTCTTCCTCTTCGTTTCTCGGTTCTCCTCCCACTTCGCTGCCGCTCCCCTCCTGGTGATCCGCGATCTTTACGGATGCCCCCCTCCGCCCCTTCACTTCCCCCCTGCCCAACCGTTTCGCAATGATGTCATCCGCAACATTGGCGCAGGCAACGAGGGGAATTTTTCTTCAAACGGCTCGAGGCAATCTCGCGAACTTTTTACGAGTGTGTATCCGGTTGGTCCGCGGCCAACGCGAGAACCAACGTTTCTCCCGAAAAGAGAAAGAGAAAAGAAAAAAAAAAAAAGAAAAGAAAAAATTGGCGAAGACACTCGAAGACAATTGGACGGCGTGAGAAGTGAACGCGCGGTGAGAACGGAACTCGCGTTTAGGCGTATTAAGTAGAAGAAGACAAGTGTCGCCGGACCACGGAGGAGGAGCTGTGGCTTCAGATTATTCGACGCGATTCTTATTAATCCTTCCTCGGTGCCAGCTTGCCAAAAGTCGTACCCCGCAGAATCCACGTGGGATTAAATTTTAATTACCTAAAAAAAAAAAAAAAAAAAAAAGAGAAAAGAAAAAACGGTAATGATTTTGAAATAACTAGTAACTTTCGTGATCGTATCTTTTATTTCTGATATTTCGAATTTTCGCTTTTGTTACAGTAGAAACAACAGGTCTGGTTCATTCCCGTCTCACATTTTGCCTCGCGCATCGTGTATCATCGTAAATTTTATCGCTTACAATTTGTACAAATTACACGCGTGTCCGTGTAAACAAGCAATTACACGTAATGTACACACACACACACACGCGCGGTGGATAATCGTATAAATTATATCAGATCAATTCGATAGTAGACGAAACCGGCAAGTTGGCGAGCGATTTCTCAATAGGAAATGCGTTTCCTCGAGTTCAGGTAACGCGAGGCGGATTCGAGGACACACGAGCGTGTAAAATTAGCGCAGCGCGCGTGGAACGGTATTCGAGCCAATCAAGCAATCCCGAATGGAAATGGAAACGCTTCGCGGTTACTATACGAAAGATGGCCGGCAATGCGGTGGGTTGTCTATAAAATGGCGGTTGTTGTGTCCACCCGTCGCTTGTTCCTTTTTTTTCGTTGCACAGCGATTTCAAAGCGATGCTTAACGCCTGCCGAAGGCGCACATCCCAATTTCTTCGAGAGATCGCCGAAATAACGTAAAATTGCCTCGTTTCATCACCGATCACGCTAAAAATATTCCCTATGCAAAACTAACAATAGTACTAGAAAGTTTCTTTCAGCTTCTTTTTCCAGGAGAGAAAGAAAAAAAAGAAAAAAACACTAATGGAACGATCTAGAGAGATCTGCAATGGGGGCACAAGCTGCTTCGACAGCGACAACGAGCGAAACACCAATGTCAGCGAGGGAAGAAACGAATCTGGTAATATTACAAAATCGGGCACAGAATATCGAGACTACGATCTCGATAGCGGTACGTACGTACAAAGTGGCACAAGGCAAGCCAGTCCCACTTCCCTTTCCTCCTCGCATGTAGTACGTGCGCGCACGGCATA
This sequence comes from Tetragonula carbonaria, assembly GCA_032399595.1. NCBI lineage: Eukaryota > Metazoa > Arthropoda > Insecta > Hymenoptera > Apidae > Tetragonula > Tetragonula carbonaria. The sequence continues at coordinate 1,222,263 of JAUCRC010000001.1, forward strand.
TATATATATCCCATTCCATCATCGTCTCCTACCTGTCCATTCTTCCTAAGGAGTGGTAACTTTCCAAACTTCTCGTTTTTATCCTTCGACTTTTTCCTCTAAACCGCACGTGAAACGTGTCGCTTATACGCTTGCAACAACAAAATCATATGGTACAAGGGGTACTGTCCCTTTTCTGACGCGAGCTTAACTCACTGGAAATACCGTTTTTGTTTCTCCCTCACTGTGCAAGTCCTTTCTTCATTCAGAGACGAAACGAAACGAAAGGAAAAAGAAGATTCGCCGAACATTCGGACTACGTTCCATGATCTTTGATGCCAGATCACGGACTGTATCAAAAACGCTCGAGATCTGAAGTGGCGAAAAATGTGCGTCTAAGGAGTTTCTTCGAAAATGCAAAAAAAAAAAAAAAAAAAAAAAAAAGAGAGGAAGAAAGATAAACGCAAACACACTTGTTTTACACGGAGAATGACAACAGAGCGGTTCGCTAGAGAGAAAAAAAGGAAAAAAAAAGAAAGAAATGTAGGCCCGTAATCACCAACGAGCCAGTATGTACGTGGCACGAGGCCGGCGGTATTTGCCAAGTTACGAAAGTAAGCGGTTTTAGAAAGTACAGAAGTCTCGAGGTGAACGGCGCTCTAACGGCTGGGATATCTTGCACAGCAATTACAAAGTAGCTTTGCAACGACGATAGGGACCTACTACGTGTTGTTCAGCTGCTACGCAACACTATTCCGACGAAACAGGTGTATCCGATTTACGACATATATATTCGGCGAAATTACACCGCGCGTGCACGACAATTTCAACCGCTGAAATATTGAAAAGAAATTTATCACTCGAACACTCGAAACAGCAAAACAAACGACTCGAATGAAAAAAAAAAAAAGAAATAAAATGAGTGACTTTAAACTCTCCTCGCTCGAATGCAATTTATTTCAGGAACGACATTTTCCGGTCGACCGACGTACGCACTGTACTCTTAGAACACGCTTGGAACAAGCGATGGTGAAATAATTTGCGTATGCCTGGCGGCTGCTGTGTATGTTCGTCGATTGTGCTCGCGACTGGAGAGAGACGGAACGATGGACGATGGGTAAAAGTGACGATGATAAACACGCTCGAAGAATGTGTCAGTACTCGCGCAGTGTTTTCCGTGATCCCAGAGCCTTTTCAACGGGGTACATTACAGCTGGGGGAACACGGTTTTCACTGCTCAGCCCGCGAATATACGATCATCTTATACACACTTGGTCTCATCCATCCAAACTGTACCGTCGTTTTTAAAATCTCAAAAAATAAAAAAAAAAAAAAAAGAAAAAAAATGGAGGAGAAGAAAAGAGAAACGTGGCATCTTCTTGTTGGTGAAGAAAAAAAAAAAAAAAAAAAAAGAAAAAATGAAAGTACTTGGAGCAATACGTTCGATATATATCGTTGAAAGAGATGTGTCGCGAGGCCGATAGGAGAGAGAAAAAGACTGACTGTCGTAGCACAGAGAGCCAAGCCAGTTTCTCACCCCCACTGACCCAGCGACCGAGAAAAAGATCAAGGTGTTGTGCGTTGATGTCCGGGGCAACGGGGTATAACGTCGAAAGAAGTACTCCTTTTTCTTCTTCTTCTTCCTCTTCTTCTTGTCTATCCAACACTCTCCGAGAAGACGTTATCTTCCACCAACCGCCGTAACAAACGTTAGATCACACACTGGCCCAGCGAGAGCAGAGCCACGGTTTGATCACGTGACGTTAGGTTGCGTCACAGTTGCCTCTCTCACCACTTAACCGACGAACCAACCGAACGACGAGGCCGCCATCTTTACCCACTGATAGACCAAAGGGAACACGGACACGAGCACCGCTGACGTACGCGAACGTTTCCTTTCTTTTTCCTCTTTTTTCTCTCTCTCTCTCTTTTTTCTTTCCTTTGCTTCTTTATACGCACAAAAAGTGAGTTTCTGCTGACGAGTCGTCGAAGTTGATATCCACCAAATCGATCGAATCTTCTCTATCGTTCCATGTTTTGTCTCTTCTCTCGGCAACTCGCACAATTAACTGATTCAAGAAAGATAGATAGACAGCTAGAGAGAGAAAGAGAGAGAACTCGTTGGATCTTGCATGTGCCGCGCTGGCACGCGTGTCGAACCTATCGGTTTAACGTAAAACATGCTCGATACACGAAATATATCTGCGAAACGCCAAAGCGGGGAAAAACTTCAGTTCATTCTGATCACGCGCCACGTGAAGAAAGAAAGAAAAGAAAAGAAAAGAAAAGAAAAAAAAGAGAGAACGATTGAACGAAATATATAATTTGAGAAACGGTCGATTCGTGCGAACGCGAACGCACATTTCAATCCCGGTGAACTGACCTTCGCGAAACACTTTCGCGGAGAATTGGCAAAAAAGTGGTACGGAAAACGGTGCACACAGTGACGGTCCGAGTGGCTTCTCTCACGGTCGATCTCTCATTTGCAGATTCGATGCTCGGTTGCCCAGTTGCAGGTTCGGCCTTTTTCACGTTTTGCACGGAGAACGGTGTTCGCTGAGCACGACGACACAGCGTGAAATCGGACGACGCGCGGCACCACGACTTCTAACGACGGCGATGCCTCGGAAAAATCGCAGAGGTCCAAGAGCGGCGAGGTGTGCGTAGCTGGCCCAGACACGACCGCAATGACTTTGGATCTTCAAAACTGAACGGAAGAGCAAAGCGACGGAGGAACGTCGTCGTGGAGAACGTGGTCGAAGCGAACAACGGAGCAGTCTCTCCTCCTTGATTATATTCGGATTCGGAAAACTGCCGGAGAGAAAGAGCGAGAGCGAGAGAGAGAAAGAGAGAGAAAGAGAGAGAGACAGAGAGAGGAAGAGAAAAGACTCGAGCGTTTAAACGCGACCGACTCCGACGGCGAGCAGCGACGAACGAGGATGCGCTCGAGCGCGTAGCCCGTGCCGCACTCTCAGTTTATCCCCACTACTGGCTATGATCGACATCCGGTGGCAACTGTGGCGCGCATTCGCGAACATTTCTGTTCGCTGATTGGTGCACAGCCGTTGCTATTTGGCCTGTCATTGGCCGATTGCGCACCACGAATTCCCGCGGCGTTCACTGTCCACGGACACACACGCGTACACACACACGCACACACACGCGCGCGCGCAGATACACACGCACACACACGCACGGAGGAGGCCATTCCCGATCTAACGCGACCAATACTCGGCGAGGACACCGCGTACATACGCGAGCCACACGATACAGAAAGGCGCACATGCACGGCGCACGTGTGAACGCCATCATCGACGCGTATGTGCGTATGTTGGCGCGTGCATGTGTGTCGGAAGATTCCACATACGCCCGCGCTCTGCCGCTACAGTCGTATGACGATGGTCGAACAGGAACTGGCCGCAAGCCGCGCGGAAACGCGCTACTTATGCCGCCGATGGGAAGAAAACCGACGAATCAAGGCGGCCTTTACAGCCACCGCCTTTTGGACACTGTGCGTGCACGCTGGGCGCAGATACGTTTTCCCGAAACCCGTGCGAACACGAGGATGGACGTCAGCCAATCCCTTCTTGTCCCGACGCGCAAAATCGTGATAAAACGTCGTGGCGAAAACGTAACGGCGTCGTCGATGCGAATTCGTCGGTGCAGCGCCTCCGCACAGACCACTTTTTCCCTCCTCTGAGTACAAAAGCAATCGGGTTACCATTTCGTTAACGTTAATACTCACGCCGAGACCTTTGACCCATTTTCCTATCGATCGATCTTACACGTTTCGCATATAGGACACACACACACACACACACGCGCGCGCGCACACACTGCAGTATGTAACAGTCACCGATCGTTCGAGATTTCAACTTCTCTGTCGACTGAAATGGATGCCTTTTGCCTTCTCTCGAATAGAAGTGAAACCGTCGAGTTTCTACGAGATCTACCGTAATTATCGGTACACGTACGCGTACGATCGTTAACGTTACGTAACGCGCAACGTTCACACCGAAAGCGACGCGAATCACGTACGTCGAGTAATCACGTTCCTCCTTCGGAACGCAAGGAGGATCGAGGTACAATGACGATCGATCGGTCGTCGCACGAGCCGAAGGAAAGTCGAGATGTGATCACAGACGTACGGTGAGCACGACAAGGAAACGAGATATCGTCCGATCGATTCGCGGCGCGTAGAAAAGTAAGTCTGAGAGACGGATATGCTGGAAAGTCGAGCCGATCGTTACGATCGAAAGAACATTAAACGCGAAAGAACGATGCTACGCGAATAGCGGTTAGTTCGATTAACGACAGCTCGCGCGCACAGCGCGGGCGAGGAGGGGGATCGGGGAGGGGTGGCGGTGGTGGTGGGGGTGGGTCGGCAGAGAGAACATTGGAACCTCGGACTCGGTCGTCCTATTTCCACGCTCGGGAAGGTTCGTGCGGCTGGCCGATCGCGCACGAAGCAACGGGGATATAAGTAGGTCGTTTCAAGCGCACGTGTCGTCCTTGACTCACATAGCGTGGCGCGCAGGCGCTCACCGTTGCCGCATTGCTGGTCGCTAGGGCTTTTTCTTTGTTCCGTCGGGCGCGCGCGGCGTGTGTACGCGCGCGCGTGTGTGTGTGTGTGTGTCGCTGCACACGTATACACACACGCGCGCGCGCGCGCGCCTTCTCTCACGAACAAACGCGGTGTGTGCCTGTATGACTGTATTACTCGCACGCACCTCTCTATGCACTCTGCGAAATGAGCTAGCGGCCTAACCTTATCTGTACATACGTGTACGCATTTATCGCGTCCAATGTTCTTTACGACTCCGTTATACGTGTTTGCCTCGAGCATCGTTGTTTCTGAAATCATTTTACGTGCGAGCTCGTTCGGAGAAACGAGACGTATTATGTACTCTCTTCTTCGTTATTTTCCAGCGTGTGAGAATTTATTTCGTTTCCTCTTGCGTAACACGAGGCGGCGCGTGTCCCTCGGTGTATTGGAAACGAAGAGCTTATCTCGGCGAGGAAATTTTATACGCTCACGTACGTGTAATACCGATAATGTTGCGTTTCGATCGAGCACGTGAAAGATTTTTGGACCGTGGATACCAGAGCGGACAGCACGCGTGCAGCGTGAGCAGGTCGAGACAATGGGTAAGGTGGCGCGTTGTGCAACTCTCAAGGAGAACGAGCGATACACGCGTTGCTGCGTGTCCGTGAACGGACGCATTTGCGCACGCCCGATGATAATCGACAGAAAGAGAAAGGTCATCGAGGAGGGGGTGAGAGGGGAACGGGAGTTTCGCTTCCTCTTCCTCGTTGCGATTACGAGTTAGGTAAACGGGTATCCGAAATTGCGGAGAGTGACGCAACGCGCAGCTGTACGTATAAATTCACGTGGCTGTGTACGTGCGTGTCTATACGTATATACGCCTGCGAATACGTGCGCGTATAAATTCACGTGGCTGTGTACGTGCGCAGATAAAAGTATTGGATATGCCGGCGGAAGCACGCCACCGCACCAGCAACCGAGCCGTGTTTCTCATGCGACCGAGTAAGAATTCGCGCGGCAGTTTCGCCTGTCGTTCGTTCGAGAAAAAAACTGTTCGTGTTACAGGCGATTTTACTTTAAAAAAAAAAAAAAAAAGAAAAAAAAAAAAGGTAAATTGCTCCCTAACGATATATGCATTCGCGTGCCACCGGCCTCTCTCTCTCTCTTGGCATGAAGTTTCAATGAGACTCGATTCATAACCTGCGTGTAATTAACGCACATCGATCGATCGACGGCCATATTTTTTCCTTTCTCCTTCTTTTCCCCCTGCACGAGATTGCAGATAAGAGATCGCGGGACGAATTCTAGGTAAATATCGGGCGAGCAGACTCTGCGGACACTCGGTGTATATAGACGCTGTACACAGCCAAGGACAGCGATGCTTCACGACGAGAGGAGACCTGTACACGAGAAGTCGGTAGTCTGCGTTGGCTTTGGCATCGTGGGTATTGATCGCAACCGGGGGAACTCAAAGGGGAGGCCACCACGTTAGGCTATTCGAACCCCAATTGGATCGACCTACCTCGTGGCAGGGAAACAGAACGGGGGCGGGGGAGAAGGAATCATCGCGGCCTCTGTCAACCGAACATTATATTTTAATTTCGTCTGCAATGCCGCGAATACTATCGCGAGTGCTCCTGTTCGCTGCTGTACTATTCGACTCGCGAATTAATATAAAGACCCCTTTTGTCGCGTTCTTTCGTATTCCTTCGCGGCAACAAACGGGCCGTCACTTCGGTGCTTACGAAGTTTCGTTTTTATCCCAACAGAGGGAATCCCAAGTGAGCCGAAATGTTTTCAAGAAATCGTCTCGTTATATGTACGGAAACATGTACATATGTATGGAGCGGGAGAGATGCGAGATATCTCCGCTCGACGAGAAACGTTGGACACGCGGTTACGTAACGACGAAATACTTTAATAACGATTATATTCACCTCGTCCGAGGCAACCGTGACGAGGTGAACGCGAGGAAAACGAAAATTAGAGATTATCCAACGTTTGACGAATAGGCGCGTCTGTATATGCTGTGTACGAGTACACGGAAGATTTTACGAGCGTTGCGGGCAAATATTCGGTTGCGCGTAGATATTTCAAAGTTTGCGCTTGCATTAGCTATTTGAATTTTTGACGCTCAGGGATTAATGCTGGATTTGACATTGCGAGATCTGTCTTCGTCGTGTTAAAATCGTGTTCAGTTTGTCATGAAAAAAAAAAAAATACTTTTATCGATATTTAAGTTTTTGTCGCATTTCTTAGTGTTGGAAAAATTTCAATCACGAAGAACTTTTCAACGAGTCATGCTCGGACGCTTCAGTGATTTTGAAATACAATTGCGGCGATGTGAGAGTTGCAAAGTTTCTTCGCAACCAGATACCTAAACCTAACCTTAAACCTGTTGTGTACCGCTACACGTAGGCGATTGCTATACAGTTTATCACACCAAAAAAAAAAAAAAGAAAAACTACTAAAATATATTACATGTATAAAATATAACACTCCCTCTGTCCGAAAATATGGTATATACATTTGAAAGATAATCTTCGATTATCTAGAGTTTCGAAAGCAACTGGCAATACTCATATTGGTGTTGTTTACATTGATAGCTAAATAACCTAACATATTTGACGGGCGTTGCTTTCGAGTTAAGTTGGAATTTGAAGACCAAAAATTAGGTTTTGTTTTTTTTAAGAAGAATAAGATAGTCACCGCTGTAATTTCAAAGTGGAAAATTTTCACCCAAATAACGCGAATTTACAAAGAAGAGACGCCAAAATCGAAGCAATTTACTAATGAACGACGTCATGGTATCTCGCAACACCTCATATAAATAAGGTAAAACTTCGTCGTGAGGGTCGATTAGCTGAAAAGTATATATATATATATGTTCAGAAGAAGCGTTCAACAAGGCTAAATCTCGCTTGAACTAAATTTGGATTACGCTAAAATCATTTGTATTTAGTTATATTGTGATAATACAATGAATTAAATATTTCTTTTATTTATATTCAATTTCAGTTTTATTTTATTTTTCTCGCAAATGTATACCAATATTTTCGAGACCAAAAAAAAAAACAAAAATGTATACCATGTTTTCGGACAGTTATGGGAGTATATGAGAGATGTGCAAAGCTTTCTTTAAATTCATTCTATGCACAAATAAATTATATCGAAGTTTCTGTAGATCGAATTACGAAATAATAGCCGGAGAAACGTGAGACGTAGTTTCTGGGTAAAATTGCCGGTGTCAACAATGTGTTAATAATTTCTGCAAGAGAGAAAGAGAGAGAGAGAGAGAGAGAGAGAGAGAGAGAAAAGGACAGATGGCGAGAGTGATGGCTGTGTTATCGGCGGGATTGTACCAACACAAGTAAGCACAAGTGAGCGTGGTAGTTGCGAGCCGGGAAGCGACACGTTCCGCTGATTTATCAGCGGAACGCCGCGCTTTGCGTTCGAGGAAGCCGGAGTAAATCGACGAATGCACCTTGGGATTCTTGTTATTTGCTTCGTTCCTTTGTTACACAACCGGCTCTCTCGCCAACTCGACCAACTATCGACCCCACCAACTGTGTGTGTTCTCTCGCTCTGCTCCCCTTTTCTTCCGTCTTCCAGTGCTCTGTATATATATATATCTCTCTCTCTTTCCTTCTTCCTCTCGCGCTTCGCTGTACAGCTTCTTTTTCCTGTGCTCCCCTCGGTCTCTTTTATTCCAACCCCATCTCTTCGCTCCTTCCTTTCTTTTTTTGACAACCTCCTCCTCCTCCGTTCATTCTGTCTCTTCTCCTTTCTCTCTCTCTTTGCGAGCCTATTCCCCAGTGTCATCTATGCTACTCGCTGTCAGCGGTTGAGCGTTATTGAAAGAAGCTCGCGACGCGAACAATTATCGTAATAAAAGCTGGGCATTTTACGCTGGCCATGTATATACATGCCTGCCGTGGATGTGCCATTAAACGATGCTCGATGATGGGAGAATTTCGTATATTTCGTACGTAACCTCGTTTTAGTTATTCGCGAAAACGTTATTGTTCGTTCGTTCTCATAGGTCGTGCATTTTTTCTTTTTTTTTCTTTCTTCCGAAGTGAAAACTTCTTTAGGCGCGTTGAACGATTTTTGACAGGGGAAAATCTTATGGGTTCGCGTCACCGACATGCAATGACGTAATGCGCTTGGCCAGCAGTGAAAGCACACACACATATATATATATATATATACGATTAATTGAATTTTTGAATGAAGCATCGAGGTTTGACTATGTCCAATGATCGAAAACTCAGTACTACAGAATATAAAACTATATATATATATATATATATATATATATATACCATTAATTGAATTTTTGAATGAAGCATTAGGTTTGACTACGTCCAATGATCGAAAACTCAGTACTACAAAATATAAATATATATATATATATATATATATATATATATATATATATACCATTAATTGAATTTTTGAATGAAGCATTAGGTTTGACTACATCCAATGATCGAAAACTCAGTACTACAAAATATAAAACGATATATATATATATATATATATATATATATATATATATATATATACGATTAATTGAATTTTTGAATGAAGCATCGAGGTTTGACTATGTCCACCGATCGAAAACTCAGTACTGCAAAATATAAAACGACGATCGATGCGGTTTTTACACGATATTTACATAAATTCCAATCAAACATTTTTGTTTCTTACTTCGGTTTACCGTAAGCCTGTTGTATCCTTTTTAGACTATAACGAAACGAGTATTGTTGAAATTAACGATGATAACGATGCAAACAATGATGAAAATAATGTTGAAAATTAAGTTCATTGAAATTTATGTAAATACAAATACTATGTATAAATAATACAAGTGTATATTAATTATTATTTCAATTAAGTTGTATTTATATTTTGTACTCGGCTTGCGCTGCCCATCATATGTTTTGACTGATGAATAAACCGTATGAAAATGTATATAATTGCTGCTCGGAGTGTCGATAGACGTGAAAACCAGGCTAATGTTAATAATTTTAATTTACAAATTATGAAATTTTAATTTTTGATGCTACGATTAATTTGAAAATCCCCCCCCCAAAAAAAACACCGTTATTTCATAGTTTTAAGTTTTCACTTCTGTCGACAGTCCCCATGACTGTTCTCTTTTTTTTTTTTTTTTTTAAAATCTCGACGAGTGATCAAATGCCCTCGACGAAATGTTCTTTGTATCATTTACCTGCAATTTATTTACGAAGCATCGTCGCTTCGAATAAAACGATGCGACATCGAAATAATCATTCAAATGGTATTTTGCTAATGATATCATTCCAACATATGCGATGTCGTTTAAATTTAAAAGTAGAATACGCGAGAATATTAACCTCTTAACATACGAATTAAATGAAATTTCGACATAACCAAAAAATGATATATATTTTTCATTTTTTAAATATTAAAATAAAATAAATAAATTAATTTAAAGTAAGTTAATTTGTGTAAACTTGACAAAGATAACTTTTATACTTGTACTGAGAAATGCCATGAACGCGATAAGAACGTGTAAAGAAAATTATTAAAAAATGATGAAAGAACAAATTAATAATTCATAGTCCTTAGGAAACGTATGACGTCATTATATGTTAAGGAGTTAATGGCTTCAATCTCTGGGGAGATAATATCGTTCGCCATTTGTTAAACAATTTTTGGAAGAAGCAATAAGTAGTCTAGCTTATGCGAATTATATGAATTATGATGTGACATCGAAATAATCATTCAAATGGTATTTTGCTAATGATATCATTCCAACATATGCGATATCGTTTCGATATAAAGTAGAATATGCGAGAATATCAATGACACATGGCTTCGATCTCTGGCGAAATAATATCCTTCGCCATTTTTTTTTTTAACTTTTTTGCAAGAAGCAATAAGTACTCCAGCTTATGCGAATTATATGAATTATCGAGTGACTTACGAAGCACTGTCCCTAGAAATTTTTCCCCTTCTGAGATTCTTACGTTATTGTTATAGTTTTCACTCTAGGCGCCCGCTCAGATATTATATACTATTATACGTTGGATCATGCAACGTTAAATGCATACGTTCGTTGTAATTATCAAGCAAATTACAAAAAGAGAAAGTCCGAGCTGTTGGTTAGATTTAAGTACGAGATGTCCTCTCAGAATAGACAGTCGAGTCGAGCAAAAGTGTTAACTCGTTTGATCAAGATGATGCTGCAAATGATTTTTCTTCCAACGTCTGCCGATCGAAGAAGAAAAGTCGAAAATCCCGAAATCTTTTTTTTTTTTTCAAATTACACCTTCACGGCGTGAAACACAAAGTGAAATAAGTCGTCGATCCATCCTCTTGTCGTGCGTGTCGAGAGCAGAAATGGCCAAGATTCGTCCGATTACGTTAAATTATTTGAATATACTCGGTTATCTCGGTTGGCGCGTATTTGTTATGTAGTTGGACAGTGACGATGAAACACAATTTTTGTGTCTCGTTGCGCCATTACGATGATAAGTGGAAGATTCCGAACTTAAGCATGGGGATTCGTTTATCTCCGTCTGTGTATACTAGCGTCGAAACAGCGTGATTTATAATTGGCGCGTAACAGCGGCGAGATTTATCAGTATACCTATATCGATTTATCCAATCGGATGGAATTCCAATTTCCATCGATGCCGACAAAAAGAACTCGAGAATGTTTCAAAAAGTATCATACTGAAATAAATTAATACATATATATATATATATTTATTAATTCTTTTTTATATATCAAATATTTAAATAGCTTACATCGGAGCATAATATTGATGAAATTAAAGATTTTCAAATATTGACTAATTAATTTTTATACCGAAAAAAATAATATTTAAAATGAAACTATAAAATTTAGAAATAAAAATTTTTTTTTAATCTATTTTTTATTTCAATTAAATTGGAATATTAATATTCAATATTTTTATTAACAATAAAATGCCTCTTTTTGGGTTTAATTTATTAATATTATACTTAAAATAAATATATATATAAAATAAATAAATATATATATATATAAATATAAATATATATATGTATATACAATATTTTGTTTGTTTACTAAAGAAGTTTTTTTTAGAAAATTTATTACTAAATAGTAATACGTTATATTTTTTCATTACTAAATAGTAATACGTTATATTTTTCATTTTTCTCTTTATTACCACGCTATGTCATCTAGTCAGTTTTTCAGTGTTTTTTCAATCATTTCTACACTTTACGCGTTGCCCAAGTGCAACGTTTATTGTTAATAAAAATATTGAATATTAATATTCTAATTTAATTGAAATAAAAAATTAAAGCTTCCAATTTTATACAATAGATTAAAAAGAAATTTTTATTTCTAAATTTTATAGTTTCATTTTAAATATTATTTTTTTCGGTATAAAAATTTTGTCTACAAGATATACATAATGACTGCCGCGCGAATAGGTTAACGTTGAAACAATCGTACGAAAATATTCCAATTTATATTACAATTTAAATGACAATTGAAATAAATAGATTTATTTGCAATCATGCTCCTAACCAAACGGAAATTAATGTGACAAGAATATCTATATTTTCCAAGCACCTGTAAAAAAAAACAACGAAAGTCTGAAATGGGTCATACCGATTGGGTTCGATCGCTACAGTGTTAAAAATGATAAAATTGCACGATGATTTGTACAAAATTTTTATAACGATAGTTCTAGCAAACGATACGCGTTCTTTACAAACAACTTACAGTGATTTCAAATATTCCGCCGAATCGAGGCGTGATCATGCTAAACTTACAACTAGAAAACGAAGTGGCAGAACGAAGAAATGTTAATGTTGATACTTTAAGAGAACCACGTGCTCGCGATTTTCTTGTTCAAAGAAAAGTTTTCATTAGTATCACGTCAACCTAATCATCATCGAGCGAAATTAACGCCGCTGTTGCCTAAAGTGGGACAACGCAGCAATCAGTATAGTCTGCAATGTAGCGTGAGAAGAAGTGGAAACAATGCTAATTGTACAAGATTGAAATTTCATTTCCTCTATTTTCATTAGATTCGATATCTATTTACATTCTAATATATGTATATATATATATATATATATATTCTTACCAGTTATTGGTCTTTCCGATATCATTCATGTTAAGCGAAAAATATCAATTCGAAAAGATATGTATTTAGGTGGACCTTACTTAAATAGATCACCCTGTATAGTGTAATATCTGTGATTTATTAATAGATATGGTTTCATCTATTACTGTAACTACCGTAATTATTATTTATCTATTTCACTTGCTCTCACATTTATCTGTTTTTGTCTCACTTATGTTAGTTTCTAACACTGTAATTATTATACCTACATATATATATATATATATATATAGAGAGAGAGATAGCCTATATATATATATTAATACATACATACATACATATATATATAAAATTAATACATATTAATATATATTAATACATATATATATATAATTAATACATATACATATATATATTAATATATATATACCTATATATATACCTATACCTATATATAGGCGTGTATATATACATATACATATATATACACCTATACCTATATATATATATATATATATACATATATATATAGCCTATATATATTAATACATACATACATATATATATATATATAAAATTAATACATATTAATATATATTAATACATATATATATAATTAATACATATACATATATATATATACCTATATATATACCTATACCTATATATATAGGCGTGTATATATATACATATACATATATATATATATATACACCTATACTATATATATAATATATATATAATAAATATATATAGATATATAATAATTATATATATATAATATATATATAATAAATATATATAGATATATAATAATTAAATATATATATATATAAAATAATACTCCCCACGTCTTATTCATCTGTGTATTATAATAATGTCCTTGATTTTCATCACGACGCTTGCTCTTGTTACTTTATCTTTTCTCTTTCTCTCGTATATTCCCTTTTGATATACCCCTCCCTCTTCGTCTTGAGTTTCTTCATCCTCACGGGGGGGGGCTTCTTCGTCAAGTTATCATCCGTCGAATTTTCTCCCCCCTCCCGTGCCGTTTTGCTTTTCGTTTTTCTGCCCCTCGCGGTGATCAGTCTCTTTTCTCTTTCTCACTCTGTCTCTCTCTCTCTCTCTCTTCTCTTTTTGGACTACTGCAGGGGCGTGTAGTGGGGGGCCACGTGCTCCCGGTTGTACCTAGTCACGCGAGGATAGCACACGTGGTGGATAAGTACTTACGTACGTGTGGGTACGTCCATTCGGTATGCATAGGCGTGGAAAACATGTTTTCGCAGCAAGTTCCGGATGCGCAGCCGCGTTCCACGGTTTCTCATGAGGTGACTTTCACGCGCAGGTTGAGGCAGTCCGGGGAAACCCTCTCGAACCCTCTCGTTTGAATGTCGCATTGCGAAAAAAAAAGAAAAGGAACGAGGGAGAGAGAGAAGATCATGCTAATGCTACGTGCTGCTTATGTTGCATATCTATCTCTTCAGCGTTTTCTCGAGAGTTCGAAGTTAGAGTTTAGACACTTTTTCTTTTTCTGTGGAGAAATCTGGCTGGGATTTTTACTTTCAGAAAAGCTCCGATCCTTCGATTTTAAATCCTTGGATCTCTCACCCGGGGATAGATAGATCTTCCCGCGAATGGACGGATCGTTCCACGCTCTCGTGAAACATGTCACCTTTTATCTTATCGCGCGAAACATGTATACGAGTGTAAAAGCAAATGCTGTGGTTTTCTTTTTTTTTTTTTCTTCTTCTTTTTTCTTCTATTCGTGCGTGCGATCGGTTTACACGTGCGTCAGCTACGAAGAAGAGAACCATCATCCGACGACATCATGCGACGAGAAACGGGTACTCTTCTTGCGGGATTTTAGAAATGATCCCGAGAAGAAGAATCGATTAATTTCACATAGGATGAAATCGCCTTTGCAACACATTCTCGTTGTTTTCGAAGATACGGAAAGAAATTTGTCAATATAAAATTGTTCGTTCGTAGGTCGAGGGGTTCAAGGTCATTTCGAGCTCATGTCCAATTAATCGATGCGGCTCCGTTTATTTGGAGACGAATTTTAGTGAAAATCATTGGTTTAGGAACTTCAATTTCATTCTTGAGCCAAGTGTATCGTAAAAGTATTCTTGCGCCCATACTTCGTCCTTGTCTCTCATGCGTGGATCTTGCAAAAGAAGAGAAACAAAAAAAAAAAAACAAGTTGAAGCGGAAATATCTCCTAAACGATTAATTTTTCGACACAAGTGGATCAGTACAGAGGGGCTCTTTTTTTTTTTTACAGAGGATAAAAGTCTGCATCGATTGGCGTGCTATAAAAAGAAATATTGGGTTCCTAATTTAAGAAGAACAACGGTGACCTTGAAATCTACGAAACTTCGCCAGGAGGAGCAGACATTTCCCTTTTTGGGAAAATGTTATTATACCAGGCGATTTTCGAATTTGACGAGGCTTTTCTCCTTAACTTCGGAAACAACAAGAGACATCGGTTCACTCACATAAATGTACATAATATGCATAATATATACATAAATATACGTAACATACATAATATATACATAAATGTACATAATACAATTGGTAGCAGCTACGAAAGGAAGAAAAAGGAAAATTAAGAGAAAGATCTAACGATAGAGTTCGAAAGAGTAAAATTACCGTCACATTATATATTTCTGCACTAGACAATTTTCCTTATATCAATTTTCGTTAACAAATGTATTTTCATATCTCCGAAGACAACAGAGATACGAAGACTCGCTCACTTATGTAAGTATGTAACGCAATTGAGAAGAGTGAAATGTGTAAAAACAGAAAAGCAATGAGAAAAGAGCAGCAACGATAGAATTCGGAAAAATAGAATTATGTACACTCTGCACCACGCAATTTTCGTTAACAAAAGCTGTGCCTAGAAAAACGACATATAGAAATATATTGGCTCATCCATGTAAATACGTACAATGTAGTTGATATAAGGAAAATATATATCAGAAACATTGGCTCATTCACGTAAGTACGTGTAATGTAATTGACAAGAGGAAAAATTAAAAAAAGGAAAAAGGAGAAAAAGTTAACGCAGATGGAATCGTATAGAGTATACACGTATACGTATTTATACTCGATTGTTAATCGAGTGGTTGGTCGTGGATAGCAGCGGGTTGGCCAGCTGCACTTGACTCTCCTATGCAAGATAAATAGGTGCGGCTGGTTCCTATTAATAGCGGATGGTTTACGCGGCGATTGCAGTGTACCAGCTCGGTCCGCGTTGCATCGTTTCGCCTTGTAAATTACACGTAGTTACGTAACGACCGAGTTGATCGAGTCGATCGAGGCGGAAACTCCCTTTCTGAACCGTGATCCCCATCTAGGAAAAATAATGCGTCCAAATATCGGGGTTTAAATATAGGGACCTAAATATCGGGGTTCAAGTATCGGGATCCAAATATCGGGGGCCAACGTATATCGGGCTCCAAGTATCGGGATCCAAATATTGGGGTCCAATTATCGGGACCTAAATATCGGGGTCCAAGTATCGGGATTCAAATATCGGGGTTCAAGTGTCGAGGTTAAAGTATCAGGATCTAAATACCGGGGGGGTCCAAATATGGGGATTCAAATATCGGAGGCCAAATATCGGGGGCCGCGGTATATCGGGGTCCAAGTATCGGGATCCAAATATCGGGGTCCAAGTATGGGGATCCAAATATCGGGGGCCCCCGTATACCGGGATCCAAATATCGGGGGCCCCCGTATACCGGGATCCAAATACTGGGGTCCAAATATTGGGGTCCAAATATCGGAGTCCAAGTATCGGGGCCCTCATATATTGGGGTCCAATTATCGGGACCTAAGTATCGGGATTCAAGTATCAGGATCCAAATACCGAGGTCCAAGTATGGGGATTCAAATATCGGAGGCCAAATATCGGGGTTCAAGTGTTGGGATCCAAATACCGGGGTCCAAGTACCGGGATGCAAATATCGGGGTTCAAGTGTCGCGGTCCAAGTGTCGGGGTCTAAGTATCGAGATTCAAATATCGGAGGCCAAGTATCAGGATCCAAATACCGAGGTCCAAGTATGAGGATTCAAATATCGGAGGCCAAATACCGGGATCCAAATACCGGGGTCCAAGTACCGGGATCCAAATACTGGGGTCCAAGTACCGGGATCCAAATATCGGGTCCAGTACGGGATCAAATATGGGATCCAGTATCGATAAAGAGTATAGGATCATGGATAATAGGGAGGGGATCAAATATCGGGTCAAGTGTCGGGGTCTAAGTATCGAGATTCAAGTATCAGGATCCAAATACCGAGGTCCAAGTATGAGGATTCAAATATCGGAGGCCAAATATCGAGGTTCAAGTATCAGGATCCAAATATCGGGGTCCAAGTATCGGGATCCAAATATCGGGGAGCTCCGTATATCGGGATCCAAATATTGGGATTCAAGTATGGGGGTTCAAGTATCGGGATCCAAATATCTGGATCCAAATATCGGGCTCCAAGTATCGCAGTCGAAATATTGCGATTTCGGGACGAAATCCCGAGAAATTCAGATCCCTGAGCACCTGTTTTTTCCCGAGTCGAACGTCCCGGTTTCAGATTCAAATAACGATAGAACCGGCGTGGGAAAGTTGCCTGAGAAAACGTACGTACGAACGAACGGAGGAAGAAACAAGTACGTGACAAAGAGAAAAGAAGAAACAAAGGTTGCCTGATAAATCTTTGATCGATACGCGCGTACGTAGATACGTAGTACGTGTTGTACTAGTTAAGCTAGAGCTAGGCGAAAGATAGTGGGGTGGGCGATGCGTTGGCGGAGAGGCCGGGGATCAAACGAAATCCGGTATAGCCATAGGCGGGCAACGACCTTTAGGCACGTGTCCCGTCCCCACGTGCTGCATTCGACAAACTGTCGAACCGACCGCCTCTTTGACTCGTTTCATCTCGAAGGCTCGCTTCTTCTTCTTCTTCTTCTTCTTTTTTCTTTTTCGTTTTCTCCCTTTCACCTATTGCCTCGGTGAGAAAATTTCCGGGGGATCTCGGTCCGATCGCGAAACAGGCGCCCCCGAGACTAGTTAGCCGTAAGTTAGTCTTATTCTCAGTTGGTCCTACAATTTGTTCTTATGTCAGTCGATATATCGTCAACGAAGCAGATATTGAAAAATTCTGTACAACACTCTAACGAAGGCTTTTTTTTTAACATTAACATTGGAAATGTAGCAGAATTTTTACAGTTTTCATTGTAATAGCTTGCACGTGAAATAGTAACCTAGAAACTTCACTTTCTTGCAAACCTGTTTGGCGTCACAAGAGGGGACGTTTTAAAATCAACGTGCTTGGTATCTTTTCTGATGACAAATACAGTATTCTACTATTTTACTGTTTTACTTTACTTCTCCCGGGGGGAGGGGGGGGAGGGGAAGAAATTTTGTAAGGAAAATTATTGTTAATTTTGTAAAGGAAATTATCTTTAATTTTTACCTAATCTCTATCTAATTTTGATAATTTTCATCTCTAATTTTTTATCTAATCCTTAATTTTGTAAGGAAAATATTATTAAATATACACGTGGAAAATATTAAAAAAATATACATTTCAATTTCTTTAGTATACAAATCTTCAGAAGCTCTTCGTAATAGTATAATGTAATATAAAGTTGTTTTGAATTTCTGCCCTTATTATACACTACTTTTGCAAAAAAGTGCCGGCTAAGATCATGCGAAATATCACTGGCTTATGTAGTATTGACATCCTCACGTGCGATCGATATTCTTTCGCTGGTATTTTTTCAAAAGATCGCAAATATTACGATACATCTTACAAAGGAACATATCGAAGCGTCAATTTTCGATTTTTGATGAAACTTGGCATGAATGTAGTTTTCAAAGAGAAAAATATTGTCACCTGTATTATCTCTTTCATCGTCGACGTTGAAAACTCTGATCTCAAACGATCCTTGCGGGTGATATATTTCTCAAATATCCTGGAAATGACCGAAGATATACAGTTTTCGTGTAAATTGATGAAATTAGTATTTTTTTCAACGACGGAATTCAACGGCGTGTGTACCATTTTGCGAAGAACACTTTCTGCTTGAACGATATATTAAAAAAAAAACCATACTTTTTATACGTTTTTCCCTAATTCTTAGTAGTTTATTTATTTTAGTTTTATTAAATAAGTAATATTAACATTACTAGTAATATTATTATTAATATTGTAATTAACGTTAGTTTTATTAAATAAATACTATTAATAAATAATATTATTTATCAATAAATGTTAATAAATTTAATAAATTTCCTTGAATGTTATATATTCAAACACGAATTACGGAATAAAATGGAATCTTGATTTTTGCATTAGAAAAAGACTCACTCAAATGAAATATATATAGTCGACTCTGAACATCCCCTTATTATTATCTTTCACCCTCTTTCTTCTTCTTTTCGTTTAGCTTTTAGCCCCACGAAGATAGACACGTTCGCTGATCAACGCAGTTTGAAGCATTTTCGAAGAGTTTGGCAGATACGTGAAAATTATATAATTTTCAGCCTTCCGAGAGGCTTGAAATTTATTCACCATTGCAATGGACTCCATTGAAGCCGGAAAATACATTACACAGAAACAACGTTGTTCGTGTGAAAGATATATAAAAAACAACGGAAAACGTCGAAGAAACATCAATCGGCGCGTTGACATACGAATTAAATGAAATATTCGACGTGAAATGAATGCTTGTTTTTGGCGTAAACTTGATCAGTTAGAAGATAATTTTTATACTCTTACTTACACTGCAAAATTAACTCATAATTAATATTAAATGTATTAAAATCAGTATTTTGAAAAATTAATAATATTAAAACTAAATAAATACTATTGATAAATAATATTGTTACTATCAGTAAAATTAATGCTAATTATAATATTAATAGTAATATTACTAATAATATTAATATTACTTATTAATAGCGTTTATTTAGTAGTATAATTAATATTAAATGTATTGAAATCAGTATTATGAAAAATTAATAATATTAAAACTAAATAAATACTATTGATAAATAATATTGTTACTATCAATAAAATTAATGTTAATTATAATATTAATAGTAATATTACTAATAATATTAATATTACTTATTAATAGCGTTTATTTAGTAGTATAATTAATATTAAATGTATTGAAATCAGTATTATGAAAAATTAATAATATTAAAACTAAATAAATACTATTGATAAATAATATTGTTACTATCAATAAAATTAATGTTAATTATAATATTAATAGTAATATTACTAATAATATTAATATTACTTATTAATAGCGTTTATTTAGTAGTATAATTAATATTAAATGTATTGAAATCAGTATTATGAAAAATTAATAATATTAAAACTAAATAAATACTATTGATAAATAATATTATTTATTATAATATCAATAAAATTAATGTTAATTATAATATTAATAGTAATATTACTAATAATATTAATATTACTTATTAATAGCGTTTATTTAGTAGTATAATTAATATTAAATGTATTGAAATCAGTATTATGAAAAATTAATAATATTAAAACTAAATAAATACTATTGATAAATAATATTATTTATTAATAATATTTATTTAATAAAACTAATGTTAATTATAATATTAATAATAATATTACTAATAATATTAATATTACTTAGTATAATATTTAATAATAATATTATTAAATATCATACTATAATAATGTTAATAAATAATATTTAATAAAACTAAAATAAATACTACTAAAATAAATACTACTAAAAATTAGGGATACGATGGAAGAACAAATTACGTGATAATTCAATATATTCCTTGGGAAACGCAAGACGTCTCACAGATGTCAGAAAAGTAGGGTTAAAGATAGTAGAGGAAAAAATTCTTTCACGATACAGGATGAAGGTGATCCATGCATTTATAATCAAATATGCAGTCGTGAGGTGTTTAGGTTAGATAAACACGAAGCTCGTTTATGGCGGCTCGACTCTCAACGTTCGACTCTCTCTCTCTCTCTCTCTCTCTCTCTCTCTCTCTCTTTCCACAAAAATTAGAGAATATTTCAGAATGAACGTGAAGCGATGAATTTGATTTTCTTTTTTTTTTTTTTTATCAAAAAAACAAAAGTCGAACAACTTTCTTCGACTTGTCGTTTGCTTTTCCGACGTTCTTGTTCAATCAAATGCTTTTTTTTTTTGTTGCCTCATACTCGTTGAAGCGATATTTCGAAATATCCCCCGATTTTTGCGAGTAGTATATGTCTGAGAAGTTAAGCGCTAATTCATCAGGCAATCAGTTTTCACAGTTTTCTTCACTTTTCCCTTAGTTCTTTTTCTTTCTTTTCCTTTCGTTCAACGAAACACGCATCGAAGATACACGAAATCGATATAAAATCACGTTTAACACATATCCGTCGGCATGACGAAAATTCGTCATTTCACAGACAATCACCGGCAGCCAAGTGACGAAAATTCGTCATTTGTATATTGCGGTAAATAATTGATCGTTGTTTCATTAAATCCGAGTAAATTGAAACGTAATTTTTACCAAACAGAGATAATCCTACGAAAAAAAAACTGATTTCAGCTTCAGTCGCGTCGTACAAGGGTGCAAACGCAAAAAGAAACAGAAATTAATTTAAAAACGTATTAGTCGGTACTGCGTGCAGAAGAGGTTTATTCAAAGTTTAAGAACTTGGGCGTTCGGATATTTAAGAAATTTCACGGATATTACTGTTAATTTTCTTAACCTATTTTTATCGAAATAAGAAAATATTTTTATCAAATAATAAAGTAAATCTGAAATGGAGAACGAAAAAAGAAATATGCGCAGACAATTTATCCGATCGTGAGTCTAGCGACAACATTGAAGATCTTTTAAAATCTAATTCTGACAGTGATGATAGTGACAAGAAAACGCCCACGTCTAAATCCTTTACAATATAGTGAACTCTGAAGATGATAGTGATTCTGAAGATGACTCGTGGTCTGATACTGATATAGAACCCGTTTTGGAACCCTTTTGAACGAGTGCCTGAGTGTAAAAATTATGCCAAATTCACCCGTACAAGCGAAGGACTATTGATTATTGATAAAATTAAAGTATTTCGAAAATAACTTACTTTGTCTAATAAAATAGTGAGTATGTTTTCAGTAATTCGTTTCAACATTTTTGTGGATTTAATTTTTATTAAACTTCAGAAAGACAAGAATCAAAAATAAAGATGTGTATATAAATACAAATTCATTTTATTTCATTTCCCGAAATAATGTAGTAATGAGTATAATAAAATAAATAAATATATATATATATATATATATATATATACATATGGAAAATTTTGCGAAATAACAGATGTGTTATAGATTCTTAACTAAAAGTGACTTAAGTTTAAATATATATTTATGTAGTAGTATAAAAAAAAATAAACTTCTTGGAAATGTCACTTTGTATTTCATGTTCTAATCTTTTACTTTACTAACCAATATTTGCGTTTACTTATTAAGACCATTTATAATAAATTAAAAATGTTTTAATAAATACACACTTTTTTTCTGTAGTGGGGAATTAATTAATAAAAGAGTACAAAAATTATTTCATTTTAATTTTAATCATGTATATAAATATAAATGTATTTTAAATAATAAGAATAATAATAATTTTTAATTTCATTAAAAAAATATATGACTTTTTAAAAGTTAGATTGTTTTTTACATAGAGCATATCGTTTCTACAGAAATAGCGTCAAAAAATGCCGGCCAAATTTGGTCAATGGCGGTGCAAATAATGCCCGGACGGATATGCGTTAAAAATCTGTACCTTATGTGTTTTAATTAACGTAAACGGCGTAGGTGTAAGTTGAACTAGTTTTTTAAGTTTCGCTTATCGTTATCTTCCGTTTGCTCACGGATCACGCGGGGGCGTTGCGCGATGCAAGATAATGGTTTCTCCAGCCGCGATGGAGGACATAAACAATTTTAGCGTTGCACAATTGCTGATTACCACTCTGGGCAGGGGAACACGCACGCTCTTCTATTTTCAGAAGCCGTCAGTGGTTTCTACGAATGGCCTGGTAAAATAAATAAACAAAGATGACGAGAAATCCTTGAAACGAAACCGCGTGCCATTTAAAATTCAAAATTCGCGGAAAGAGCGAGAGAAAAACGAATGGAAATCTCGCAAGAAAATTAAATCCGATTGATCTTTCGAAAGGATCATTCTGCTGGAAACACTGATGCTGTTTCTATTCACTTCTCGTCGCGCAACGAGTGGATGCTGTCGATCTCTTCTCAACCGATCGAAGGAAAAAAAAAAAAACGACACGACGCGCAGAGGAGAAAAAGACTCGCGTTGGAAAAGAGAAAAAGGGAAAAGAGAAAAAGAAAAAAACGCAAGAGTTTGCGCAACGCGTGACTCGCGCGTTACCGGTAAATAATGAATATTCACGCGGGTATGATATACATCGCGACGAGATCGGGCGAGGATCGTTTCGCGCGCTTTGTGCAGCGTACACGGGGAATTTAGGTCATTGGGAGTTCGAAGAGGAGCCAAGTGCAAGAATGTCCCGATGTCTGTAACGATAAAACAGAAAACGGATCGCACGTTCCCAATTAGTATAGTATATATATATATATATATATCTTAACAGTGACATATAGAATCATTTTCTATCACTAAAAAGAATCGAAAAATATATATATTCTTTATATACATATAGAATCATTTTCTATCACTAAAAAGAATCGAAAAATATATATATTCTTTATATAGTATATATATATATATAGAAATTAGTATAGTATCCTTACGCTGGTTTCCTTAAATTCGTGTACACCGATGGAACCGATTACCAGGTATCATCTTCGCTAGACTGATGCGAATACTATAATCGTCGATTGCTCGTGTTTAACCTCTTGATCGTCGCATTTTTTTTTCAAGGACCGCGCATCAGCTTGCCGTAATTTCAAGAAAAATGTACTTTTACTGATAAATAAATAAATTTAAATATTCTTTTTACTTACGTAATTGGCGAGCCACAATCATAATTAGGACATGATTTGCACTAGGGTTGCCACACAAGAGATCAAATACTAGATATTGAAAAAATTAGAAAAGTTACATGCATGTTTGTTAAATTTGAAATGTTATAAATTTATAATCTAAGAAATACACATATATTATACACAATGAAACTAATATTTATGGTGTGGTATGCTTCGAAGTAAATAGCTCGGCAGAGCGGAATTTTACAGTTTTTCGCACGCGAATCTTGTTTCTTGCCTTCTTTTCTCGAATAAATCCAAAATCAAGGAAGAATATATATATTTTTCGATTCTTTTTAGCGATAGAAAATGATTCTATATGTCACTGTTAAGAAATCGAAATTAACTTAGTAACTGATATTGCGGCAATAGTCATCACTTCCACTATTTTATCCATATACGTTCCTCTCCGATGATATATTCTACGTAGAAGATATATATATATATATATATATATATACATGTGAACATACACGAAACAATTAAAAAAATGCATGTTTATTAATTTCAGTTACAAAGAAGGTACGGAAAATGAATCAATATTATCGGCTGCTATAAGATAAAGTCGATTAGCACCAAGAAGCAAGCGTCCATTGAATATTCCTTTATGACGAATATTTTAATTACAAATTATCAAATAACGTGTAGATATTGCACGAGCCGCTTTCATAGCATTGAATATTCCTTTATGACGAATATTTTAATTACAAGTTATCAAATAACGTGTAGATATTGCACGAGCCGCTTTCATAGCAAATTAGTAGACGAAACACACCTTTCCAGATGATGTTACGAATTTAACAGTGTTTCTAAGAGATGGTATTATCCCTGAGCAATGAGGTATGATTAGAAGAATGAATCACCGAGAGAAATACTTACATATTCCATGCATATTCAGTATGAAAGGTCGATCATTACAGATCTCTCCTGACCACGTAGAGTTTCTTCAATTCCATTTTTCATTGGTTCGTCCCAGTAGAAAGTAGAGCTTCGCTATTTCAATTTTCGTCTGCCTTCGTATTTCGTCATTTCGAAGTAACGTCGACCGACGAAACGCACGCGAGAATAAAACTGACGTAAAACCAAGGATAAGCGGAAGGTCCTTGTTAACAAGGTTATTCCACGATCCTTTCGAACAATCGAAAACGCGCATTCATCCACTTATGAGAGCCTATTGATCTATATAACAAAGTCACCGATATCATCGCGCGTTTAACATTTAGCGCCAAGACCAAGTCTCTTCTTTCTTTATATACTTCGAGAGAGGAAAAGAGAGGAGGAACAATGGTTGCCTAGCGCGAGCTGATTTCCCGATCGAGTTAATTCCATCGGCGAGGAATGGGCCGATCCGGTCGCGAGACAATAGAAAAGAAGAAGCGCCAGTGACATAAGAGCGGCTCGGACGAAATAGTTGATCTCTGCTCGGCGTGGCCTCGCTCTAGAATCGCTCTAGATCGCCATCTAGGGTGAAGGGGCCGCGGAGGGTGGAGGAGAGCTACGAGGAGGAGGAGGAGGAGCACGGAGGGCTGAGGTCAGCAGTACAACGCTGTAGCCGCTGTACCAGCAGCTCGATACCAGCTCTGACCCATTTGGCAATGTTCCCGAGTTTCGGGCCACGGGATTTCCCTCCCACCCTCGGGTGAGATCATCGATTTAATTTTTCCGTTCTTTCTCTTTTTCTTTTTTTATTTTTTCCTTTTTTCCTTTTTTTCCTCCTCGCTCCCGTGACCGCTAACTTCATTCCCATAATTCATGCACGAAACAGAAGCTTCGTGGGAAAAAGAAAGAAAAACACGGATCCTTCCGTGCGTGTTGTTGTCAACCGTGTGTGGAGTCGCCCACTGAGTTTCCACGATGGTGGAAAGCTACTTTCCGGGAGAAACGTAGTTTCGCTGTTTTTCGCGATTGAATTCCGAAATTATAACTGTCCGCTGCTCTTTCCGTTCGTTGTCGTTGTCGTGGTTTTGTAACGAGACACGAGGCGCACCTTGTTTCACCCTCTCTTTCTCTCATTTTCGTCCATGTGAATTGATAATTGGCCAACTCGACGGAAAAACTTCGCCAGGAATTATCTTCTACGGGACGACAGAGAGAGGGGATGATTACGTCGATCGAACGTTTCCTTGCTGTCACTCCTGCGACTCCACACTTGTCCCATTGTTGCAGCGGATCAGTCGCAGGATACGAGCCTCTGATTGATCGAGATGTCGGGTAGATAAATTCCGAGAGGGTGGAGAGGAGAAGAGAAGAGAAGAGAAAATAAAAAGAAGAAGAAGAAGAAGAAGAAGGAAGGCGTGCAGTTGTATTTTCTTCTTCGTGACCTCAGGACCGAAACTAGACCAAGCGAAGTTTTTGGTAAATGTGTCAACCACCCGGTGTGGGATCAATACTTGCGCCCTGGTTTCTCCTCTCCTTGCCCCCCCCCCCACACACTCTTCTCTCACCCTTATCCACGATCCTCCGCGTCCCTCTCCCCTCGTCTCCTCGCTCTCTTATACCCCCACCACGAGACAGGGCTCCTTGCAACCCCTATTGTAAAAGCTTGTTATAGAATATTTCGTCGGAGGTTTTCTCTTCTCCGGGACACAAGTCTCTTTTAATTGCCGACTGCTCTGTCGTCAGGGCTACGTTATCAACGGCTGGTGAATTACCAACGATTTTCCCTTCGAACAGCAGTCGTTTTCGTTACCAAAAAAAAAAAAAAAAAAAATGGTCAAAATGACCAATTTACAATGACAAAAGTGGTGTTTGGAATAGTAGTCAAGATGACGTCAACTGATAATTATATGATTATGAAATTTGTAGGTTTCGTTAGAAAAAATGACCAATGTAGAAAAAGTGGTCAGATGACGGATTTCATAATTACAGGATTATCGAAACAGTAGTTTAATGACCAATTTGTGATTATAAAGTTATTTTTAAAAAAGTGGTCAAATGGCCAATTTATAGTTATAAGATCATTTAAAAAATGTTCAATATGACCAATTTGTAACTGCATAATTATAAAATTTATAATTTTTGTTAGAAAGTGACCAAAATTATAAAATTTATACCAAAATTATAGAAGAAAGTGGTCAATTTATACCAAAAGTGGTTTATTTAGACCAAAATTATAGAAGAAAGTGGTCAATTTATAGTTATAAAATCATTTAAAAAATGTTCAATATGACCAATTTGTAACTGCATAATTATAAAATTTATAATTTTTGTTAGAAAGTGACCAAAATTATAGAAGAAAGTAGTCAATTTATAGTTATAAAATCATTTAAAAAATGGTCAATATGACCAATTTGTAACTGCATAATTATAAAATTTATAATTAGTGACCAAAATTATAGAAGAAAGTGGTCAATTTATAATTATAAAATTATGAAAAAAATGTGCAAAATGACCAACCCGTAATTACACAATTATAAAATTTACAACTTTTGTTAGAAAGTGACCAAAATTATAGAAGAAAGTGGTCAATTTATAATTATAAAATCATTTAAAAAATGGTCAATATGACCAATTTGTAACTGCATAATTATAAAATTTATAATTTTTGTTAGAAAGTGACCAAAATTATAGAAGAAAGTGGTCAATTTATAATTATAAAATTATGAAAAAAATGTGCAAAACGACCAACCCATAATTACACAATTATAAAATTTACTACCCACTACTTAATTAAATTATAAAATTTACTACAATTATAAAACCCATAATTACACAATTATAACTTTTGTTAGAAAGTGACCGAAATTACAAAATGAACTAGTCAAATGATCAATTCATAATTACAAAATCACAATCGCTATATAAAACTCGTAACTTATGAAATCATAATTAAATTATAAAATCATAATTACTGTAATATTCATAGCTTCTCTTACAGACACAACGACAGCGTGTGCTCAAAGATTCACGTGATTTCTCTCAAAACGTACAAAACGAAAGTTCCCTCCTTTACTTTTCCTGTTACTTAAACTTTAAATATGCCTCCCTGATGGAAAGCTCTAACCTACATTCAGATCGGTGGTTTTCAGCGTTAATCGCGTGACGAGAAACGTTTTTCGTCTCATCCGTCTCACACTCGCGAGGCACACGATCGCAGATTGTTTCTAAATTCGCGTTTCATCGGCTAATTCCCCGCTGGCGAGAGAATCGCGGCGAAACAACGATTTATCCGTCCGATGTGTCATCCCTTTCTTCCCCCAGTTTTAGGGTGTATCCCCCGGTATACACTTTATCTTCTCGCTCGATGCCACCTGCCGCCTGCTGGAAAGGGGGCAAATAGCGCAGGGTGGAAGCAATCTCAATAGAGAGAGAGAGAGAGAGAGAGAGAGAGAGAGATGAGGATGTAAAGGGAGCAACATTTCAATGGGGCAAAGGGAATCGAGCCCCGGGATTCACCCTGACGCGAGGCGGCGCATGCTTCCGAGCGAAATTCTCCTCGCGCTTTCTCCCTATGTATTCTTCTAACGGTGCCTCTCTTCTTTGTTCTCCTTACATAGACCGGCCGTTTCTAATGCCCGCGAGTCAATGCACGCTGTTGGAAACGCCTTTGTTTATTTATTTGTTTGTTTACTTTTTTTCATTTTTTTCGTTTCCGTCCGCTTTTTGGCCGACTGCAACCCTAACAAAGCGTCTAACCTCAAATTCGTCGTCGACGCGACGAAGTTCATCGATTTCTACTTCGACTTCGTTTGATAGTTTTAGAAATATTCGCAGCATCGGCAATTCACACGCGAGGGGGCTACGTGATATTCTAAGCGAAGAATCATTCCACGATTAACCGTTTGCACCTTTCTTTGGAATTTTGTACAATTATTTTATATATATATATATTTTTATATTATTTTATATATATATATATATATATATATATATATTATACTATACAATTAGTATATTTAACTGCTTACTAAATGTACAAGTAGTATATTTAGTCACGTAGATTAAATATACTAATTGTATAGTATAATGTATTAATGGTGTGCTATATTGATATATTATACACTAATAATATACAATACCATATAGTACTGTATACTATATAATACATAATATATTAATCGTATACTATGGTATTGTTTATTATATTAATAATATATAATATTATTATGTATGATATATTATACATTAATAATATATATAGTTAATAATATATATAGTTTGTACACTACTGTACTATATTAATACAATACTATATTATAGTATATAGCATTGAATACTATATTAATACAATACTAGATAGCATACAATACTGTTTAGTACAATTAATATAGTATTGTATACTATATTATACCATTGTATTAATATAGTACACAATCCTATATACTATATATAATATTGTATTAATATAGTGTTATTAATACAATTAGTAATATTAATAGTAATATAGTATTATTATAGTACAGTATTGTATTAATATAGTATATTAATAGTACTACATAGTATTGTATATTCTCTAGTATTGTATTAATATAGTACACAATCCTATATACTATAGTACAGTATTGTATTAATATAGCGTTATTAATATTAATAGTAATATAGTATTATTATAGTACAGTATTGTATTAATATAGTATTATTAGATAGTATACAATACTATGTAGTACCTTTAATATAGTATTGTATATATATTAATAGTACTACATAGTATTGTATACTATCTAGTATTGTATTAATATAGTATACAATGCTATATACTATAGTATAGTATTGTATTGTACTATGTAATATACAAAGAATACTATATAGTGAATACTATATAGTGAATACTATGTAGAATACTATATAGAATACTATATAGTACAATTAATATAGTATTGTATACTACGTTAATTGTATATTATATAATATATAATATACTATAATTGTATAATATATAACATATTAATTAATATAATGTACAATGTACTAACATACAAATATAGAAAGTACAAATATGGTAAATATAGTACAGTAAAGTAAATAATATACTAACATAGTATACAATGGACCAAGTATCTGGAATTTAATATATCTAGTTAACTGTCTAGGGCAGTAAATAAATTCGTGGAATTTGACTAATTTTTAAGTAAACGTCAAGAATAATTTTCCACTTCTGTGTAAATAATTCGCCTCGAGCTTGTCGCATCGTTTTACATACCGACACTTTTACTTCCTCGCGACATCTCGTAGGTTATCGTAAGTCGCTTGATATTTCGAAGATTATCGCGAAGCTTCAACTTCCGGTGTTTACGCGAACCACGACCACGAATTGTCAAGTGAAATAGTCAGCAAGTTCAGCTCGGGGGGAACGATAGCGCGAGCTTGTATCTCGACTTGACAATTTTCTTGTCGATGTCGTTGTTAAATGACGTGTAAGTAATTCGTCTGCCATCAGGAGTGAATAAAACCTTTTCGTAAAAATGACGTGTCGTTAATTCGTCTGCCATCAGGAGTGAATAAAAGCTTTTCGTTCCTTTTTTTTTCTTCAAGCACCGAGTGCACTAATTGGCGAACGATGTTGCGTTTCACGATATATTC